>CM064513.1:89337046-89545233 GCA_032716605.1 Paralithodes platypus
GAAGGTCGCCGACGGAGTTCAGAGCAAGCTGCAACCCTGAACGCGCGCCAAGTGGTTCCTCGCCCCTCCTGACGTCCCCAGCTGGCTGGGCGCAATGAGCCTTTTTTTTGTTTTTTTTTTTTTTTTATATATTCCACTTTACTTACTCTCGGGCATAGGCTGAGAGCATTAACATTCACCGCTTTACAATGCACAGTGAAGGCCGTGAGGTCTTGTTCCAGTTCTAGGGAGTTGAGACCATGTGAAGCCCCTAGATTACAACGAGCACTTGCCATCTTGCCTTCCCATGCAGGCACTTGGTGATCATTTATGGCCCAATAACGACCACATATCTGAAGCCACCTCGTTCCCGTGCTGCACTGTCTCCTCCCCTCCACTCGAACTCGCACACTTTAAACACACACAACGCCAACTGTTGAGCAGATAGCTCACCAGGCATTGAACCCCTATAGCATATTTTGAATTATGGAAGATATTCATACAGTGCTATTTAATAAGGGAACAATGAGGGTAATTTTTATTGACGTTTCGGTGGGCTTGTGGTAATGCACTGATGTACCAGGCAGGTACAGCACAAATTCAATCACCAATTAATATCTTACCATTGAGACATCGGGATTTGAACACGGGAACTTTGGATTACCAGGCCAGTGGACCAGACCACTCCACCACACCTCCCCTATAGCCTGAGGTGAGCCTGAGGTGAGGTGAGCCTGAGGTGAGCCTGAGGTGAACACGAGCCATTTGGAGTTGGAGCAAGAGGGTGTGGAGAGTAAAACGAGCAGCGTGCTTTGGGGTTCGGGGAGCTTATGATCCCGCTCAAGGGGAGGTCTTCTCAGGTGGGAGCGAATAGGTAGGAGGTGGCCATCAATCTTATCTAAAACCATGCGTGGGGCGTTTCAACCAAGACCAATACTTGGGTGCGGACTTCTCGGGCCGAGGACAGGACCAAACTCGACACGAACGTCTCGTCAACGGAAGGTAGCCTGAGCCGCTCCCTTCCGAAGATCCCGAACCCCCAACGTCAATACCCTCTGCCAGCCACATAATCCCAAGACCCCTCCTTCCAAATGGGGGAAGTACGAGCATTTGTATTGAGTATTTGTCACATGTGTGGGGAGGTTCCTCTCACACCGCTAATCTAGACAAAGGTGAAGGAAAGGCCTTTCGTATCATTAACTCTCCGTCCACTCCACCAACTCTCTGCAGTCCTCTCTCTCTCGCCGCAATGTTGCATCTCTCGTCGCTATTGTCTTCTATCGCTACTAATAAATACATCAGTGTGTCCTCAGAGCTATCCCAGTGCATACCACCCCTTCCTGCTTACGTAGGGCACGTGGGTACCTGTCTTGCAACTCAATCCCACCCCTACTCTGTGCAACTCGCCAATACACCAACGAGTGGAAACGTTACTCTCAAACTTTTCTTCTACTCACCAGCTGAGCTCTGGAACTCTCTACCATGGAACTCAGTCTTTCCCTCTTCCTATGACTTAAATTGCTTCAAACTCCGTGTGTCCAGGCATTTTGGCTCGAACGTCCCTTGATTTTGGCCCTGTCACTCTTTCAACTATGGGGGAGGCACTCGCTATAGGCAGTAATGCCTTTTGCCTCCCTCAATCACATAGAAAAAAAAAAAAAAAAAAAAATAATAATAATAATAATAATTAGGTTACCCTCAATGTCCCAGGCATTCCTCACCAGAGGAAGGCCCGCAATGGCCGACACGGTGGTAGCATCTACATTAATGTCGTGTCGAGTGAAGTCCGCCCAGAGTTTGGTAGACCCAGAGGGGGACACCTTAGGCCGGTACGTAAAAAACTGAATGTCCGACCTACTAGGGTGAGCCCTGATGTCCACCTCTGGGACCAGTCCGTCCAGAGTCAAAGCCCGAAACAGGCCTTTGGCATTGACCTGAATCGTCCAGCTAGCTGCCACAGGGCGCTCGCCAGGTGCATGGGTGATTACACGCTCCGGGAGCGATGCCAGTACGTTCCTCCAGGAAGCAGGTTCCCCATACAGAGACGGGAACCTATGCTTCGGAATCTTGAACTTGGAGAGCGAAGGAACGTGCACACTGCACAGGTTGAGTAATCAGCCCGAGACCACTCCCAGGTAGTACGACGAACGAAAGCCGCAGGAGCCTGAGAGGGGGCAGGGGGTGGGACGGCATGAGCAGCATCCGCCTGGCGAGCCGGCTTAGTCGGCAGGTGCTCCTTTCAAAGGTGGAAGAGGAGTCACCAACGGGACGACCTGAGGGACAGAGGTAGGGTTCAAAACCGCCTCAGTGAGTCGTTCCAGTGCCGACTGTAAGGAAGCAAACTTTTCAGTGTTCGCCTCTTGGGCCCGAGGATGAGCAGCTTTGAAGAGAAGCGACAGTCAGGGCAATCTCGTGGTCCCCGGCCGAAGCAACAGTAGACGACAAGGGAGAAATGATGCGTAGACGGCGGACACGCTTCTGGCCAGGCGGCGTGTTGTGGATGGACTCACGAAGGGAGTCGTCAAGCCCCTCCCCGTCGACGTCCAACCAGTCCCCGTCGTCGTCTCTGTCCTTATCCTCTGGACCCTCCTCCAGATCAGTCCAATCCCCTTCTTCTGGGGCATCTTGCACGGCCAGGGGAGGAGACTGATCAGGTCGCGCAGAAGGAGACAGGGGCACAGTGGTGGGTCGGATCCACATTGCCAGACGACGAAGGCGGAGCAGGAGGCGACAGAGGGATATCGACGGCCTGGGTCAAAAGAGCAGCTGGACGGAGTGGAGTCGGCAGTTCAAGTGGCGGAGCAGATGGTTGGTGACCAACGGCCTCCTCAGCCTCAATCTCACGGATGAGGTCGTGAGTCGTGCGTCGATGAGGGGAGAAGACCGCAGGGACGATGTCTGTTAAAAGCGTAGAGGTGGCAGGCTGCTGCTTAGGCCGAAAGATAGTACCCAGGCAGTAGGCGCTGAAGGTGCAGGGTGGCGCGTGGGCGTTGACCGGCCCCGCCTCCGTAGAAGGGGAGCGGTGATTCCTCTTCCTGCCAGTGTCCACAGAGGCGGTCGAGAGGTCCGATGCGGGCACCTGGAATAAAGGCAGCCCGTCGTCCACGAGGTGAAGAAAGTGGAAGGCGGAGTAAGGACCGCACATCGTCGTCCGTGAAGCCAGGCACCCGATGTAGTTGGGCCCGAACATAGCGAGCCACCGCAGACCACGTCGAGGGGAGGCGCGACCGAGCCCAGTCAGCGGAAGCGGACGTAGTGTGGGACTCAAGCGTCACTAGGTCCACCATGCACGGGCCCCACCTCCCGAGGGTCAAAACCAACCTTTGTGTAGCAGCCTGCGTGGGATGGGCACTCACGAGGGTTGGAGCTCACCACCGGGACTGACACCCGCCGCGAGCAGAGTGCAGGAGACATACCACCCTGTAAGCAGAAAAAAAACCCCTGTTAAAAACCCCGATGAGGCCCTGGTAAGGTATGCCATTGGTCAAGGACAGGAACCAAAAGAAAGCCAGTCCATATAATCATGAAAAAACTTGAAAGGCGCATGAACAGTGCCAAATAAGAATGAAAGCACCCCCCCCCCATGAAGAAGGTGAAGGCCGAAGAGGGCCCCTGGAGAGGGCGGCCAGGCAGGAGTAACAGGTAAGAGGTCATGCACACATAAAAGATCAAAGACCCCTGAAACAGCCACAGACACCAGGTCAGGGAGGAGCCAAAAAGCTCTCCCTAGGCCCAGAGACTGGAGCCCCTACCAAGGTAGGAGAGTGCCCCCCTCCCCCCCCCCCCCCCCCCCCAAAAACAAGGAAGGCTACTACCTTCAACCCGTGAGCAGTGATGAAGCCCAGTCGGGTAGAGAGCACAGCCTGGGAAAAAAGGGAAAAGAGCGTTAAAAGACGTCTTAATAGAAGTGCAGGACTACTAGTCTAAGCCTAAACTGAGTCAAGATGAGCGCGACCATAAACGGGGATGTCCGACCTAGAGCGGAAAAACCCCGACATCGCGTGGGAACACCTGCGTTCCCAGGCGGGAGCAACAAACCCGCCCCAGAGGGGAGGAGTCTGAAAACGGACTCCCCCGCCCTGGAGCGGGACGTGGCATGAGAAGGCAGGGAAGCGACATACCCGTCCCAGAGCGGAGGAGCCGTGGACAGACACCCCCGCCCAGGAACGGGACGTGCTAATAGACAAGAGCAGCGCCGAAGGCGGAAGGCAAGAATGCACAAAAGAAGGCCCGTCCTAGAGCGGAGAGGCCCCGCCGTAAGCCGAGGACCCCTAAGGGACCCAGGCCAGTCACAACAGACGCGGGAGAGTCCGTGGGCATCAAGCAGCAACAAAAACAAACCTCCGAGATAGAACAGGCAAGTCCCGTTCCAGAGCGGAGGCGCCAGAAGGCGACCATACGACCGGAAAGGAAGGCCACGACCTAGAGCGGGAAGTACCCGACCCAGGCGGTAACCCAACAGTACGGTTCAGCAAGGCCTGGAGCACAAATTACAGTGAAAGCCATCCCTGTCCAAAAAAGGGGGGGTCCAAAGTGAACCCCACCAAATCACAACAGGCGCGGGAGAGCAGTGGGTAAGCAGACACTACCGAAGGGGACAGAGACAGAAGAAAACTGTCAGCCAAACCCATCAGAAAACGGGTTACGTTCGCGGTTTCGGGAAGAACCGGAAGACAGAGCACCGGGGACCGTCAAACAACACGAGCTCGAATGCCAAAATGAGGTTACAACAGTGTTGAAAACCAAAGCGCCCCCCTTAGGCTAGGCCAAAAAAACGGCAAGCAGCCGAAACTGTACGAGTGTCAGTAATAGAGGAAATTACAGGGTGCACGAGTTACCGGCCCCTTGAGGAGGGTAAGCAACCAGCAGCAGGTAACAAAGCACAGGGGACGACACCAAAAAGGGACGGAAACTAAAGTCGCCCCCCCACTAGGCTAGACTAAAAACAAAAGTTAGCCTAATCAGTACTTGAGGCAGTAATATATGAAATTACCTGGCGCACGAGGTCCTGCACCCTTGAGGAGAGGCAGCTACCAGCAAAAAAGCCCCCCAAAAGCGAGACAACAAAAAAGGGGGTCAGCGCCCCCCTCTCAACCAACGAGAAGGGCACAAGTACGCCTAGGCCTAAGTTCGCGAAAATTATTAGCAAAACTAAGGCAGTGACCAAAACAAAATGAAAAGAACCAAAGATGGCAAAGGCCATAGTGAACGAGAGACGCCCAAGCGGCGGCGCATGCGCCGGAGGCAAAAAAGAAGAGTAACCTCCAGTTTCAACGCCACACTCCAAAAAACACGTTAGAGCCCATTTTTCGGCGTGCCTACATCACAGAGCATCTGTCTAAAACCACAGGTACCTTAAATAAGGCCCACAACTCACCCAAAGGGTAGGGGACAGGCGTGGAAGACACAAACAACAGAGGCCCGAAAATTGCGTGTTGTGAAGGAGAGTAGCGTGAAACAGATGGTCTAATAAACCCGGTCGTATGGTGCGGTGGACCCGTGACAGCGGCTTAACCCTCCTGGCCCGGGCTGTATCTCCAAAGGACAGGGTGGGCTACCCGGGCAATCTGGCCGAAAAACGTCTAGGCCTAGGCTACCGTATTTTGGTTAATTTTAACTGCTAGAAATTTCCCACGCATCTATAAATGTAGTGCGGTTTCCAATCTGTAGACTGGCATTGAGTAGAGCTCTCTAAGTCAACTGGTTCAGTTGTGATGACGATTTTAGTGGAGAGCATTTTCAGGCGATGTTAGCAATACGACGATCTTTTCACTACTGAAACACCGACATACAGACATACAATAACAAACGAGTCTTCTCCTTCTTGTTTTCGGAGGTGCGGTGACGCAACGATCGGCTTTATTACATGCGTCGGACGCACGGCGTTCAGACCAAGCTGAATAGGCTTTCAAGCTTACTGATCAGGTAAGGACACCCGGGCACCAGCCCTTATTTCGTGGTGTCATATTAAAATGACACCCGGGGAGGAAGGGTTAAGGAGCCAGATAGATGGACAATATTCTACAATTTTCTCTTTTTTCTTCTCATCAATATTTTCAGTTTTTCCTTTTAATAGTAGCCTCAAAGTGTGTACAACGTACCTAGTTAGAGAGAGTAGTTTCTACTCTAGAGGTTATCGATTAATCACGCTATGGATTACGATAATGACCCGCTCCACAACGGAACGCAATTATACAAGATATATATAGCTCTACGTTGGAGACGTGAGGCTACTACTAAATTGTGCCTACCCAGACTTTAAAAAGACATTTGACAAAGTTCCACACAAGAGATTGCTGTGGAAATTAAACATGAGGGAAAAGTAGGAGACAAACTGCCTGAAATGGATGGAGAGCTACCTTAGCGGAAGACAGATGAGAACAACAGTAAGGGGGAAATCGTCAAACTGGACTCAAATTACGAGTGGAGTACCACATGGATCTGTCCTAGCCCCAATCATGTTTCTAATATTTGTAAATGACTTTCCTGAGGGACTAAGGAGTTACAAGAGCATGTTGGCGGACGATGCTAAGCTGCTTGAAACGATCAGAACCCACTAGGATAGCCTTCAGCTCCAAACTGATTTACAAAAGATCCATGCTTGCTAGATCAAATGGAAAATGGAGATCAATGCAGGGAAAAGTAACACTAGAAATGGGAAAAAGCAAGTACAGACGAAGAAAAGATTATAAACTAGGAAACGAAGTGATTCCCAAAGCAGAAAAAGAAAAGACTTGGGGATAGAATTTAAGGATAACATGTCTCCAGAAAGCCACGTAAATAAGATAGTGAGAGAATCACTAGCACTATTGGCAAATATCAGGATGTCTTTCAATTATCTTAATGAAAACACCATGAAACAAATAATAACGGCAATAAAAGGACCCAGGATGGAATATGCATCTGTAGTGTGGTCACCTCACAGGAAGAAACATATCCACAAATTGAGAGGGTACAGAGAGCAGCTACGAGGATGATCCCAGGTTTGGAGAATTTGGAGTACCAAGAGAGGCTCGAGAGATTGAATCTACCTACACTGGAACAGAGAAGGAAACGAGGACAGCAAATTCAGATATACAAATGTGTTAGAGGTATTGACAAAATTGACCAAGAAAACTTCATAGAGAGGGATGGAGGTGAGAGAACAAGATGTCACAGCTACAAACTGAAAGTGCCTAATAGTAAATCTGATCTGAAAAGTAAAAGATTTCCTACCAACTCGATTAGTGGGTGGAACAAATTGCCAGCCGAAGTAGTGTCTGCACCATCAGTGCATAGTTTCAAAGCACGGTATGACAAACATATCTTAGGAGGCGGGAATTAACGAGCATGCTCACTCCCGCAAATACAACTAGTGTAAGTACAACTATTGTAAGTACACAAAATCCTTGGTGTAACATAAGATACATCAATGTCATTTACACAACATATTACAAGCATCAAAAACAAACAAAAACAAAGTCACTTGCCCAAACAACATTTGGACATAACAATGAAACTACCACCACAGTATACAAACAATACATATGTTCATTGATGGAATATGCTAGAGCCCTGTTTGGGCCTGTAACCTCTCTGAAACACATCACAACACCCTACAGACTATACAGAACAAAGCCCTCAAAATAATCACTGGCTGCACAGCTACCACACCTACAGGCCACCTACACCAGGAAACCAAAGTCCTCAAAATCAAGGATCACCTTGATATGAGAGGCACACAATTTCTCGCTGCAGCATCCACAAACCAACACCACCCACTACACTACATGGCTGAACATCCACACACACCAAGAAACATAAAAACTACACCTAGCACTCGTTAACATGCACAAATACTGCCAGCCTCCAGAAGCATATCCATACTCTAATCACCCACCGATCCATCCAGTCACTCAAAGACAACACTCAGCTACATGCATGGGCCCCTGAAATCCATCCCTCAGAAACCTTCCTTTCCCGTGAGGACAGAGTCCACCAGGCTAGGCTGCAATGTGGGCACCATCCAGCCCTTCTGAGTTATTAGAAGAGGCTGGATGACTCCGTCCAGGACACCTGTCCGTGTTGTAACACAACAGCGCACACAATCAAACACATTATGGAAGACTGCATAACACACAACCACTTCCACCAACAACACAACACACACTCCTTGAGAACTGTGTGGGAAAACCCTGTCTCGGCCGTGGCCTTCCTTAGGAGCTCGGGGCTGTTCGGCCAGGCAGCCTAGGGAACGACTACTACTACTAGTACCGGTACTCTGATGTGCCTAAGTGTGCCAGCTACTTCAACTTTTGACCACAACCTCATAATTTTTGTTTTATCATGTTGAGATACGGGAATGCATTTCAAACACGTTGATGTACTTTTCATTGCGGTTTGCGATAGTCGGATTTTTTTATGTGATTGTGGCACCAGGGATGGGTCTATTCAAACCTATTATTGCACCCCTTGGGTTTAGATAAATGATGTATTTTTTGTGGATCTTATATAGCTCATATGCTAACATGTGGTTCTTGTCAGGTTAACTTTGGAGGTAGCATTTACCTGAAAATTAACCATGCAAGGATATCGTTTATAAAGATTATATTAACATTGACAGCTGTTGTTAGTGATGGTAGACCCGGGATGTATTTATGTATCTGTATGTGTTTGTCTAATACTTTGTCCATTTGTCCCAGCTTGAGCCCTTATGGTCTGGATGCATGGCCGGTGGCTGGTGAAGGTCTGGTATGGAGACAGTGTACCCGTGTGAGCTCTACCATTAGTGGCATCATCAGTACCGGACTATGATGAAGCTGTATTACAAACACTTAATGCTGCCCAATGCCACCTATCATGAATTTCTCAGATCAGGAGAGGACAAGGTTTCACAGACAGATCTGCATTATCGTTAGTTATACTTAACATATACCGTACTAACAATACTTGTATGACATATTATTTACCTTAGGAAGACTCTAATGTAGTTAGTGGTTGTTGTTCCCTAAGCTGCCTGGCCGAACAGCCCGAGTCCCTGAGAAAGGCATGGCCACGATCGGGCTGTCCCACAGAGCTCTCATTGAGTGTTGTTGTTGTTGTTGTTTGTTTGTTCACCAAGCTGCCTGGCCGAACAGCCCCAAGGCCCCGAGCAAGGCCAAGCCCAGAACCGAGCGCCCCCACAGAACCCTCCACGCCGCCCACAATAAAGGGGTGACAGAAGCCACTCCATGCGGGGAGCTTGAGGAGGGTGCGGAAACGCCCGAGAAACCAAAGCCCCACCCAGGGCCCTGTTCCCCTCAGCAATTATGAAGAGAAAGTTGAGGGGCAAAGGAAAAATGTGACGCTTTGGCTTCCAATCTTGGTAGATTGGGAGGTCAATCCACGTTAGAGACGCCGTCACTTGAGATCTAGAAAATATATAAGTAAAAGGAACAGTCAGAGTAAGCTATGGGTATGGCAGAGATCGCTCAGTTCTCACTTAGAAGGACCAGCCCATCACCACATGACGAGAACCCAATCCTCTCAGCATCAGCTAGGAAAGGCCCTAGAAAGCCGCCTTTGGCGGGAGGATAGCTCCCCTATTTCAACCCCTTTCGGGGTTGGGCACCCACCCTCTCATTGAGTGTAGATTGTGTTGTTGGCGTAAGTGGTTGTGTGAAATGCAGTCTTCTATGATGTGTTTAATGGTATGGGGTGCTGTGTTACATCCCGGGCAGGCGTCGACAACGGAGTCATCCAGTCTCTTCTGATAGCTCAGGAGAGCTTTGATGGTGTCCGCATCTCAGACTGGCCAGGTGGACTCTGTCCTCGCGAGGAAGGGAGGATTCGGAAGGATGGATTTCGGGAGGTCGTGCATGCAGCTGCGTGTTGTCTGTGAGTGAGTGGATGCATCGGTGAGAGATATGAGTATGGATGTGCTTCTGGAAGTTGGTTCGGGGTGGGCAGGGAGGGAGAGAGGACAATAATTGTGTGATACCGTGTGCTGGGTGTTGTTTTGATATTTCTTGTGTCGGTGGGTGTGTTGCCATGTAGTTTAGTGGGTGGTCTTGGTTCGTGGAGGCTGCTGCCAGGAATTGAGTGCCTCTCATGGCCAGATGGTCCTTGACTTTGAGGATTTTGGTTTCTTGATGTAGGTGATCTGTGGGTGAGGAGCTGTGCAGCCTGTAATGATCTTCAGGGCTTTGTTTTGAATAGTATGTAAGGTCTTATGATGTGTCTCAGCTAGGTTAGAAGCCCAGTGGGGGCTTGCGTATTCCATCACTGATCTTATCTCTTGTTTATATACTGTGGGGGTAGTTTCTTTGTTGTGTCCAAATTTTGTGTGAGCAAGTGACCTGATGGCGTTAAGTCTGGGTGTCAGTTGCTTTTTAATGTTTGTGGTGTGCTGTGTGAATGTAATATGAGTATCATATGTTACTCCTAGGATTTTTGGTGTGTGTGTATGTGTTAGGGGTGTGTGTTTTATGGTGAGTTGAGGGATGTATTCGTGTTCTCCTGTCCAACGGTGAGCAGGGTTGCGGTGGATTTGGCTGTGCTAGATTAAGTCTGTTTGTAGTGCACCAACCATGTAGTGTGTTGAGATAGGGTTGAAGGAGATCTGTTGCTCTTTTTGGGGCATGGTGTGTGCATGTGAGTGTTATGTCATCTGCATAGGAGGCTAAGTTTATTTGGGGCGTATTGGGTGTAGTTATATCGTGCATGTACAGATTGAAGAGTGCGGCCGATAGGACGGATCCTTGTGGGACTCCGTTTGGAAAGTTTCTGATTTTAGATGACTGACCGGCAAAAGATACGTGTGCACATCTGCCTGCTAGGAAGTTGGCCAGCCACCTTTTTGTGTTGTTGTGCATGGTTGTGTTGTAGATTTTGTTTGTTAGATTGTGGCGGGGGATGGCATCGAAGGCTTTACTAATGTCGAGTGTGGCTAATAGTGATCTGTGTGGTGGTCTAGCTGAATTGATGCCGTCGAAAGCTCTTTGTGTAAGGTCTGTGAGAAGAGTGTTTGTGGAGTGCAGTGGCCTAAAGCCATGTTGTGTTGGAGCTAGGGGTAGGTCAAGTGTAATTAGTTGTAATACTAGGCGTTCCATGACTTTGTAGTTAGTGGTTAAATTACTTTGCTATGTGGCATTATCATAACATATGATGTTGTCATTATTATCTGTACAATATGAGAAAAGCCTGTATTGTGAAAAGAAAACTAAATAGCACATAAGTGGTCTATCATATCATAGTTATAGTAACCTTATTAGTACATTCCTAAGTAAAATTCTCCTTTTTATATTATTATTTTTAATTAATTTTTGTCTTTGGTAATGTTTTATGCAGGAGACAGTGTGGGCGGTGTTCTGGCATACGATTTTCTGTGCAGAGGAGGGGAGCAGCACAGGTTCGGCAGCAACAGTCATATTCCCGAGGCTGAACAGCCGTCCCGGTCAGTACTGCTGCCAGAGGCCTCCCCAAGGACTACCTCAAACCCCCCTTCACGTATCACCCAACCCTTCACCTCCCGCAGTCTCACCTGAACAACCTCACCACACCACTTCTTCTTCTTCACCTTCACCCCTCGCCCCACACCCACCTACTATCACATCCTCTTCCTTCCCAGTTGGCTTGGGTTCCCCTCTAACCTCCCCATCTCCTTCCCTTCCCTCTCAGCCATCTTCCCTGCTCTCCCAGTCTCCCACTATCACAGTCAGTCCTGAGGGCAGTACAGCGGGCAACCCCGGGGATGTATTTAATCCTTTGCTGTCTGAGAAATCTGGCCACTCCCCAGTCCCCTCCAAAGTACTTGCCTCCCATGCTCCGCTTTCACACACTTCCTCCATCCCTTTGTTTCTTCGACCAAGATAACATCACCTAAATCCTCCTCCACCTCCTCTTATCCTCTAACACCACAGAGAAAAATCTCCTCTCCCCTTCCAACTCCCACTAGTCTAGGACTTCTGACAAGAAAGTGTTCTGCCCCTCTGTCCTCTCCCAACACCCGCTCCCCTTCACCTCCTGGCCATTCCCCATCCACCCCATACCACCACCCTCACCAACACCACCATACCCCCCTGCACCGCCCTCACCACCACCACCACCACCATCTCCACCACCACCACGATAATCCCCCGACACTGTGTGAGAAGAGAGGCAAGTGTTCACAGGCTAGTCCGTTGTTCTTAGCATTCCCATCAGCACGACTTTGCAAGCATTTTATGACGGGTAAAATATGCCTTTTTATTTAAATTTTTTTTTTTTTAGCTCTACAACTTCAGATTCACAAAAGGAGCTGAGCATAGCATTTATTGAATATATATTGGCGACTATAAGAATTGGGTTGTGATAAGGAACCCCTTATTAGGGCTTTACATGCATTTATCCTTTAGAATTATTTACATTACCGAGTAAACGTACACAGTACATTCGATCCGCCGCTTGCGAGAATATGGGCGACACGATGCCTCGTGTAATTAGAATTTGCGTAATTAAAATAAAGTACCTTATGGGATTAATTACTTTTGGGTGGTCGGACCATCTTATTTACACCATCTATTATTGTTTCCTGGGAAAAATTTAAGTGGTTATGGAACATACTAACAGTCAAACAAAATGGAAAACTAATTAAAGGATGTTATATTCACCTAAAATGAGTGAGGGCTGGTCCTATTCAGAGTGAGGTTTGGCTTCCTCTACCCAACCTCAGCTGTTTCAGTCTGTCTCATTTACTGTCCTACTTTTCCTTCTGGGGCCAGGTCTAGGAATCCTCCTCCCCTTGTTAATTCTCCTACTAGACGAGACAGAGAAATGGCCAAGAGAACGCGAAAGTGGTCCCGGACCCTGAGAATAGGAACTTTTTAAGTGCTGTTTCTGTTCGGGCTCTTTCTCGTGTCGGCCACCTCCAGCAGTGGGGTATGTGCCTGAGTATATACATATGGTACATACATACATACATACATACTGTAGCCTACATATGCACCTCAAATGAAGAGTAGGAAGGGTTGATTGGCTTGAAAAGGGGTTCCTAGGCAGGGCAAGGTGTGGTAGACCAGTGTTGCATGTACAGTACTGTACACATGTATATGCTAGCACCTGATCAGCAGGATGGAGCTGATTACAATGGTTACAGGGTACATTCACAGATATTCTAAGAGTATAATAGTATCCCACATGATATAGGGTGGTCAGTATGGAAGTGAAGAAGTCCTTGCATGACAGTGTGGTAATCCCGACACTGACTTACGGAAGCGAAGCATGGACGTTGGTTGAGAGACTCAGACCAAGAGTGAGAGCAGTGAAAATGAATTACTTAAGGAGTGCGTGCGGAGTTACATGGAGGGATAGACAGACTAATGAGGAAGTAAGAAGGAGGTGTGGTGTGGAGGTAGATGTGCCGGAAAGTGTGAAAAGGAACAACTTGAGATGGATCGGCCATATGGAACGTATGGAAAGCGAGAGAATGACTAAGAGGGTGTACGAGAGAGAGGTGTAGGGACAGAGAGGGAGAGGTAGACCGAATGAGAGGTGGAAGGATGGAGTGAGGAAGTACATGAATGAAGGCGGTGCTGGTTGGGGGGAGGGTCATCGACTGACTGGGGACAGAGGTGCATGGGGGCGGTTCGTTCGTGGCCACCCCTTCGGGGATCACGGCGTCAGGCAATAGATAGATAGATAGATGATATATACATCAATGGGCGGTTGGGTTAAGCAACCCTCCCTTGTGGACAGGATTGGGACAAGCAAAATAGACAAGGTAGGATACAGTATGTATGAAGCGATGGAGGAAGTGAATGCAGAAAAGGATATAGGAGTAGTGATAGACAATAAGTTAAATTTCTCAGCACATTTAGCGGAAAAGATAAACAGCCAATAGAATTGTAGGGCTGATAAGGAGGACATTTGTGTCACTTGACGAAGAAATCTTCAGGCATCCATATACAGCGCTGGTTAGGCCGCACCTGGAATATGCGAACCAGGTGTGGGCTCCATATATGGTAAAGGATATAGAAGCAGTGGAGAAGTGCAGAGGAGAGCTAGCAAGCTGGTACCAACGTTGAAGAATGCGGGCTATGAGCAGAGGTTGAGGACACTGGGGCTTCCGACACTGGCATATAGGAGAAAGAGAGGGGATATGATAGAGACTTTTAAGATAGTGTCAGGAAAGTACGATGAGGATGTGTGTGAAGGTATCTTCTTGATGCGGGAAGGGGAACAAGAACGAGAGGACACTCTAAGAAATTTACAAAGAAAGAAATAGGCTTGAGAAGGCAAAGAACTCATTTTGTGATAGAGTGGGAAATGAGTGGAACGCACTGCCCCAGTATGTAGTTGATTCCGAATCAATAAGGGATTTTGAGAGTAATCGTGCTAAAGCATGGGGAAGACAAGATTGGAAGATTGATTATAAACAAAAATACAGAATAGTAAAAATGTTGCGTCTGCTACCGCCGCCGCCAACACCGTGAACGACCGCAGCAGTGCAAGTACTGGTACTGAGCTGGATACACAGGCATAGTTTGCCTTTTTCCAGAGGATCTACTGTAAGAAACTGTAAGAAAGTAAGGTACAATATATAATTGAGTTGCCTCGGCATATGAGGGCGATTCATACGCATCTAACCCCTCTCAGGAATTACAGCGTCTGGCAATAGATGTACAGTACTGTAGATATGTATAATTATGACTGATTGCCTCCCCTAACAATCTCTTCCTCGGCCGTGGCCTTCCTTAGGAGTTCGGGGCTGCTCGGCCAGGCAGCCTACGAAACGACTACTACCTCCCACCACTTCCTTATAGCTATATTATTTGTATTATAAATTAAAGTTAACCTGACTACTTCCTCACTACACCTCCATTTGTTTTATGTAAACTACCCTCAGAAACTTATAAAATACAAATGTGTTGTACATTGACAGTTTTTTGGTTTTTACTTATTATGGTAGATTTGAATAGTGATTTCATTACAACTAATTAGGCTTTTAGTGTAGTAGTTTGTTTCAGATGTTAAAGTAATGTTAGTCTCCAACCCTTACCGTATCAGCTCCCTTGTACTGTAGAGTTAGAAAGTGATAGATTTGCTGCACAAATTCCATCAAGACTTATGTTGTTGATCCGAGTTGCTGCATCATATTATTGTACAGTAGAGTCAACTTTGCATCCCATCCATACTTTTGTGAACCTGAGTTTGGAATATTCAGTCTCAACTGACATTCTTGCAACATAGTCAACGCTGTAATAGATATAGATCAGTTTTTATATTAAATTAAGTTTGCTATTCATGATTTTTTTTTTATTAGTTAGCATGTGTGAATATTTACATAGGACATATATGCATGTATTTCATAACTGCTATACTTACTGCAAGTGTTTTATCAGTTTGAAATTAAGGTATGGTGAATTTAGAAGTAAGAACACAATCTGTAGTATGTCTTTATATTACAAGATTGATAACCAAGAATGTCTTGATGCATGGGATTGCCTTGGTCCATCAGTCGAGACCATTACTTCACCCATATTACAGTTGCTGCCATGTTCTATGCCCCCCCCCCATACAATATGACCCCCCCCCCCCCCCCCCCCTCACCATGTGGTAGAGGAAATATAAGATTAAGCACCACGTGTCGACTGTTTAATGTAAGAGGCGACAAAAGGGGACACATAAGCGGGTCCCAGTGAAAGTTTGAGTCCACCCAGGTTCAGTGCTGAGCCCATTAATGTTTGTTTTGGTACAGGAGACTCTGTCAAGGGACTTTAGGACAGGACTCCATGGGAGTCATTCAGATGACCTAGTTCTTACGCAGATAGTGCGCAGGAGCAGAGACAAAGTTCAAAAGATGAAAGGAGGTATGGCAAACAAGGGTCCAAGAGTTAGCATAGATAATACAAAGGTCATGATTGGTGGAGTAGCGCGCGGAACTATGGAAAGATACGGCTACTATCTATGCTCAGTATGTGGGAAATAACTCAAATCAATGTTGCGTCTGTAGTGACTGAGTACACGAGATGTAGTGGGGCGAGAGGACAATTGACGAAAATCATAGACTTTGAATGTGCAGTGTGCAAGGGAGAATTGTGTTAAATGACTGCCTGTTTGTGTTGATTTCGACAGAGTAATGCTGGAGTGTGTGAATAAATTCTGCTATTTGGGCGCCATGGTTTCCGCCGGAGGTGGCGCTGAATAGGGCTCCATTACTAGTCAGAAGTGGCTATATACCAACTTTATTCAAATTTTCAAGGTTTACAGTTGGGTTCTTTAGCCTTTACAAAGATATTTATACTATAAATTATAATTTCATCATAGAAATATTTGATTGTAAAGTCATTTTATTTTCAACGGTATTTTCATTTAAATAAACAAAAACGCCCCCCGCCCACGACCCCGAGCCCGAGACGAGATAGTTTAAATACTCCTTCGTGAGACCTGATCGATGCTACAGACACCTTTAAATTTTTAGTTATATACCGTTTAAGGAACAAACACAATGGATGTGAGGTTCACGAATAGGTTTGGTCAACATTACTTGGTTTATATTAGTTTATTATGAATTTTAGTTTAGCATTATGGCTACCTACATCAGTTTTCATCAATCCTAGGGGGTATTTGGCTGTGAAAAGTCCTAAGTTATGGGAGGATCCAGAACCTATCCCTATTTGGTTTCCATCACAAGACCTTAAATTCCAAGTCCACGATTTTCCAAGCATGCTGATAAGCATCATTTCAGAAACACATCCCTCCGCTTATGTTTTTTTTACGCTTAGAGGGAGTTACTGGTACTGTGCAATGTTACCGTATAAGTTTTATTATTACGTTTATATACGGATTTTTTTGCGCGCACAGCCTATCTAGATGTTTCAAAACGTTTATGAATAATGCCTCGCAATTGTAACTGTTAAACTCTAAGTGCTAACCAATCAGAGAGAAATATCAGGGATTGGCAGTTGTGTGGTATTGATCCGTACAATCGATACACTGATTGCTGAGTCACTCAAACTATTAATGATAGCCTGGGTTCACATGCCCTAGGTTGAACTTTAAAGCCGCTGTCACCACAAGCGCTTTTTCCATCAATTTTCCATGAGCAAGTTGGTCTTGTATTATTTCGGGACTTTTTTTCGCCCACTTGGTTATCGGTAACATAGACGGAAGGTAGATTATGTAGGCCGCCTGTGGCTTGAATTATTGCTAATAGTGGAGGTTCTAAGCCTTATGATCACAAGTGCCCCGTAAAAATTGCTCGAAAAACGGATGTGTGTGAGTACGGCTTTATCTAATAGTGTTTTGATGACACTATTCAGAAGAACACTGATTTACAGGGCAGCACACGTTAATTGTTATGTGATTTTGATGACCCACTAATCTATTAGCTTGTTCTGAGAGCATTATTTTTTAGTACTTTAGAAGCATGACCTCATTAATACCTGAAACTATTCTCAAAGCATGGATACTTCTGTACTTTGGATTATATTAGTATTGTCTTCAATTGTGCATGAACTACCTTATAAATTTGTTACAATATTTGGTTAAATGTTTCACCTTTATAAGTATATAGTATTATGCTTATGCTTGAATAGTGTCGTATTAATGTACATAAGGTTAAAACAACATCCTCTTGATTATGCTTAAATAGGATTGATAAACGAATGATGATTTGAGAAATTACACCCACCACAGTAAAGTAGCCAACCCAATGTACAAATGGAGAAGCTTGCTCATGAGACAAATGGTGTCCCAGCCTTAGCAGATGACATAAGAAACCTTTTGACCATTAATGACCTTAAACCCACCTATTTTCTGCAAGATTTTTCTCAAAGGAAAGAATATGTAGAATTTGAGGAGAAACTTTTGTTTTATGGAATATACTTTATTTTTAGTAAATTAAATACTGTATTGAAATTAGTGTTAAAAGGCAAAACCAGGCAGAGAATAGTGAACCCATATGTCACACTATTTGCAGACCATTATCCATTACGTGCAGGAGAGGTAAATGAACTGTACGACAATTAGGTCTCGAAATAAAGCGATGCATATAGGGGACGCCCGGCGTCGCTTAATTTGGAATTTGCGGTTTTAAATCGACCAATGCAGGCAATGGGAAAAACGGAATTTAGTCGGATGGCAGCACCGACTTTACCACACAAGACTTCTTATAAGAACATTAGAAAACTGGGTGTCTGCAGAGAGCCGACTGGCCCACACATGGTCAGATCCCTTTCACATTTATTAATGCAGATCCCTATCCCAACCATCTCATCTATACCTAAAAATGATAATTCAACATTCCAAAATGGTAATAAACTTATAAACAATAGCTTAACTATGTACTGACCTTAATCCTACGATGATGGGCCGGATTATTTAAAGAGGTGGGGGCTCTGATGGCAGACCCCCCAAGGCACGCAAGGTCGGCCTCTAAACCTGTGTCACCGCCGATTCGCGCCATTGAAGCGAACCTCGAAGCGCGGTTTCTCCTCGAATCTTGTCCTTTGATCTGGCATTCGCTTAACTTGACACGAATGAGCTCAATTCGGTATTTTCAATTTCTACTGTATTTGGTGGCTGCCCATAAGTGGAGATCTCGCTCAATTAGGACACGCTTAATTTGTTAGTAGTCTTGGCAAATCCAACGTCAAGGCTATTAACCTAACTGCAATGACGACTTGTCTATTTTGACTGCTATGTGTCATTCCACCGCGGTTAAAAAGAACACGTCTAGAGTCTACTCCTTATCTTGCTCCTAGGAGACGTTGTACATTAACCAAAACTACCACCGAAGGTGAAAAAAGCATAGAAGGAAGAAAAAGGGGTTTACCTTAGTTACCGCTTAAGGCCCATCCCGTGTTCCGTCATGTGCAGATCCCTGTCGAACGTGCGCATGAGCGACCCTCTCTTGTCATAATTTTTTCACGCGTCTCCCTGTTGAGTCCGCTTTTGTTGTGCTCCTTCAATTCACCCTGTTTTAGGTTCGTTTCAGCTTCTCTGGCCTTCTTTTTTGTTAGACAGATGTTACGTGATCTAGGGCACATGTAAATGGGCTCCTAAGTGTGTATAATGGAGACGCGTGTGGAAATAGCCTACCGAAGGTACGGGGGCGCCTGGCATTCCTCGTATATGTTTTTCATTCTTTCTCTTTTCATATTCTTTTTTCCTGTTAGTCTGGGCATAGTTTAGCTTTTAGCTTAATTTAGCCTAGCTCGTTTTCTCATTCAGGAATTGCTATGCCCCTATGAGTTTAAATTTTTTCATAGCCTAAGGTGTACCGTTGGTAAACAATCTGAGATTTCGTTGGTGGCGGTGCTGTTTGTAGAGTTTGTGTCGGCCGCATTATTACCGTTATTCCCGAGTCCCCCCTTTCGAGCCTTCACTGTGTCTAAGGGCCTGGGCGACAGTTGGTTCGTGATAATCCAGGGGTACCCCACGGGGGCCCCTCCTTCACACCACAGGGTTTTTCGCCCCTGACACATTCTCTGCTCTCGGCTAGGCCACCCTTTTTCTCACCAGTTTCATTTACTGGTTTTTGTTTTCTCTTCCTGTTTCACCTCCATCCTTTCATAGTCTTTTTTGCCCAATCCAGGGGTACCCCACGGGGCCCCTGTTTGTGCGAAACCACCCTCCCTGCCACTTCTCCTCATGGGCTTTGCTCTATCTCTGTGGGTTGGGTGGTTCCTGGGGGATGTGCCTCCTCTCCCCTGGTGTGTCTTCCTTGCCTCTCCCTTTACCGGTTGAGTTAGGATATTTTCAAGGAAGACACTGCTCAGCTTGATGGCCATCATCGCTTGGAGTTCATAAGGAGATGACGCATTTTTGTGGCCCTTTTTTGGTATTCCCTAGACGCTCCTCTCGCTTTTTCGGCGCCGGACCATCTCGGCCGGCCCCGCAATTTGGGGGGAGCCCGATTCGGTCCTCTGGGACGTTTCGGCCCCCCGCAAATTTGCGGAGATCGCTGGGGGGTCCCGCAAAATTGCGGGAGGGTGGTGTTGGTACGGTTATGCCTCCATTGGCCCACAAATTTGCAGTAATAGTTGGCTTTCACTATTGACCTTTTTTATGTCATCTTGTTGCCTGATACAATTTGGTGTGTGCACTTTACTGGTGTTATAGGCCCTGCATGTAAGATGTTGAGTGGTGGTTAACACTTTTTCCATCTTTGCAGGTTCTGCTAGTGCTCTTCCACCTCGCCCGCCCTACTCACCTACCTCTGTGCTCCCGGTTTAGGGTGAGTACGGATACCTGTTTGCATGTGTGTTCCTGTTTCCCCATGCTCCTTCCCTGGTTCTTCTTGGACATTCTCTCCATTTACTCCTTCGACGTGCTGATTATGGTGTGTGTTCTTCCAGTGCAGGTAGGCTGCCTTGCTTTCGCCATGGTTGTAGCTCCCCGTGCTTGGTGAGCCACAAGTCCTGCTTGCGCCACTCGCACTGTGTGGAATAGGCTCGGGGTGGAGGGAAATTACAAGTGGGGTACCTCAGGGATCTGTGTTGGGACCACTGCTGTTCGTTATATTTATCAACGACTTGCCTGAAGTTATAACTAATGGAAGTGAGGTATACCTGTATGCGGATGACACTAAACTGTATAGAAGAGTGAGGAGTAAGGAAGATATGGGTTTGCTTCAAGGAGATGTGGAGTGCATGAAGGGATGGTCTGAGCATTGGTTAATGCCTTTTCATCCAAAAAAATGCAAGTACATGCGGATTGGGACCAGCAAGATAGACAAGGTTGGATACAGTATGTATGAAGCGATGGAGGAAGTGAGTGCAGAAAAGGATATAGGAGTAGTGATAGACAATAAGTTAAATTTCTCAGAACATTTAGCGGAAAAGATAAACAAAGCCAATAGAATTGTAGGGCTGATAAGGAGGACATTTGTGTCACTTGACGAAGAAATCTTCAGGAATCTCTATACAGCGCTGGTTAGGCCGCACCTGGAATATGCAAACCAGGTGTGGGCTCCATATATGGTAAAGGATATAGAAGCAGTGGAGAAAGTGCAGAGGAGAGCTAGCAAGCTGGTACCAACGTTGAAGAACGCGGGCTATGAGCAGAGGTTGAGGACACTGGGGCTTCCGACACTGGCATATAGGAGAAAGAGAGGGGATATGATAGAGACTTTTAAGATAGTGTCAGGAAAGTACGATGAGGATGTGTGTGAAGGTATCTTCTTGATGCGGGAGGGAACAAGAACGAGAGGACACTCTAAGAAAATTTACAAAGAAAGAAATAGGCTTGAGAAGGCAAAGAACTCATTTTGTGATAGAGTGGTAAATGAGTGGAACGCACTGCCCCAGTATGTAGTCGATTCCGAATCAATAAGGGAGTTTGAAAGTAATCTTGATAAAGCATGGGGAAGACAAGATTTGAAGTTTGATTATAAAACAAAAATACAGAATAGTAAAAATGTTGCGTCTGCTACCGCCGCCGCCAACACCGTGAACGACCGCAGCAGTGCAAGTACTGGTACTGAGCTGGATACACAGGCATAGTTTGCCTTTTTCCAGAGGATCTACTGTAAGAAACTGTAAGTGTGTCCTCTACGGCCTACCTCCCTGCTCTGTGTGGCCCGTGTCTGGCCCTGGTGGATGTGGTGCACCATAGCCCTGGTTCCTCGGTGGCAGCAGTGGCCTCTGCTTGCCTTCAGTCGGTGTGGGCGATAGTCTCCCGCCACTTTTGGAATGTGGGCCACCGTTCCCCGGCCTTTGTTGCCGCCCGGATCCGCGTCGCCCTGGGTATCCCTGACCCGACTGAAGGCCGTTCGCCTGGCCCTCTCCCTGCTCGGGCCCTCTCCCCTGGGTCCCGCAGCCGGTCGTCACATCGTCGGGGGGATCCCCTGCTCCGTCCACGCTCTCACTCGCCTCGTCGCCCGTCCTCTCCTGCCCCTCGTTGTCCTCCTGATCGCTTTGACGGCGCCCATCGCCCTCGTCATGGTTCTCGCCCTGAGGCCGGGGTTAGCGGCTCTGCCCCTGTGCGCCCTCCCCTGGCCTCTCCGGGTCGGGGCTCTACTACCTTCCGCCCGCTTCCCCTGCTCGTACGACGTCCTCTTCCTTTGTCCTCTACGCGCGCGGAGGTTCAGGCTGTAGCTGGCCCTCTGCTCCCTCCTCCTACACTGTCCAGGAGGGTCCGCTAGGATGTAGTTGCTTCTCCTCCTACTTCACCTGCTTCGGTGCCTATTCTTCTTTCACGGTCTCGTCCCACGGTGGCGGTCCCTCCCTCCTCCGCCTCGGTGTCGGGCCGCCCTGTTATCTCTGCCCCGGGGATCCTTGCTCTGTTTCCCCCCGCGGCTACTTCTGACCTCTTTTCAGCCAATGGCCATACCACGTTGAATGCACCGCTTCTCGTCCGGTCAGCGAAGTTAAGCAACGTAGGGTCTGGTTCGTACTTGGATGGGTGTCCGCCTGGGAACACCAGATGCTGTCTTTTCACCCGGCCAGCCTTCCCACTCCCGTCGTCCTGCTCCTCCTCCTTCTTCTCTCCCTGACCTTCACTTACCGTCTCGCCCCTCCTCTTGGCTCGCTGGGGTATCGCGTGGTTTCGGGGTCCCCTTTCTCAGGGGCTGACGTGTCGCTGGAAGAGGGGGATAGTGCTGTTTCCCCCTCGGGCGTTCGTGTTCAGGGACGAATCCCTCTGCGGCGACACAACCGTGGTCGCTCGCCTTCCTTGGGCCACGACCCTGCTGGTTCGTGTTGTGGATCTCGCTCCCGCTCGCGCTCACCCCTGCGGGCCGACCATTCTTGGGGGGGGGGGGTCGCCTCTCTCGGATCGATTGTCGGCTATGCAGGGGTGGCTTGTGTCACGCATCGACGGGCGCTTGGAGTCGATGCAAGACTCCCTCTTATCGCGCTTCTTGGCGGTGACACACCCTCAGCGCCTCACCATACCTACCCCTGTTACGGTCCCCCTCCCTTCTGCAGGCCTATGCTCTGGTCAGACTTCAGCCGCCGGGACATCCTTCAGGATGTTCAGTCCCTGGCTGTGTTGACGGGACTGTCCTCCTATGGGACGGGTTTGTGCGACGACGGTACGCCTGGCTTAGCCATCTTACTCGATCACCCTCTCCCGTTGGGGGCCTGGTTTGCTGAGGCCTTCGTCTTCGCCGGCCGTTCCGTCGCCGGCTCTCCTTCAGTCCCTCCCCCGGAGTCATCACTGCTTTTGCCTCCTCTTGTGTCTGTCGGCGGGTTGGACGGCGCGTTCTGGTCCTGGTTCAGCGCGCCCGTTCTTGAACTTTGTTCTATTGCTACCCCGTTCTTCTCTCACCCAGTTCAGTCCTCTGTCGACGGGTTTTTCCCTTGCGGCGGTGGGTGCAGAACTTCTTCTCTTGTCTTTTGGTTCCCTCCAGACTTCTGTTCACCACCTGTGGCTTCTCGCGGCGTCTGCACCAGGCGATCTTCGCGAGGGTTTGGGCCGCGTTCGGCGGATCCCCCTTCGGCTCGCGGTGTCTTTGGTTCCCGAGCTGAAGGCGGTTTTGTGCGTGGCACCTCGGCAACGCCGGACGGTACGGTCCTCGTTCTGCCGGACAGCCTCCTTGGTTATTCGTCAGGGTTTGTTGTCCTCTGCGCTCTCTCCGTCGGGGCTTTTTTGCGCGGGATGCTTGGGTCCGCTACGCTTCTCTATCGGCGGACCCTGCTCACGACACGCAACGACGCGCTGTGTCGTGGGCGGGGTCTTCTCAGTCCCGTCCTTCTGCCGGTCCTCTTCGGGGCGCTGCTGCAAGTGCTGCCGCCATGCACGGGCGCAGGACAGGGACATTACAGGCCAGTGCGTCAGTTCCGCCTCGCCCTTCTGTTCTTGCCCCCTTTTCATCCCCGCCGTGTCGGGGCTGGCCGGCCTTCCACTTCCGGCCGCCCTTCGCCGGGGTCGGCCCCGCGACGGCCAGGGGTTGGGGTGGCCCGCCCTTTTCGACGAAGTTGGGGAGGGGTAGAGGAGGTCAACGTGGTGCTCATGCCCACACGGACCGTACCGGGGGTTCCTCCACGTCACAACAATGTGTAGGTTCTCTGGGTCAGTCTCCTTGTTCTCCTTCTCGCCTGGCCGCCCGGGTCGCTCCCCTCCTCTCGGGTGCTCCCACGGGTTGTTTTCGCCCTTGCGCCCCTCGGTGGCCGCGAGGGACGTTGGGGGCGGCGGATTGCGCGGAGGGGTCTCGCCTGGAGGTGGACATCCAGACCCCCACTCCGCTCTTGTCACCGACGCCGGCCCATCTCTTCAGAGGTGGCCCACGTGTTCACATCCATGCACGAGCAGGGTATCGTCGAGGGAGTTGATCGCCGGTCGCCCGGTTTTCCTCTCCCGTGTGTTTCTGGTACCGGAGTAGAACTGCGACGCGATGCGCCCGGTGGTGGCTATGTTGGCCCTCACCGGGCGCAACGTGCACACACGGTTTCGGATGCTGCCGGTACCACGGGTACGCCTGGGCCTGCGCCCTCTGTCATGGGTAGTGTCGCTGGCCCTCCAGGCTGCGTCTTGGCTCGTTCCTCTCCATCCTCGATTCCAGCGATTCTTGGCCGTTCGGACTTCCGATCGTGTGTTCCTGTTCGCCGGCCTTCCCTTCGGTCTCCACATCGCGCCGCGGATCTTCTCCGGACTGGTGGGACAGGCTCTGGGTCCTCTCCTCAGGAGCGGGCTCCAGCTCCTGTTTTCCTTGGCCGATTGGTTGATAGTTTCCTAAGCCCTCGGACTGTGCGTACGCGACGCCCTCACAGTCGTTCGCCACGTCGCACGGTTAGGGTTCCCCATCGATGTTCCCAAGTCACGCTTGACCCCGTCGCGTGTCGTGTCATGGGTCGGTCTCGCCTGGGTTTTGCCCGGCGCTCCGGTGACCCAGGGTCTGCCGGACGCGGTGCACCTTCGGCGGAAGGTCTTCGCCGTGTTGCACTCGGTCTCCCTCCCGGGGTGGCTCTGGGACTCGTTAGTGGGTTCGCTGCATTGGGCCGCTCTGCCCATTCCCTTAGGGGGCCTCAGGCTACGCCGCCTCCTCTTCATGGGCACCGAGGTGTTTCCGTTGACCCCTATGGATCGGCTCCTGCCGCTCCCGCGTGCCATTCGCGGACACTTCGGACACTGGGTTGCTCGGGGCACGCTCTCTGCGGCTGTGCCCTGGACCGCCTCCCCGCCGACGATCTGGGTAGACGCAGATGCGTCGAGCATGGTAGGGTGAGGTTACCCATCAAACCTGGGCCATCAACTTCCCGGCGGATGGGTGGGACTCTCGCCCCTTCCCCGTCTATGCCCTCGAACTATTGGTTCCTTTGTTCTTCCTGAGGGCCCACGCGCTGGCCCTTCGGGGAAAGTCGGTGGCCTTCGGGATGGACACTCAGACAGCTGTCCACTGTTTCCTAAAGCGGGGGTCCTCCAGGTCATTGACTCTATTGGGGTTCTCGGTGAAGTTGTTCTTCCTCGCGGACCGACACACCTTCTCCCTGAATGCCTCCTCCCTGCCCGGGCCTGCCACCCTGTGGGCGGACGCCCTGTCGAGAAGACAGGGCGTTCTTGTCGAATGGGCAATGCAACGGACTGTGTTCGACGACCTCGCGGCTTCCTGGGGTGTTCCGGAGGTCGCCTTGTTCGCATCGGGGGTGCCGCACCAGTTTCCTCGATACCTCTCCCTCCGGCCTCGCACTCCGGAGGGGGGTCCGGACGCTTTCATGATAGACTGGGACAGGTGGCGGTCGATATACATATTTCCGCCACCAGACGCCCTGTTGCTGTGCACCGTCCTCGCGAGGCAGCGTCTGGCTCCTCGCGCCTCTGTGGCCGGCACGGGCTTGGTACGCCCAGTTGACGCTGTGGTGCCCGAGTCCGGTCCCTCTACCTGTCTCCGACTTCCACTTGCGCTAGGTTGGGGCCCTGCGGACCTCGTTGGCCTTCGCATCGTGGATGTTCATGAGGCACGGTGGCTCCCAGTCCACGGCCGGGACCTGCCTGACTTCCTGAAGCGTTCCTGGCCGACTTCTCCTTGGGGGCCTTACGGGTCCCGCTGGAGGTCTTTTACTAGGTGGATACGGGACACTCGCCAGCCAGTTGGCTCTCCTTCCCTCGTCCTCCACTCCTTGTTTCACCTCTTCCGTACACGTCACTTTCACGTCGACGCTATACGTAACCACTTGTCTGCCGTCCAGGGGGTCTTTGAGTCCGTCGCTGGGCTGGTCGTTCCGCCGCAGGAGCTGGATTCCTTCATGACGGCTGCCTTCCGGGAACGCCCGCCTCCGCGCCAGGTCCCTCCACGGTGGGATCTGGGGCGGGCTCTGGACCTTCTGGCTTCACCCACGTATACACGGGCCGCTACACCGGCCGTTGCTCGGGCGTACACTCTTCCTTGTCGCTCTGCCCACTGGGGATCGAGTGTCTGCGCTAGCGGCATTGTCACGGCCCCGGGACTGCGTGCGATTCTCCCCGTCCTTGCATGGCGTCACGTTCGCCTCCTCCCCTCCTTTTGTTGCCACGAATGAGAGGGAGACCCACGTTTTCCAGCCTTTCACCGTCCAGGCTTTCCAGCGTGGGCATGCTCGCCATGTGTTGTGCCCGGTGTCAGCCTTGCACTCCTCTGTTGCGTCTGTGGCGCCGCCTTCGGGTACTGCTGTGTGGGTGTCTCCTCGGACAGGTGGGAGGCTCTCGCAGGTGCAGATGGGATGCCACATTTGTCGGCCCATTCGTGCAAGTAACCCTGTTTGTAGGGGTTCTGCGCACGATGTGCGGTCCTTTGCTGCCTCCTTCCGGTTCCTACACCGTCGATCCTTACCTGACATCGCCTCAGCGGTTTTGTGGTCTTCTATCAATTCCTTCATCTCCTCCTACCTCTCCATGTCCAGTGTTCGCCCCCTCGGCCGGTGATGGCTCTCGGGGGTCGTGTTTCCTCGTGCTCTGGCGAAGATACCTGGTCTTCCCCCCCCTTGTCCCTCGTTCTTTTCCTTTGTTTTATTTGACAAAGGGGGGGGGGGGGAGTACGGGTTTGGAACACTTGATTGCAAGTTTGGGATTACAGTATGTATTGTTACAGTACATAAGTGTTTTTGCCACATTGAAAATTGTGTTTTGTTATTGTGTTCAGTGTTTTTGTTGGTTTTGGAAGAAAAGGGATTTTGGGTACAGTACCTTTTTGGTTTAACCCTCCTGGCCCGGGCAGGCTCTCCTAATGACGGAGCTCGTATCCGGGCGATCTGGTCGAATATCAACAAAAGTAAACTAAGGCTAATCTCGCTTAATATATTACCTACATTAATCAAACATATATAGAAATGAGCGCCTTACCTTCCTGCGTAGAATGGCGTTGAGTAGAGCTCTCTAGCTCAACTGGTTCCGGAGTGATGGTGATGGAAGTGGAGGTAACTTTTGCCGCGTATTTACCTCGGCGCGTCCGAACACTCAACCGCGGCCCCGGCTACGACGCCCAGTTGCACTCGTCGCTCCACCCGCAATTATGCCGGGAAGCGATTTGATAGTGTTTTATTGGTTATTCTGTCATTTATTATAGTTATTATGTTATTTTCACTCAATAAAGTTATTTATATGAACTTATTTGTGTCTCTGTCACTTATTACTTTGTTTTATTATTATTATTATGATTATTAGTGTCACTTTCACTGGACTTTGATAATTGGTAGTGTCATTTCCCCTTTTATGTATTGTTAGGTAAGCTAATAATATATATATAGTGTCACTGTCACTTATTCATATTGTTATGAAGGCACTTATTATTACTTGTGTGTGTCTCTTTCACTTATACTTAGTTGTATTATTATTATACTGTCACTTTGACTGGCCTAGGCTTATTGAGTGTCATTTTCACTTATTTATTGTTAGAAACATATATTTTAGTGTCACTTTCACTTGTTCATATTGTTATTGAAGGCACTTATTATTACTTATGTGTCCTTTTCACTTATACTTAGTTATATTATTATTCTTAGCCTACATTTGAGTGTCACTTTCACTGTTGTCACTTCCACTTCAAAAGTTTGTTAGAGTGTGGAAGTCGTTGAAGCAGGTGCCAGCACACAGTCCAACTTGACACTCGAGGCATTCCCAAGTGGTTTTTGTGGGTTTGCGGGGTCTGCGAGTTGTGTGGCTGCACACATGGCACCTCTTCTGACTCCTAACGTTACTACCTGGTGCTTTGAAAGGAAGGGCGTTGAGCTGGTGCTTCCTGAAGAATTCAGCACACCCCGTTCTGTCAAGCTGGCCTGGTCCTTGTATTGGCCTGCCTGGTGTACCCGCATGTTTAGCCAGGAGCTCAAGTAGCACCTGCTTGTGGAACTTCCGCAGGGACTTGTACTTCTTGGCTCCTGGAGTCCTCAGACGATAGATGTTGTAGGTATTGAGGACCGACATATCTACCGTATGCAGGATAAACTTCTTGTACCACCTGCAAGATGTTCGCAGGCAGTCGATGAAGCCCATCTGCATGTCGGACTTGTCAACGAGGCGCATGTTGATGTTATAATCCAGGACAGCAGCTGGTTTTTGGACGGGGTTCTTGGTTGTTCGGTCCACCTTTCCTGTGGCGACCATCTGGGCCTTGTGGCATGTGGTGAGGAGGTTGACCTTGCGCTGGTCATGCCAGTGGATGGAGAGGATGGGGCCACTCTTCTTGTGGAAGATGTCCGCCTTCTTCGTCTTGGTTGGGTAGCCTGGCATGCCCTTCCTTTTGCCCTTGACTGTGCCGACAGTTCCGGTCTTGCGGTCATGGAGGTACTTGGTCAGGAGAGGCGACGTGTAATAATTATCTGTGTAGAGGATGTGGTTATTATTGAAGTGCCTCTCCATCATCTTCTTCACTACAGCGCCACCAAAACCAATGAGAGGGTCAGTCACAACTTCTCCAGCCTTGCCGCTGTAGACTATAAAGTCCAGCACATAGCCCGTCAAGCAGTCGCAGAGGACGAAGAGCTTGATGCCGAAGCGGTGTCTCTTGGACGGGATATACTGTCGGAAGTGCAGCCTACCACGGAACAGGACCAGAGACTCGTCGAGGCACATCTTCTGGAAAGGAATCAGGTATGTGGTGAACCGATGACGTATCATTTTCTTACAGTTTCTTACAGTAGATCCTCTGGAAAAAGGCAAACTATGCCTGTGTATCCAGCTCAGTACCAGTACTTGCACTGCTGCGGTCGTTCACGGTGTTGGCGGCGGCGGTAGCAGACGCAACATTTTTACTATTCTGTATTTTTGTTTTATAATCAAACTTCAAATCTTGTCTTCCCCATGCTTTATCAAGATTAACAGCTTCATACAGCTTCCTGATCTTCCATAATGAGTCGGGAAGGTGGACTGCCATGTTGTTTGTCAGGTGGAGATAGGAGAGGATGTCGAAGTACCTGTCCCTGGACATGTATTTGCCAAATGATGGAGTCGTTATGATGTCGCCAGTGATCCAGTAGTCAGCCAGAACGTGCTTCCTTATATGAGTCATCAGCATTGTGAGTGCCAAGAACACATATAGTTCTGCCACAGTGAGAGCTCCCTATGCCACCATCTTGGCACTGGTCTTCCTCCCAAGAAAGTTGGCACAGATAGCATGGTGGTGATTTGTCCCTTTGACGAGGTATTCCATGACTTCATTGTCATAGAAGCCACAGAAAAGTTCACTGGGGGTAGCATCTGGGCCACAGGGATATGCTGGTGACACCCCAGAACCCATCTGTACCTCGTCAAAGGCAGGACAATCTGGCTCAAAATCAGCTCCATCTGTCCACACAAACAGGTCGGATGCTGATGCTCGAGGTCGTGCTGCAGCAGGCACACGCCCTGGACGCCCTGGCACACGCCCTTGGCCACGCGGACGCCCAGGCGGACGCCCTGCACGCCCACGCCCACGCCCAGGCCCAGGCCCAGGGGCAGCGGCGTCAGCAGGCTGACCACGTCCATGACCTCGCCCTCTCACTCGATTTGTCGGCACATCCTCTTCCTCTTCCTGTTCCTGTTCCTGTTCCTGTTCCTCTTCCTCCTCAGGCGACGTCAGGTCATCTGGGGCAATGTTGGGGTCGTCAGCATCCTCTTCAGGAGACAATTCTGGTGAAGAAGTGACCGGGCATCGGCGGTGTGGGGCGCGGGAGGCTGCGGGAGCTTCAAGAATGGGAGCCGAGGCCTCGGGAGTTGGGCTCCTTTTGCGGCGAGCCGAGGGCTTTTCAGCAGCAAATAATGCTCTGCGGTGTGTTGAGGCCTGTGGCACATCACCAATACCACTTGAAGAGGCCCTTTGGTCATCCTGAACGAGAGATGAAGGCGAGGGTTGTGGGTGACCCACGCGGCGTCCCGTGTCAAGGCATCGGGACAATGGAATGCGGGTGGTTGCTAGGCCAGGGTCGGCGTCATTATCGCTATCTTCAGCTTCCCTATGCTTTTCTGCGGCTGCCCTGCGTACTTTTTTAGCTGCACTTTTGATCAATGATTGTTTGTAGAAATATTTGCCCACTTTCAAGGGCGTACGGGCAGGCAAAGGGGAAGGTCCTGGGCTAGGCCTAGGCTGACCTAGCAAAGATGGCGAGGGGGTAGGCCTCGGTTCTAGCACACTGGGAAGCTCAATGGCACCTTCCTGAAACACTTCCACATCAGGATCATCACTACTGTCTCCCCCCTCAAATAAATCGACATTATCGTTGTCTCCAAAGCCCACGAAATCGTCTTCACTTTCACTTATAAATTGTACCTTGTCCACCAAGCTTTCGCCACTGCTCTCTTCATCACTTTCAAAAAGTTGTCGCTGTATAGCGCTATCACTCAACAAACGCTTAACTTTCTTTTGTTGAGCTCTCTTCTCGGTTGCAACAGGCGTTGAAGTTGCGAGTGGGGTAGCACTGGGGCCCGCGGGAGGTTGCAACGAATCGGACACGTCGGAAAACATTTTTTTCAGTATTACTCGCTATGGCGGCCACGTACGAACTGATAACACTAGTAGTTGAGGCTTGGTGGCGCTGCGGTCGCTCCTACCATGCCAAAATTGGCCGTGCAAATTTTGAAGCACGCTTTCAAGCACAAGGATTTTAAAATGACACCCGGGTTCCGGCCCTTTTGTTTTGGTGTCATTTTTAAATGACACCCGGGCTGGAAGGGTTAAGACAAGTCTATGTTTTTGCATTACTATGAATGACGGGCATGTGTTAAAACTGTTCTTTTTAGCTACTCCTCAGTTTTTCACTCTTTTATTAAACTCTCTTGTTTAAATTGTGTCTTTGTCATTCATAATTTTGTTTTATGCATTGTTTTTTTTTGGTATGTTGGGCTTGGATGTCCTCCTCCTATTTGTTATGCAGCCTTGACGTTGGATTTGCCAAGACTACTAACAAATTGGGAGGTTTGACGTACCTCCCAACCTACCAAATAGGAAAACCTACTACTGTATTTGGTAGTAGTCTTGGAAAATCCAACGTACATAATACCCACCCTCACGCCGGACCCCTGCCCATCCGCGTTCTTCTGCTGACGTGAGATGTGATGACAAGAGAGGGTCGCTCATGCGCACGTTCGACAGGGATCTGCACATGACGGAACACGGGATGGGCCTTAAGCGGTAACTAAGGTAAACCCCTTTTTCTTCTCTTCTATGCTTTTTTCACCTTCGGTGGTAGTTTTGGTTAATGTACAACGTCTCCTAGAGCAAGATAAGGAGTAGACTCTAGACGTTTTCTTTTTAACCGCGGTTGGAATGACGACATAGCAGTCAAAATAGACAAGTCGTCATTGCAATTAGGTTAATAGCCTTGACGTTGGATTTTCCAAGACTACTACCAAATACAGTAAACTTCCGTTAATCCGAAGGGCAGCGGACCGGCTCTCGTTCGGATTAGTGGATTTTTCGGATTATCGGACTTTACCCCTATGAACCTGTGTATGACGAAAACATTGAGACATTAGGCCACCCAAATGACACAATGGTGCACACACACATATCATATGTTCATGAAATCACTTCAAAAGTTTACCATTGTCATTGTAGCCTATTACCTACTTCAAAACATTCAGATTAATGGTCAAAGGAATCTGCTGATATAAACGTCTTCTTCTTCTTCCGTCTACTAGCGAGTTTGTCTTGCTCTTGAAGATCAGATGTGGTTCGGGAAGTAATGCCTTAACAACGGCACTTCCCTGAGAGGTTCTTGTAATTTTCCTTTTGTGATTTTCCTTTTGTGACGTGCTCTGTTATATTATATTGTATTGAAAGCACCCTTGTCTTGTTGTCTTGAAAGCACCCTTGGGATGCTCCGATCACTGAACTATAAATAGTAGCGTATCGGAACATCCAAAGGTGCGTTTTCAAGCTCAAGACTAATACGTCCAAAGGTGCGTTTTCAAGCTCAAGACTGAATGCGCTTGCAGAAAATGCGGTGCAAGCCAGTAGCGCATCGGAGCGTCCCAAGGATGCGTTCAAGAGCAAAACAAACTCTCTAGCAGACGATGTGGAAGAAGAAGAAGACGAAGGTGTTTACGATTATATCAGTAGCTTCCTTTGACCATTAATCTGAATGTTTTGAAGTAGATAATAGGCTACAATGACAATGGTAAACTTTTAAAGTGAATTCATGAACATATGATATGTGTGTGCTCCATTATGTGTCATTTGAGTGGCCTAATGCCTCAAAAAGGGGACTTTGGGACTTCTTGAAATTCGGACCATCGGGTGAATTCGGATTTGGCCTCAAATTGAAAAATTCGGACTATTGGGAGATTCGAATCATCGGTCGTCGGATTAACGGACTTTTACTGTAGTAGGTTTTCCTATTTGGTAGGCTGGGAGGTATGTCAAACCTCCCAGTTCAAGTCATGGGAAGAGGAAAAGACAGATTAAGGGATAAAGTTCCAAAGCATAGAAGTACGAACCGCTTCCGAGGCAAGGTCATCAAGTCTCTGGTGATCCCCTTGTGTGGCCAGAATCTGGGCCTCCAGTTGTTGGCAGCGATGGTCCCTCCTCCTTATTGTGTCCTGTAGGTCCTTCACCCTCGCTCCAAGGGATAACTCACGCTCTAAACTCTCATTCTTCACTTCTGACACCTGCAAGCAGATCAAGATATCAGCTGCTATAGGACTAGATTAAACTTTCCGCCACCATGTTCAAGATTATGTTTCACAGCACTAGTCACACTGTGTATTTCGTACAATTATTTTATTGCAAATTTTTTGTGTGCTAAGGATTTATGATATTAAAATGTAAAACTTGCAAACTAAACAAACCAAAATTGGGACAAGGACAATATAAAGTCAAATTAAATTATCAAAATCGCTATGTGGAAACAACGCTTACTAAAATGAAAATTATTAAATAAAAGAACACAATCCACCACATAGGGTGTACATCACTACATGAGCAAGTTAATCTGTTTCCCAAGCAAACCAATCGCACATATAACAACGCACTATCGTCACGTTAAAGGAAGTAGTCAAGTTTGGGAAGTCCGGGACGTTCTGGCAAATTTTACTAAACTCTGCATGAATAAAGAAACTACATGTTAAATGTCAAAATATTATTTAAAATCAAATTTGCAACATGACAAGACATTAACAATAGTAAAAAATACAAATATTGATAAGATATCTATACTATTACAAAATAATATATAAAATACAGTACAGCACTCACTAACGATAGTGCTATCGGGTAGGTACCTGTAAGCATAGCATGCCTCAAGTGACCCCTATCAATAACTACCCTACAAATAACCTACATTTATAGCACAAATAAACTAAGGAAATCGCAAAAGTAAGCAATTGATACTATCGACAATGAATACATATAATATAAAGAGAAATAATTGCAAAATATGAAGTAACAACAGATTTAAACAAAGAGTACTCTTTTAACAAGAACAATAAATTTAAAAAATCATCAATATTAATAATAATAATAATAATAGAAAAAGAAAAAGATAAACAATAAATACAGACAAAAAGTAAGCAGAGGTTATACAAGAAACTTCAAGTTAAAAATGCTTGATTAAAATTATTGATGTCAAATTTTAGAATACAGTCACAATAATTGACCCTAAAAAGATTAAATTTATGGAACAATTTACTTGCCTCAAAACCTGTCCACTAAGAGTCTGTATAGTAACCTAGCTCTAGCCCAAAAGTCATCTACTTTAGTGCAGATTTTACAAAATCTTATTAATTGGGAATAAAAACAATTATAAGTGATTTTACTATCGATATTACTACTAGGGAAAGGAAAGTTTATTACGTTAAAATTAAAATCATCAACTTTGTGATATACTTTAAGTATGCACTGTTCATTAACAATCTCTATATTTATATCAAGAAAATTTTCAACTTTATAATTTACGTTACATTGTGTGAGGGGAATAGAATTAGGGTAAATAAGTTTAGCAACTTGATTAAAATTTAACAAATTGCAAACAAGAATATCATCAATATATCTACTATTATTACTTAACAGTTTAGCAAGTGCTAATTTTTCTGGAATTTTATTTTTCTTGCTACTGTCAACTAAGTCTTTTATATATTTAAATTCTAAAGCAAGCAAGAATAAGTCTGCAATTAAAGGGCTAGCATTTCCACCCATAGGAATTCCTAATATTTGTTTGAAAATGTACGGCCCGAATCTAACATAAGTATTGAAAAGGAGGAATTTAAGGGCATCTTTAAGTTTAGTTCTATCAAAATATACAGAACTAGTGGGAGTAGAGCTAAGTGATGCATTATTAAAATATGTATAAACATTTATGAAATAATTACCATTCCTAACGAACCTGTCAAAGTGCAAATCTATAATAAAGCAAAGCTCTGAATATACTAAATCTAAAGGCAAATTGGTATACAAAGTTGAAAAGTCGAAGCTATGTACCGAGGTAACTTTCGGCATGGTATTTATTTTATCAATAACTTCTAACGAATTGTCAACACTCCAATAATAGTTAATGCCAGTTCTTCTCATGATGGTATTACAATATCTTTTATGAGTACTTTTAATGTATTTTAAGCAATTTACTACTTGTTCTGATAGAGTTTTAGTGGTAGCAAATTTTGCTCCGGCAATAAAGCGATATTTATAAGGTCTTTTATGAAATTTAGGTAACATGTATAATTTTGCAATGCACTTGTTCTTATCAGAAAGTTTAATATCAAATATTATATTTTTCTTGGTATGTTCATCGATTAAGTTATCAATATTCAGATTATTTTGAATTTCATAAACAGAATTACCGCAAATATTTTTACGTAATATGTTACCTTAATACCTAATTCTTTTTTCATATTTTCAAGATAAAATGTCTTACATGTGAAGCTATAATTATTGCTGGCTTTATCTACTGTAGTGATTACAAAATGTTTATGTAAATTTATTAAATCAGCTTTAAGCTTATTATAATTATAGTCTATAAAATCTGAAAGATTAAATTCATTTTTAAGCGAGAAAATTTTATTTCTAATTAACTTAATTAATAATTTAGACCATGCTTCTAGTTCTCTCGCATTGCAGCACGCAATTTTTAACAATTTATCTTTTAATTTATTGACTGAAAAAACAATATCTTTTAAAATTATGTCCCATGTTACTTTATTACTCCCTATTCTAAATTTAAACCCTTTACGACATAGCTCCGCTAATTTGTCGTTTGCAAAATGTTTAACTAGTTCTACATCACCTGTTAATATGTGACATATCGGACTATAAATGAACTTTGCTAGTGCATCACGTCTGCTAGCTGGCATATCCATGACTCTTTCACACACGCATTTATTATTATTGAAAATATCATTATCTGAAAGATTTCCTAAAACTTTATTATAATTACAAATAATAGACCCAACAGGTCGTTCATATGAATACACTATTAATGGTTTGAAATCTTTACAACCATCTGGTAACATGGACTTAACTTTCTTTGAATTAATAAGACTGTTAACATTAATTTTGTCTAAAATTTTAGAGGAATAATTTAAAGTGGACATGACTTTATCTTTAATACGGTTATCTTTGGATTTCTTAGAATTAGCTCTAATATATCCCATAAAAGCAAAGACTATATTCTTAAATTTATTTGTGAAATTATGTTTATTATTTAGAATATTTTCTATAAAAGGAGCAAAACTTTTCTTTTGTAGGCCTTTCAATGAATCTTGATATAGGAGAACATTAAATTTGTTAAGAGCAGTCAAGAGTTTTAATGAAGAGAGCAGAGTGTGTGTTAGAGTAGGAAATGAGTTGAGTGAATGATTTGAGGTAAATTTAGGTCTGCGACAGGGTTGTGTAATGTCACCGTGATTGTTGTTATTGTCGTTCCCTAGGCTGCCTGGCCGAACAGGAAGGCCATGGCCACGATCGGGCTTTCCGACAGGGTTCTCAAGGTATAGTATATACTGTACAAATCATCTAATAAGAAAAATCAAAGCAATAACGGGATGAATTTAAGTACAGTATTTGTTTACTCATTTATCATAATTTTTTTTTATTTTGCTCCCTAGCTCTCCACCAAACTTAAAAAGATACCCCCAAGACCCCCTTCGAGATAAATTTGTGCATTTTTCGGTAGAAAAATGCCATGGCTGAAGGCTAGTTTCTTCTAAATTGCAGGGTTGCTATCGCTAGCCCGGAAAAGAATCTATGTCTAAATGGCATGACAGGTCTTAAAATTGACAAAGAAATGTGACGAAAGGTCTTAAAATCAACAAAGAAATGGGGAGAAATGTCTTAAAATTACCAAACTATTTATTTAAAAAAATAATATTAAATAAAAGGAAAATATACCCTGAGGCGAGAGAAAACCTAGGGAGCCACTCACCTGATTCTCCAAAGCCTTGTAGGTGTGTGAGTGTGAGGCGAGGGTGGCCGCCATTGTCTCCAACTCCAGTGTTCTCTCTCGATACATCAGTTGTAGTTCACTATGTGCCTCCCTTAGACTATCATACTCCTATAGTAATAATAGTAGTAGTATTAATAGTAGTAGTATTAGTAGTAGAGATGAAAGGCATACAAAGAGAGTATATAAGTCAGATACAAGGAGAGATAGAGGGGTAGAAAGGCCTCTGTTGAGATGGAGAGATTGTGTAGTACAATCATTGGAAGATAGAGAGATGACTGTATAACAGGCAAGAGAAGTGGTAATAAAGAGGAATGCATGGAGAATGCTTGCGAATACAGTAGATGAGTGATAACGCGGTCATTGGGATCATTGTACGTATGTATATACACAAGCACATACCCCATAGCTGGGGGTGGCCGACTCGAGACAGAGCCCGAACAGGGACAACACAACATAAAAAACAAAATAAAAATTCACACATATCTAGGTTGTCCAGGAGAAGACCCAGAGACCAAAGATCAATAGGTGCCTCAAGCATTTACCTCTAGCATTTACCCAGACCTAACGGAGAGGTTCCGGTCTCAGCGGGCAGACACGCAGCGGAGCACACCACAATGCCCGCCCACCTCACATCCAGGCATGACCCTTCATATACAGTATACCGGCTCCCCGGGCCAGGTGCCTGACGGACTATCATCTAGTCCAACTGGCTTCCAACCCCCTCTCCCAACGACTGTATTATTACTCATCTATTCACAAGCTTTCTCCATTCATTTCTATTTATTACCACTTCTCTTGCCTGTTCTACAATAATCTCTTTATCTTCTAATGCTTGTACTACACAATCTCTCCATCTCAAAGGAGGTCTTCCTACCCCTCTACCTCCCCTTGTATCTGTTTCATTGTTTCCCAGGAGGACTTGGGGCCTGGACATGATGCCCCCAGTGCACAGCGCCAGATCATATGGAAAAAAATAAATAAAAAACACACCACCTTCAAAAATGCAACAAAAAAGGAGACTTTTGGTTAAAAAAAACGTGTAAATAAAAAGTGGCAAAAAAATAAGGGTCTTGAGAAACTATGTTCTCAAGACAATAAACACTTAGATATTATATACACTTAAAACTGGGAACTGAGAGGGGGGGGGGGTTTAAAAACAAAGTGTACCATTGAAGAAACTGTACACCCGCCCTCTCCTTTGGTTCCACCGCCAGGTAAAAATTAAAAAGATTACACAAATGTTAAAAAAGGGGATTAAAACTAAGGTGGTGTGCTAACGAGAAAACCTCGAGAAGGCGGGATAGGACTTGTTTACCGTAAGCTACGTTACGGTAGGCCATAGAGGTGCGTGTATATTAAACTTTTCCCAAAATTGTATGTATCTTGATGCAGATTATATTGTAAAACTTGCAACTTGACAGAGCCTCTAACCTCATTGGTTACGATACTGCCACTGCGTAAAGCAGTAGCAGTTGCTCCGAAAACTTTCTTTCCTTCACATACCCTCTGTTTTACCTCCATTTCCACACCTACATAAACTAAACTAAACAAGCCAATAGTGTTACCTTAGGAGATATGGAGGCAGTGTCTTGGTCTTTGTTCTGTAGAGATGCTGCAAGCTCCTCAGCTTTCAGGTCCAGCAATCCAGCCTGAAAGATCACTGTTATTAAGTATAAAGTCACAATTTATAGTTAACTGAAAATCTTCCCATGAACTTCCAAGCACTGTGTATTTAAATATTTCTGCCACCGCCTACCCTGGAATATTGTTTATACATGTTGTATCTCCCTACGTACTATTAGTACTGTACAATATTAACCTTTTCGCGCATCAGTATGCGATTTGTGCCCTTTCTGGGATACGTAAAAGCCTGTTTGACTATCACGAACGGCATTGAGGATGAAAGGTGTACTGAGTAAGGAGTTTAAAGTTCGCATTGGAGTCCACCAGGGCTCTGTGTTAAGCCCTCTCCTCTTTGTTATGGTTATGGAGGCACTATCTGGTGATTTCAGAGCTGGGCTTCCCTGGGAACTGCTATATGCAGATGACCTAATACTTATCGCAGATAGTGTCATACATACGCAAATTTAAAGACAGAGTGCTCCACATGAAGCGCGGTTCCGGTCTCACGTCCTAATGGAGGCGTTCCAGGCAACCCTGTTAAGAGCTGCCTCACTTGTCACTTGTCATCATCATCAAATCATCAAATCTGACGCCCAGCCTCAAGAGCAAGCGCCCCAAAAGGGATGGCCATGGCAGAAACTGCCTCCAGGTTCCCAGACATGCCCCGACTGACCCACTCCACAGTGCCATTTCCACTAAGTGGATTATGACCATGAACACTGAAGGAGCTGACCCAGAGCAGTCCCTCACCCGGATGGCAGTTTCACCACTGTTTTGCTATTTTATATACCCCAGTGGGGCCCTGGCTGGAAGCATATACCAAGTACAGGAATTTTCTGAAGATAGGAACCAGTGGTCCACTGCTCCAGAAGCTAATTGCACCACCAAAGTGGCGGGCGGTGGGGTCGCCGCATCCCTACGCCAGAGAGAGAAAGGCCAACTTGTGCCAGTGGGCTGTGAGAGTAAGACACTAGGGAACCATGGGGCACACCATTATTGCCCCACTACACTGCCTTCACCACTCTCAAGAAAAAAGTTAGAAATAAGAATGATGATAAAGGTACAGTCATGGTGAGTAGTGGCAAAAGTTCTTTAAACTTTCCCAAGCCACATCTAATTCTGGCGATAGTGGCGGCCTCAGCCCAACCACCGGCAGAGATGGTATCACCCAAATAGCGAAACTTGTGCACCATCTCCAGTGCCTCATTGCCAAAGTTAACACTCTCGAGCCGTTCATTGAATACAAGCTCACCTTTGCATTCTATGCATACAAATTTCTCAATTTCGGACTTCTTCCATGGTAGAGGTCCCTTTATTTTAGTCCAGCTTTTCTTCCTGTGATGTACCCAGCTGCGGCAGACGCTACACTGTATTGAGTTCGCACCCACCCCTTTTCTGCATACTGCGCATGGGTATGCACCACTTTTTTCTACCTTTCCTAACCCTAATCTACTGTGTAAAACCTTGGTTTTATTTATATTAACTCTTAACCCTTTACTTACCATGCCCTATCTCCATCTTCTGAACTTCTGTACCAGCGACATATTTAGATGATTTTGTACTGTTTAACCCTTCCTACCCGGTCTGCCTTAGGTAAGGACAGCACGAAAGAAGGGCCGCTACCCGGTATGCCTTATCTAAGGCATGAGCTTAATAGCCTAATTAAGCTTGGTCTGAACGCCGTGCGTACGACGTATGTCAACAAACCCAAGCGTTGCGTCACCGCACCTCCGAAAACAAGAAGGAGAAGACTCTTCAATGTTATTGTTCTGACGTCAGACGAAATTAGTGTCTGAAAAGCCCCCATATTGGCAACATCTCTGCAATATTGGCTCCACTGAAATCGTCATCACAACTGAACCAGTTGACTTACAGAGCTCTACTCAACGCCAAAATACAGATTGAAAACCGCACTACGATTATAGATGAGTGGGAAAGTTCTAGCAGTGAAAATAAACATAAATACGGTAGCCTAGGCCTAGACGTTTTTCAGCCATTTCGCCCGGGTAGGGGCGACCGTCATTGGGTAAGACAGCCCGGGTAGGAAGGGTTAAGAAGGATCAGTGGTTGTTGTTGTTGTTTTTCCCCAAGCTGCCTGGCCGAACAGCCCAAAGGCCCCGAGCAAGGCCAAGGCCATAACCGAGTGCCCCCACAGAACCCTCCCTGCCGACCACAATAAAGCCTGGGTGACCGAAGCCACTCCATGGCGGGGAGCTGAGGAGGGTGCGGAAACGCCCGGGAAACCAAAGCCCCACCCAGGGCCCTGTGCCCCTCAGCAATTATGAAGAGAAGGTTGAGGGGCAAAGGAAAGATGTGACGCTTTGGCTTCCAATCTTGGTAGATTAGGAGGTCAATCCACGCAAGAGACGCCATCACTTGAGATCTAGAAAATATATAAGTAAAAGGAACAGTCAGAGTAAGCTATGGGTATGGCAGAGATCGCTCAGTTCTCACTCTGATAGACCAGCCCATCACCACATGACTAGAACAAAGGGTTAAGCGAGATAGTTCGAAGCCTGTCAATTGCTGGAGTCCCTTCTTAAACTGAATAAAATTGTCTATTAATAGCTTCCGTAAAATGTAGGGTAAATAAACAACCTGAACATTATTACACTAGGGCTGCCTGGAGCGCTGCCATTAGGCCATGTGACTGGAACCGCACTTAGTGTGGAGCATTCGGTCTTTAACCCTCCAGACCCGGAAGGGCTCTTGAACGCCCATAAAAAACACACCCGAGCTACCCGGAAGGGCTCTTAAACACCCATGAGCTCAAAGACTGTAAGCTTGGTGTGCGAGGCGTACGTCTGACGCATGTAAACAACAGCCGGCTGGACCGACGCCCCGCATCTCCGGGCACAAGAAGGAGTGCATCGCTTGTTCGTGTGTGCCTGTATGTTATTGTTAAGTATCGAAAAGTAGTGTAAAGTGGCTGTTTTTGCCATAACGTTATCTCCAATGAAATCATCATCACAACTGAACCAGTTGACTTAGAGAGCTCTACTTAACGCCATTCTACAGGTACGAAACACATCTACGCTTGGGGATGTGCGGGAATGCGGAAGAAAGCCAAATAACAAAGATACGGTAGCCTAGGCGTAGACGTTTTTCGGCCAAAACCCCCGGATTTCGGGGAATATATATATAATACATAGCCGGGGCTGGAGGGTTAAATTTATGTATATATGGGAATATATGTATGTATCACTAGGAAAAAAATTAACACCTAAATGGCACAAAAAGTCTTACAATTGACAAAGAAATGGGGCGAAAGGTCTTAAAATTGCCAAACTAATGGGGAGAACGTCTTAAACTATCAGAAACTAATGGGACTAAACATGAGGGGAAAGGGGGTTCAGAAAAAGCACCCCCTTAAAATTCTGCAATAATCTAGACTTCTTACTTAATTCAATATTGTGTCTGTAGTGACGGGTACACAAGAGATGTAGTGGGGCAAGAGGACCTTTTGACGAGAATCATAGACTAAGACTGTGCAGTGTGCAAGGGAGAATTCGTGTTAAATGACCCGCCTGTTAGTGTTGATTTTGGCAGTGTAGCACTGGAGTGTGTGAATAAATTCTGCTACTTCAAGGATACGGTTTCCGCCGGAGGTTGCGCAGAAGCTGGTTCCATTGCCAGAGTCAGAAGTGGCTGGGGGAAGTTTAGAGAGCTCTTGCCACTCCTGACCATGAGAGGACTCCCACTTCACCTTAACCCTCGGAATCCGGGAGGCCTCATATGAGGCAAAATGCGCGGCTAAAAACGCCGCTATAATCATCAGAACTCGGCAACCACGCGTTGTAGCGACGTCATCTCTACGGCATTCTACAGACAACAAAAAGTTCTACAATTTGCAAAAACATTGACTGCTCTAGGTGGTCTCAATCAGTAGCTACTGAATTATGAAGTTTGACTATACCAAAATTCATATGAGGCCCCCCGGATCCCATGGGTTAAAGGAAAGGGGCATACTTCGTGTGTTAAGAGTGCGATGACCTATGCCTCGGAGACGTGGCCAGTTAAAGCAGAGGATATTAATAGAATAGAACGGAATGAGAAGAGAATGTTGAGATGGATATATGGGGTTAATAACCTCAGGGATGGGGTATCGAGTGAGGAACTAAGAAGGCGTCTGGGCATTAGGAGTATCAGTGAAGTGATGTGCACGAGCCAACTTGGTTGGTTTGGACACAAGGAGAGAATGGATGATCAGAGCTGGGTGAAGAAATGCAGGACTGTGAACGTGGGGGGAGCTGCGTGTAGGGGTAGACCTAAAAAGACGTGGGATCAGGTACTCCGGTCTGATCTCAAAATATAGAACTTGATAACAGAGGCAGCCCTGGAAAGCCGCCATTTAGGACTTGAGACTGTAACCACACTCTCTGTGGACAAAACGGTCTTTAAACTTGTATATATATTTCCGACTTTGAGTGAACTGTCCTTGAATGACCTGACCTCTTACTGACCATGTGACCTGACCTCTAACTGACCTGGAGTGACCTGACCTCTTACTTACCATGAGTGACCTGACCTCTTACTGACCATGAGTGACCTGACCTCTAACTGACCATGAGTGACCTGACCTCTTACTGACCATGAGTGACCTGACCGCTTACTGACCATGAGTGGCCTGACCTCTTACTGACCTGGAGTGACCTGACCTAGAGTGACCTGACCTCTTACTGACCATGAGTGACCTGACCTCTTACTGACCATGAGTGACCTGACCTCTTACTGACCTTACTATATAGCTCCATCTTGCGGTTGACCTTCTCCAGCTCCTCCTGCAGTGCTAGGTTACGTTTGTTGAGTGACCTGACCTCTCCCTCCAGTCGGGCCACAGCTTCCTTGTCTCTGGTCAGGTGCTCCAAAAACGTACCACGCTCACTCAGGTCGCTCTAGGGGCATTAATGAGATAATTTATTTAATATTTAATATTTAATTATTATTTATTATTCTATTTTTTTTCCGTAGACCTCCACCATGCTTAACCACTTCAGCACGACAACACAATTTTTATCACATTCTGGTTACCATTATTTTTTTTTTTTTTTTTAGTGAGAAGTTTAACCAGACCACTGAGCTCCCCAAAAGAGCTCCCAGGGCTGGCTGGTTACCATTAAACGATATTATTTAGTCGTAGCGCGGTTGGTCGAGCACTCGCCTGCAAACCGTGAGGTAAAGGGTCCGAGTCTCGGGCCAGCCAGTGTGCTATTTGGCAGACGCCAGTGCTGTGGTGGACAGTGTGGTAACTGTTCACTGAAGTCCCTGATACATCAGGGCAGACACCCTAGCCCAGCTATTGAGCAGGGAGTGCATGGTAGTAAACTAAATGCATCATCATCAACATCGTATATAATCTACCTCTAGGACTATCTATCTATCTGTCTATTGCCAGACGCCATGATCCCCTAAGAGATGGCAATGAATTAATCGCCCCCATGCACCTCTTTCCCCCGTCAGCCAATGCCCCTCCTCCCATCCAACACCGCTTTCACGCATATACTTCTCAACTCCATCCTTCCACCTCACTCAAACACTCTCTTGGTCATTCTCTCGCTTCCCATACGTTCCACATGGCCGAACTATCTCAAGGTGTTCCTTTTCACACTTTCCAACGAACTCACATCCACACCACACCGCTCTCGTACTTTCTCATTCATCTTCTCAAGGTGTTCCTTTTCACACTTTCCAACAAACCCACATCCACACCACACCGCTCTCGTACTTCCTCATTCATCTGTCTATCTATTCATGTAAATCCACACGCACTTCTAAAGTAACTCATTTCAACCCATCTCGCTCTTGATTTGTGTCTCTCCAACAACGTCCATTCTTTACTACCATACGTCAATGTTGAGATTCTCACATTATCATGCAAGGACTTCTTTACTTCTCTGCTGACCACCCTATTCCTTGTTACTGCTTTCAGCACTCTGTGACTGCACCCGTTTGAAAGATCATAACCTTACTCTTCCCGCATTTACCTTCAGATTCCGTTTTTCACACACTGTACCAAACATATTTACCAGACTCTGCAGCTCCCACTCACTAACTTATCAGAACTGCATAATCAGCAAACAGCAGCACAGGCAACTTCCACTCATTTCCTTCCCTTATCAGTGGTACACTAACATCCACTGCTCTTCCTTGTACTTCTTGCATGACTCCATCCATATACAGTAGGGTCCCGCATAAAACATGTTCAGATAAAACGAGTCTCGATTAAAACGAGCGACCTAAAATATTAATATTTAATTTTCGATAAGAACAAATGTGATCACATAAAACGAGTCCGCCGCCAAAGTGGGGCAAATCCGAGGAGTTCTCATATAGAGCGCCGAAATATCGTACAAAACGTACGAAATATCATACGCTCCTGACGGAAATTTACGCTTACAGTGAACATTGACCATATTGGGCCACCAAAATGCCGTGTTCACATAGAACGGCCTCGTTTATCGACCAATTTCTCGTTCTATGTGAGACCCTACTGGATATATTGAACAACCATGGGGACATCACACACAATTGCTATAACCCAACATTCATTCAGTTAAAAAAATTGCTCTGTTCATTCTCCACACACACTTCCCCCTTTGCACCATCATACATGCTCTTCACCGCTTTCACCAACTTAGCAGCTACAGTACTCTGTATATTCTCGATACTTTCCACAGACCTTCTCTATCAACTCTATCGTAGGCCTCAAAGGGGTAAATACAATGTCAATAAACCTTCTGAGTAACCTAGGTCTTACTTAAGCTGCATAAAATTATTTAATTTTAGCCAGAATCAAAGGTAAAGAGGCGTCATTGTGCTGAAGGGGTTATCAAAATACCCAAAGACTCTTTTACAGTAAAATTAATTTAATAATTTTTTCGATAGAAAAATGCCCCAGCCAAAGGCTGATTCCTCCTAATTTGCAGGCTAGCTACCAGTATCACTCACCAGGAAAAAATAGACTACTAAATGGCACAAAAGGGCTCAAAATTTACAAAGAAATGGGGTGAATGGTCTATAAATAGCCAAACTAATGGGGTGAGCATCTTATGATTTCAAAACTAATGGTGCTAAATGAGTGAGAAGGGGGTTGAGATTTTTTTTTTTTTTTTTTTTTTTTTAAAGAACTCCATAAATGACTAGACTCACAAGCATCCTGTTACAATACTATGGCTATGTTAACCCTTTCAGTACCGGCGATGTATTTATATTTGATCTCGGCAACATTTAGACTATTTTACGAAGCTTCGGAAGGATATACGGTAGCTAAAACAAAAAAATAAGATAGTCTGCACCCATTTAATGTGTAGACGTCCTTCCTAAGCTGAGAACAATTGACTAATAGTTACCAGAATATATGAAAAGGACATCGCACAAAAAGGGTTAAGGGGAGGTTTCTATTTATTAGTTTAATAAATATATTATTTTAATGTGCCTTCCCTTCACTTAAAACATTAGGCTATTCAGTGTGCAGTTGGGTTTGAGTACATGATTAGATTGATATCCAGTATTCAATAAATATATAAAATCGTAGTCATGTACTTAATCTTTAACGGTCTTGATATTGTAATGGTTTGAGTGTTTAAGATCTGTATGTACATACAGTACTGTACATACATACATAAAATTTTAAGACCGAGTGCTCCACACATACATGCAGTTTCAGTCTCTTGTCCTAATGGCGGCGTTCCAGGCAACCCTGTTAAGGACTGCTTCACTTGTCAAGATTTTGGAGTCGAGATCGGCACGTATAGTCCGATTCCAGGTCTTCCTCGGTCCACCCCTTGGTGCAGCTCCCTCCACAATCACAGACCTGCATCTATTCCCCCAATTTTGTTCATCCATTCTCTCCACATGTCCATACCATCCCAGTCTACTTGTACGCATCTCCTCGCTAATACAGTACTCTTTATAACTAAACGTCTCCTCAGCTCATCATTTGTTATTCTATCCTGCAGCCTGGCTCCACACATCCATCTCACCATTCTCATCTCATTACGTTCCATTCTGTTGACATCCTCTACTGTAAAGACCCATGTTTCTGAGGCATAATTCATTGCACTTCTAACACATGAGGCATACACCTTTCCCTTCAGGGGGAGAGACATTCTTTTCAGAATTGGCAGCAGTTCTCTGAACTTCCCCCAGCCACATCTAATTCTAGCGACAGTGGCAGCCTCGGCCCCACCACCGGCAGAGATGGTATCTCCTAGGTAACAAAACTTGTCCACCAGCTCAAATGACTCGTTTCCAAAATTCACAGTCACAGGGTCATCATTTAACACAAGCTCACCCTTGCACACTACGCACTCAAATTTCTCGATTTCTGACTTATCCTTCGGCAGGGGTCCTTTTATTCTATTACAGCGCTTACTCCCATGGTGTCTTCTCCAATAATAAATGAAAGAATAACATATCTACAATGATAATAAATAAATAAGAAATCTACAATTAAAATGTAAAACTTGCAAACTAAACAAACCAAAATTGGGCAAGGACAATATAAAGTCAAATTAAATTATCAAAATCGCTATGTGGAAACAACGTTTACTAAAATGAAAATTATTAAATAAAAGAACACAATCCACCACATAGGGTGTACATTACTACATGAGCAAGTTAATCTGTTTCCCAAGCAAACTAATCGCACATATAACAACGCACTATCGTCACGTTAAAGGAAGTAGTCAAGTTTGGGAAGTCCGGGACGTTCTGGCAAATTTTACTAACATAATGAAAACAAAATTACAATAAAACCGGTGTCCCACGAGCACTTTTTCCAGCAATATTTTGGAGCAATTCATGTCTGGCAGATTCAAAGTTAAAACTAAGATACCTAGCATAAATCTAACTTTTCAGTCTAGTTTCCAATAACAATAAAATCCTCAGAAGTATTAAAAGAAAATAATTGTTCATGGAAAATTGCCGGAAAAAGTGTTAGTGTGACATCACCTTGACATAATAAATAAATAAGAAATGTACAGTTGCCCACATAAGTTCTGTTCCACATTCTGATCTTATGTATGAAAGTAAAATAATATGAATGAACTGCGAGTGTGGTTTCGACTCGAGACAGAGCCCAAACAGGGACATTACAACACAACAGAAAAACAAAACAAAATCACACACATCTAGGTCGTCCAGAGGAAATACCCAGAGACTCGGGCCCATTTGGGGTCCCCAGCCAAATTCCCATGTATAAGATCACGGATAGGAAAATAAGTTATGTGGTCAACTGTACAATAAGATAATAAGTCATGTCTCAGCTGTCATAACGTTTGGCTCTCTCTGTGCTGTATTAATGTCTGTCAGATGTTCAATAGGGTGGGTAAGTGTAGGAACATACTTTTATATCTCACTTGAAATGAATAAATCAAGTTTTAGACATTGCTGATACCAATTATATATAGATCGAAATATACTTGGTGCCGAGACATCACTTATTAGCCCGACTGTACAATAAGATGATAAGATAGATATAAGCTTACTATTGTGGTGGCTACAGAGGCGGGTAATACAGCTGGCCTGTTGGTGGTAAGAGGTGCATCACAATATTATAATGTACACATACATAGCTGTGGACATTATGTGCTAAATGTGCCAAAAGCAGAATATAAACACAACGAGATAGAAATGCAAACCAAACTTAACAAACTTTAGGATAGTGTGAAAGATACTGAACTAACAAGCAAGTGAAATACACAATAATAAATATTGAACTTAAGGATAGTGTGAAATAGGATAGTGTATGAAAAAAAAAATATATATATAAGAGCAATTTAACCCTCGTAGCCTGGCTGGGCTGTATCCACTGTATCCGGGGGGGTTTCATCCAATTTGCAGTGTTTTTCGTGTTCTTCAATGCTTAATATCTCTGCAATGGAATGGCCTAACCGGCATTAATAATATGTCTAAATGTAGCACAAACCTTCGTCTTGAGAATGTCAAAGACTAGAACCTTCTACATGAAGTGGTTGTTCTGTGATGATGTTATTAATTAATATTTTCCGCCAGAACCTGCACTACGACTTTGGCTTCTTGTTGTTGTTGTTCTCTCGCAACTCCAATTGCTTCTGGTAAGCAATTTTAGTTATTAATCACAGCTGTTATCGTCATTATTATAATAATGTCACGCATACTGATATATTTGACCATGTAACCATTCGTATGTCAGTGTGCAGTGCTTGTGTGCATGGATTCAGACGCCAAGAAAACTGTAGAGAGCCGTGCTTGGAACACGGAGGTAGAACAAAGACTGAGCCTGGTGTGTTGTTAGTGTGTGTTGGAGGTAACGCCCACCATGACAAGCAAAGACTTCTTGTGCATGGTTTAAAGCTTTAAAGCTCAAATATAGCCATGTCCTTTAGTAAGGACACCCAGGCTGCATAGTGCATATCTGACTGTCATTTAGATAGGACACCCAGGCTGCATGGTGCACCTCTGACTGTCATTTAGATAGGACACCCAGGCTTTATGGTGCACCTCTGACTGTCATTTAGATAGGACACCCAGGCTGTATGGTGCACCTCTGACTGTCATTTAGTAAGGACACCCAGGCTCCGAGGGTTAAACAAAACTTAACAAACTTTAGGCTAGTGTGGAATACTGTATACAAGAAATATTAAGTGAAATCAAACTAATTAAAATGTAAAACTTGCAATATAAGCGAACCAAAACCAGAAACCGCACAAACAAACTTATCCAAATCACTATGAGGAAATAATAAATTAAAGTTTTAGCAAAACAATATTATAAAATTATAAAACACAAAACATATCAAAATAATATACCCAATATTAGATCTTATCAATAAGACGATTCACAAAGTAGGCTACATCATAAGTTGTATCTCTCTCTCTCTTCTACCGATCTTACAATAATCAAAGTTCTTCAGAGCTTTGTCAGTGTATACCTCCTCCCTTATGGAGGAGTGGGGGGCACCAGCCTTTCAACACACTCCCACCCCTATTCTGTCCAACTTTCTAACCCAAGAGTTAACTGATTTTACCAGTCTTTCTTCCACTCAACAAGTAACTCTAGAACTCTCTCCCTCAATCTTTCTTTTCCTCAGCTTATGACTTAAACTGCTTCAAGCTCCGTGTGTCCAGACAATTTGACTCCAACGTATCTTGAATTTGGCTCTATATCTCTCTCTCAATTTGGGGGGCTGAGTTAGTCCACTGAAGGACAAACGTTTCCACTTTAATCGGTCAGATTTTAGCCTATTCCATCCCACACCAGCACACTTTTGGATCCCATCTCTACCCCTTCCTCTAGCTCCATCTCTAGGTTCCTATTCTTTTGCTCTAGTTGTCCATCTGTTATCATCTCTTCTAAATACATGAACCATTTCCTCTGTATTATAGTAATGAGAATATCTTCTACTTTTGTTTGTTCTTTTATCCAAGAGGCTCTCTAGCTCCTTCTTAAACACACACACACAAACACACATTATATATATATATATATATATATATATATATATATATATATATATATCGGAAATGGGAGCGTTCCTGGGGAATCTCAACTTCAGGAGGAAAAGAATGACGAGGGACGTAACAACCAACATCTTTATTACACACATTTTCAAACGTTTCGACATATAGTGTATGCCATCATCAGTGACCTAAAAGTGAACAAAAACGAAAACATTAATTTATTGAGGGATTATAAAGTCTGTAAATTTAAATCTGAGTAACGCTAAAACCTAAAACTAAATAAAATAAAAGGTATAGATACTAAACAATTAAATTTGAAAACATATGGGGGATTAGGCAACACTTAAGGGGAAAGCAGAAGTCGAAATATTGAGTTTAGGTTGAATTTTCTTAATGTGAAGGATTCCCTTCACATTAAGAAAATTCAACCTAAACTCAATATTTCGACTTCTGCTTTCCCCTTAAGTGTTGCCTAATCCCCCATATGTTTTCAAATTTAATTGTTTAGTATCTATACCTTTTATTTTATTTAGTTTTAGGTTTTAGCGTTACTCAGATTTAAATTTACAGACTTTATAATCCCTCAATAAATTAATGTTTTCGTTTTTGTTCACTTTTAGGTCACTGATGATGGCATACACTATATGTCGAAACGTTTGAAAATGTGTGTAATAAAGATGTTGGTTGTTACGTCCCTCGTCATTCTTTTCCTCCTATATATATATATATATATATATATATATATATATATATATATATATATATATACAGTAGATATAGACATATATATATATATATATATATATATAATAGCATCCTTGCGTTACCTGAAGAGCAGATTCCAGATGGGCAACTTGTGACTTAAGGGTTTGATTCTCTGCTGCCAGGTCTCGCTGCTCGGAGCTCAGGTTGAATGCTGTTAGTCGATCGTTCTCCGACTGTAACTGTGTGTTCTCGTTCTGTAATGGACAACTGTAGTTAAAACAGGATTGTTGTTGTTGTTGCAGCCCCAAAACGCCCTTTATGGGAATCCCACGGCGTCCAGATAGTCTGCCACCTCTTTCGGATGAGTCCGGAGATCTCCGAGTGAGGAGATGTTGAAGTTATGTTTGTGTGGGGCAAGTATTGGGCAGTGGAATATTAAATGTTCTGTGTTGTCAGAGGGATGTTGACAGCAGGGAACAAGAGGGTCTTGAGTTAAATATATTCTGTTTGTAATCTTGTAGTGACGGGTGATGGCCAGACCTGAGGCATGCAAATATCACTTGCGTTTCACTGGGTAGTGTGTTTTCTGATGGATTAAACTTGGGAGGTGGAGAGTTTAGGATCGTGTTGATGGTTTGTTGGGTGAGGTATGTGTGTATATGCTAGTGTGTGTTGGTGTTTGGAGTTCTGGGTGGGATGTTGGCAGCGGGGAAAAGACGAGTCTTGAGTTGGATCTATTCTTGTTGGTGACAATATGAATTTGTAATCTTGTAAGGACGGGTGATGGCCGGACTTGAGGTATACAAAGACTGTAGGTGTAAACATGGTTACTTGGGAAAAATTATATTGTCATTCAAGTACATGAGGTGAATCTAGATGTGAGGCTGGATGGGGAAATATTGGAACAAGTAGAGTGTTTCAAATATCTAGGAAGAAAAATAAGCAGGAATGGAGGTATACATATGGAGGTAAAAAAGAGAGTATGTGAAGGAAGGAAAGTTTTCGGAGCAATGGGAAGTACCTGTATGTGGAAGGTGAGAAATCTCGGAATGAAAGTTAAAAGTGCAATGTATCAAGGAATTGTTGTGCCAACAGTGATATATGGGGCTGAGACATGGGCTCTGAAGGCAAAGGAGAGAAGAAAGCTGGATGTGAAGGAGATGAGCTGCTTGAGGAGTATGTGTGGAGTTACTCGTAGAGACAGATTGAGGAATGAAGAGATACATAGGAGAGTGGGGCAGCAGGAACATTTGTCTGCCAGAGTGGACAGAAGGGTGCTGAGCTGGTATGGTCATGTTGAGCGAATGGAAGATGAAAGGCTTACAAAGAGAATATGTGAGTCAGATACAAGGGGAGATACAGGGGTAGGAAGACCCCCGTTGAGATGGAGAGACTGTGTAAGACAGGCTTTGGATGATAGAGGAATGACTACAGATCAGGCAAGGCAAGTGGTAATAAACAGGAATTAACGGAGAATGCTTGTGAATAGATGAATGTAAACGCGGTCGTTTGGGAGAGAGGGTCATGCGCCAGTTGGACTAGATAGTAGTCCATCAGGTGCCTGGCCCGGGGAGCCGGTGGTAATGAAGGGTGCGCCTGGAAGCATGGTGGGCGGGCTTGTGGTGGTCCAGCTTCACTGCGGACCTGCCTGCGGAAATCGGTGCCTCTCCGGGGGATCTGGGACCTGGGAATCTTGCTGGGGACCCCAAATGGGCCTGGGTCTCTGGGTATTTCTCCTGGGCGACCTACTGTAGATGTGTGTGATTTTGTGTTTTGTTTTGTTTTGATTTTCTGATGTGTTGTGACGTCCCTGTTCGGGCTCTGTCACTAGTCGGCCACCCCCATATTTAACCCTTCCAGCCCGGGTGTCCTTTTATAAGGACACCGCGGCAGATGGGCCGGTACCCGGGTGTCCTTTTAACAGACAGTAAGCTTGAAAGCCTATTCAGCTTGGTCTGAACGCTGTGCGTCCGACGCATGTAAACAAAGCCGTTCATTGCGTCACCACACCTCCGAAAACAAGAAGGAGAAGTAGGATCAGTGTTACTGTTGTATGATATGACTAAATTAGTGTCTGAAAAGCTCCGATATTGTCAACATCGCGGAAAAATTCGCTCCACGGAAATAGTCATCACAACTGAACCAGTTGACTTAGAGAGCTCTACTCAACGCCAGTCTACAGATTGGAAACTGCACTGCGTTTCGGGATGCGTTGGAAATTTCTAGCAGTTAATATATCAAAGATACGGTAGCCTAGGCCTAGACGTTTTTCGGCCAGATCGCCCGGATACGACCTCCGTCCTTTTGTAAGGCAGCCCGGGTAGGAAGGGTTAAAAAAAAATAAATAAATAAATAAAAAAAAAAAATACAAAAAAAAAAAAAAATTGGGGAAGGTGCAAGAGTATATACATACATACAGTACATTATTTTGTTTTCAAACTTGTGGAAGAAATTGTCAACCAATGTTGTAGACTGCTGTAAGTTTATTTATTGTTTTGATCTACTATACCCTGTTCATTATAGGAAGGCCAAAAATTGTGATCTCTATCCTCTGTAACTCAAAAAGGGCTAGAGCAAATGTGCTGTACAGTATATTACTACACCTATTCCCAAGCTGACTCATCCCAATTGCTAGAAAATTAACTTGATTACTCTAGTCCTTTCGGAGTTACAGTTATAAATCCAAGATTAAAGGGACCCCTGCCGAAGGATAAGTCAGAAGTCGAGAAATTTAAGTGCGTAGTGTGCGTAGTGTGCAAAGGCGAGCTTGTGTTAAGTGATGATCCTGTGCTGTGAATCTTGGAAATGAGTCATTGGAGCTGGTGGACAAGTTTTGTTACCTAGGAGATACCATCTCTGCCGGTGGTGGGGCCGAGGCTGCCACTGTCGCTAGAATTAGATGTGGCTGGGGGAAGTTCAGGGAACTGCTGCCAATTCTGAAAAGAATGCCTCTACCCCTGAAGGGAAAGGTGTATGCCTCATGTGTTAGAAGTGCAATGAATTATGCTTCAGAAACATGGGTCGTTACAGTAGAGGATGTCAACAGAATGGAACGTAATGAGATGAGAATGGTGAGATGGATGTGTAGGGCCAGGCTGCAGGATAGAATAACAAATGTTGAGCTGAGGAGACGTTTAGGTATAAAGAGTATTAGCGAAGTGATGCGTACAAATAGACTGGGATGGTATGGACATGTGGAGAGAATGGATGAACAAAATTGGGTGAAAAAATGCAGGTCTGTGATTGTGGAGGGAGCTGCACCAAGGGGTGGACCGAGGAAGACCTGGGATCGGACTATACGTGCCGAGCTCAAATCCCAAATCTTGACAAGTGAAGCAGCCCTTAACAGGGTTGCCTGGAACGCCGCGATCAGGACAAGAGACTGAAACTGCACGTATGTGTGGAGCACTCAGTCTTAAAATGTTATGTATGTATGTACAGTAACACCTCGATTTTCCGGCACTCAGGGGGATTTGAAACCTTCGGTGAATTGAAAAGTCCGGTTGAATGAACATTATTCCTATAAATGCCCATAAACCCCAAGAAAATACCCTCTAATGGCTATCTGTATTATCAACCTTAATATAATAAACAAACACACATTACTATACCATTTTACATGGTGATGGGCTGGTCTATCAGAGTGAGAACTGAGCAATCTCTGCCATACCCATAGCTTACTCTGACTGTTCCTTTTACTTATATATTTTCTAGATCTCAAGTGACGGCGTCTCTTCCGTGGATTGACCTCCCAATCTACCAAGATTGGAAGCCAAAGCGTCACATTTTTCCTTTGCCCCTCAACCTTCTCTTCATAATTGCTGAGGGGCACAGGGCCCTGGGTGGGGCTTTGGTTTCCCGGGCATTTCCTCACCCTCCCCAGCTCCCCACCATGGAGTGGCTTCGGTCACCCAGGCTTTATTGTGGTCGGCAGGGAGGGTTCTGTGGGGGTGCTCGGTTATGGCCTTGGCCTTGCTCGGGGCCTTGGGGCTGTTCGGCCAGGCAGCTTGGGGAACAGCAACAACAACAACTATACCATTTTAATAGTAATGTTCTCAACTCGCCAATTTATAAGTACAGTAGAAGTTGGAAAAGGCGTCCAGCTGTTGTTGTTGTCGGCGGCGTAATGCGTATCATCGTATGCGAAGGCTAGGCCTTATCGGGAGGGAGAGTTCCGCAGCGCATTCAAAGTTTTGACAGTAGCAAAACGAAACACTAATATCGAACTGTTTTTGTTCTTTTTAGTTTGTCTTAGGTTTCTCACTTAATATCTAAAACTTATATATGAGGTGGAATGCTTTGGGAGAGGCAGCAAGGGGTGGATGCTTGCCACTCATCTACAGTTGTAGAGGTGGTTGCTGTTTCATCCACCTCTCTCCATTCGTGTGGATATTTGTGTTTTTTGTTCCAAGCTCATAACCATATTTTGCATTTCTCCTTGTCACTATTGGCTTTCACTTTGTCCAACTTTGCCTTAATCTTCAGCATGATAGCGATGAATCAAGTATAATATGTCCGATATGAGAATGTTTGTATATACAGATCAATCGGGCGAGACTGAGTAGGTCCATTCCCGCGCTTTTGTTGTTGTTGTTACTTGTTCTACTGACGTCGCCGTTACCCGCATAGAACCACGGACTATTTTATATATATATTTCTTATTGGTGCTTTTTAAATAGTTGTTTCCTAATATTATATGCTTTATTATTTGTTATTATTATTTTTTTTTAATTTCCTAAAACCTCCGGTTGTTTGAAGCTACCAGATGCTTGAATGCCGGAAAATCGAGGTGTTACTGTATGTATGTAAGCTGGCTTTTGAAAATTCCCGCCAGTCCTGAGGGCCGGGGATACGGGCGCACAAGCGCCTTGTTTATGCAGCTTGTAGCTTGAAAATTAAAGAACATGAAATTAATCAACCAAATACTGTACCATGATCAAATACCTTTATTCAGCTTGAGAATGGTGAAAACCTCATGCTTCCATGTTGCTTTGTTCCTTGTTTATCACCGCGACAGCCTCAAGCAACATTCCACTCCTCAAACGTGTGTGTGTAAATACGTGTGGGACTGAAAATCGGTCAATACTCATCTGTGTGTGTATGTTTGTGTGTGTGAGTATGTGTGCATGTGTGTCAATCAAGTGGGCTTCAAGATAGTAATGAGTCACTCTCCACCTTCGCAGCCACTGTTGTTGTTGTTTTTCCCCAAGCTGCCTGGCCGAACAGCCCCAAGGCCCCGAGCAAGGCCAAGGCTATAACCGAGCGCCCCCACAGAACCCTCCCTGCCGACCACAATAAAGCCTGGGTGACCGAAGCCACTCCATGGCGGGGAGCTGAGGAGGGCGCGGAAACGCCCGGGAAACCAAAGCCCCACCCAGCCACTGTAACACTGCCTTGCTCCCGGAAAAGATGATGTAATCACGTCATGGGGTAGGGGGGGAATGGAGATGGTTGCGGGTGCTTGTGGGTAGGAGAGATGGTGGGGGGTAGTAGGGAGAGGCTTGGGTGAGTGCAGGATGGGATGGAGCTTAATTCATCACAAGGCCAATAGGGCCGAGATTGCACCATGGAAAATTTGATTGCTTGGCATGAAACATGCTGTTTCCATATAGCGTCACTCGGGGTGCTGGCCATTAACCCTGTTGTTGTTGTTGTTGTTGTTGTTGATGTGTTTATTTTATCCTAGCCCACTGGGCCAGGGCCCTCACAAGGATAGTATTCGGTGAGGAGGTGCAAAGTCAAGTCATGTAACTGTCAGTAGTCAGATATCATAAAGCTTGATGGTTTTCAAGAATTGTCTGATAGGAGCGAAATTGAAGGAGGTTGACTCAGAAAGAATAGAGTGTAATGAGGCGTACTGCAGGAATCGACGTCGTTCTGGCTCATACGCTGGACAAACACAGAGAAAATTATGGACTGTTAATGGGGTGTGACATAGTTGACACTCAGGCGGCCCATTAACCCTACTGACGCCATATGGCACCACCTGGACTTAAGGGGTTAAGAGTTAAGATTTCTGGCTTACCTATAATGAACATAACTAGGAATTTAAACAACAGGATAAACAGATATTCTGACCTTAATAACTTTGAACTTTTCTGTAGCTTGAATAAGGAGTGAGGCAGCTTTCTGGTGGTCCTCCTGGGTCTCTCTCAGGCGGGTCTCAGCTGATATCAGCTTCCCCGATGTTCTCTCTAATAACAAAACAACACCAAATATTAACCCCTTGAAAATTATGATGCATTTGACAATTTATTCTGGCTATTATTAGACAATTGTATTCAATTTAATAACAATTTGTGGGAGCTAGAGAGTGAACGGAGATAATTTTTACTCCTTTGAATTCAAGAGATCCTTCCAAAACTGCATAAAATTGTCCAATGATAACAAGAAAAAGTATGAATATGCATCCTAAAATACTGAAAGAGTTATAATTGAAGTTGCTCTCTCTAACAATAATTAGATTACTTAACGTGGAGTTTGAGTGGAATAGAGAGCATCTACGGTAAGTAACAAAAAGCCAATACTTGCCCCACTCATCACACTACAAGTAAGAGAAAAGTGCCGTTGTTCATATACATACATACATAAATATGCTTAAATAAGTAACACCCCGTTCTTAACATTAATCATCAATTACAAACCCCAATGTACAGGCACTTGACTAATCTAATGAAAGCATATGGTCCTCCCGGGATTCGAACTTGAGACACCACACCCAGAACATAAGCATCTAAACCATTACACCACCAACACAGTTAAAGGTCGAATACACGATCACAATTAATATCCATTTTCGAATTTTGGATATCAATATAATCATGTACTCGACCCAACTGCATTATGGAAAGCGTAATGTTTTAGTGAGTGGAAAGAACAATACCAAGTGCTCCACATGGAGTGCGGTTCCGATCTCATGTCCTAATGACGGGGTGGAGCTCCAGGCAGCCCTGTTCAGAGCTGCCTCAATTGTCAGGTTTTTTAAACTAAGATCAGTCTGTAAGGGCTGATCTCACATCTTTCTTGGTCTGCCCCTTGGTGAAGCTCCCTCCACAGTCACAGACTTGCACCTTTTCACCCAACTTAGTTCATCCATCCTCTCCACATGTCCAAGCCTACTAGTACGCACCTCATCACTGATAATCTTGATACCTAACCGTCTCCTCAGCTCTTCACTAGATATCCTATCTTGCAGTTTGAACCCTCACATCCATCTCACCATTCTCATCTTGTTACATTATATTCTGTTGATATTATTCGCTTTGAAAGGCTAGGTTTCTGAAGAATATGTTAAAGAGCTTTTAACACATGAAGCGTACATCTTTCCCTTCAAGGAGAGAGGGAGGTTTCTCATGATAAGTAGTGGCAACAGTTCTCTGAACTTTCCCCAACCGCATCTAATTCTGGCGATAGCGGCGACCTCAGCCCCTCCACTGGCAGAGATGGTATCACCAAGTTATTAACCCCTTCAACAATATGAGGGAATGAAGATTTCGAGACAGAAACGAAGGAGGTACGTGGAGAGTAAGAGGGTGGTGAAGAGAGTAGTGAAGGAAAGTAAGAGAAGAGTAGATGAGGAATTTGGAAGGAATCTGAGTGTAAAATGGAGGGAGTAGTGAAGGAAAGTAAGAGAAGAGTAGATGAGGAATTTGGAAGGAATCGGAGTGTAAAATGGAGGGAGAGTAAGAAACTGTTCTGGAAAGAAGTCAAGAAAGTTAGGGTAGGTAGCAAGGGAAACAGTAAGGGTGTGAAAGATAAGAATGGGAGAATGCTAGCCGAGAAGCAAGAGAGAGTCGAAAGATGGAGGGAGTACTTCAATGAGTTGCTAAATGTAAGGAATGAAGAGCCAGCAAACATAGCTGGATATGGTATGGGAGGGAGAAGAAGAGAAGTAGTGGAGGAGGAGGTGGGGATCAGGAGGTCAGAAGTGTGGGAAGCCATGAAAAGAGTGAAGTTGGGGAAAGCACCAGGAACAGATGGAGTGTGTGGGGAAATGTTGAGGTATGGTGGTGAGATAGTGATCGAATGGGTATGGAAAATGTGAAAACTAGCATGGGACAAGGGGAGTGCACCCGATGACTGGAAGACTGGCATAATAGTCCCCCTATATAAGGGCAAAGGGGAAAGAGGAGTGTGTGGTAACCACCGAGGAATATGTCTTCTAAGCGTAGTAGGGAAGGTATACAGTAGGGTAGTGATTGAGAGAGTGAGAGTGAGAACGGAGATATGGATAGGCGACGAGCAGGGAGGTTTTAGGAAGGGAAGAGGATGTGTAGATCAGATTTTTACCCTGAATTGTGTTGTGGAGAAATATCTGGAGAAGAAAAAAGGTGTATGTTGCCTTTATGGACTTGGAGAAGGCCTATGACAGAGTGGATAGAGAAGGTTTGTGGAAAGTACTTAGAATATACGGAGTAGATGGCAAGTTGCTGAAAGCAGTGAAGAGCATGTATGAGGGTGCAAAGGCAACAGTACGTGTGGAGAGTGAGCAGAGCGAGTTCTTTGACCTGAATGTTGGTTTGAAACAGGGGTGTGTGATGTCCCCGTGGTTGTTTACTGTATATATGGATGGAGTCATGAAAGAAATACTATCAAGAGCAGTGGATGTTGGTGTATCGCTGAAAAGGGAGGGAATTGAGTGGAAGCTACCTATACTGCTGTTTGCGGATGATACAGTTCTGATGAGTGATAATGAATGGGAGTTGCAGGGTCTGGTAAATGAGTTTGGAACAGTGTGCGAAAAACGGAATTTGAAGGTAAATGCGGGGAAGAGCAAGGTTATGGTCTCCGAAAGGGGTGAAGTCACAGAGTGTGAGGTGAAGCTGAACGGTCAGGCAATGGAGTTCGTCAACTCTTTTAAGTATCTGGGCAGTGTGTTGAGTAAAGATGGGACTATGGATGAAGAAGTGTGGGAGAGGGTACAACAGGGGAAGAGGGTTGTAGGAACGCTGAAAGCAGTAACAAGAAATAGGGTGGTCAGTATGGAAGTGAAGAAGTCCTTGCATGACAGTGTGGTAATCCCGATACTGACTTACGGAAGCAAAGCATGGACGTTGGTTGAGAGACTCAGACCAAGAGTGAGAGCAGTGGAAATTAATTACCTAAGAAGTGCATGCAGAGTTACATGGAGGGATAGACAGACTAATGAGGAAGTAAGAAGGAGGTGTGGTGTGGCGGTAGATGTGCTGGAAAGTGTGAAAAGGAACAACTTGAGATGGTTCGGCTATATGAAACGTATGGAAAGCGAGAGAATGACTAGGAGGGTGTACGAGAGCGAGGTGGAGGGACAGAGAGGGAGAGGTAGACTGAAAGAGAGGTGGAAGGATGGAGTGAGGAAGTACGAAGGCGGTGCTGGTTGGGGGGAGGGGCGTCGACTGACCGGGGACAGAGGTGCATGGGGGCGGTTCGTTCGTGGCCACCCCTTCGGGGATCACGGCGTCAGGCAATAGATAGAACAATATGACATAATTATTATAATTTTCTGGTTACTATCAGATCATTTTCTTTAGCGTATAATCTACCTCTAGGACTCACATGGGTAAATACGATCTAAATAAACCCTCTGAATAACATAGGTCCTTCTTAAACTGCATAAAATCATCTAATATTAGCCAGAATCAAAGGTAAAGAGGTGTCATGGTGCTGAAGGGATTAAGGTGGTGTCAAACAAGCTCTTTTTTCATTAATTTTAACAGGCCATTGTAGTCTGGCATCTTCAAAATTCAAGTTAGTTAGTTAGTTATGTAGAGCAGATTAACCAGACCACTGAGCTCCATACGGAACTCTCATAGGTCTGGCCCGAAGGATTAGATCAGATTACTGAAAGGAGCTTAAGGTGACGCAAAAAACGGACGATGGGGGGGGAAGGAAAAGGACGGAGAATCGGATAAGAGGTCAGCGAATGATTTAGTACCAAAACAAGCCGTACGCAGACGGGCAGTATCTGGGCAGTCAAAGACGTGGCGAACAGAGAGAGGGGAATGACAGGAGCAGCAGGTAGGGGGCGGAGTACAGGGAGTGGACATTAAATAACCGTGAGTCAGCCGGGAATGGCCTATCCTAAGTCTAGTTAGTAGAACTTCCTCACACCTGTGAGACCTGGAAGACGAGGGCCAAGGACGGACAGAAGGTTTGATCGCACAGAGTTTATTATTGCAGGGTAGAGCATTCCAATGAGATTGCCACATGCAAAGAATAGAAGGCTTGAGTAAGGACAGCCAATCACCTAACGGAAGGTGGGGCTGGCGAGGGATCATTAAAATAGCATCCTTCGCCGCAGCATCAGCGTCTTCATTGCCACGGACACCGATGTGAGCAGGAATCCAACATAACTGGACCTGGAATCCACGTAGACTCATCTCGTGGAGAGCGTGTTTTATGGCCAAAACTTTTACGTGGGAGAACGAATAAGCACGGAGCGCTTCGAGTGCACTACGAGAATCACTGTAAATTATAAAGGGCTGTTGAGGGGTGTCACGTATAATGTCAATAGCGGACTGGATAGCTAAAAGTTCAGCAGTAAAGATAGAGGCTTGGGCGGGAGAGAAAACTGAAGGAGCTTAGTAGAGGACACAGCAGCGAGGCCCACCCCAGAGTCAGTCTTAGACCCGTCAGTGAAGATGGCAAAATGGGGGCCTTTACGACGTATGTGTTCGAGCGCATGTTGGCAGTGATGGCTAGGGACAAAAGGATATCTCTTAGAGAGGAAGGAGAGGTGAGTGCAAACATTGGGGAGAGAGATAGTCAAAATTCAAGTTATATCATAAATCAGCCACCTAGCATAATCTACCTTCAGTCTAGTTTCTGATGACAATGTGAAAGAGCCTCAACATGTTAAGGGGGGTCACCGTCTTTTTTTATCTTTCTCTCCTTTTCTCTCTTTCCCTGGCTTGTTTCCATTCGGTCCCATTCAGCCAACTGTTTTAAGACGTTTATCCCCATCCAGGTGTCGATTTTTTCCTGGCGAGCAATAGCGAGCGAACATTGTATGGAGAAATCCGGCTTCGCCGGAGAATTTTTCTATCGAAAAATGTACAAATTTAGCTTGCTGTAAAAAAAAATACTGTATATATGCTGGCTCGATATTGGCACCTGGATGGGGGTAAATGTTTTAAAACAGTAGGCTGAATGGGGCCGAATGGATAAAAGCCAAAGAGAGAGGGAGAGAGAGAGAAAAAAAAAGTGAGATGGGCCCCCTTAAGGGTATCATGGGGCTAATACAACAATAACATCAACAACTAATAGTACTAATACTGCCTAGAGCACCTAAATTAGCTTGAAGGTCACTGTGCTTGGCCTTTCCCGCTGTCACCCTCTCTTCCGTGGCAGCCAATTGTTCGGTCAAGGCGGTACATCTGGCGGACAACGCACGACTCTCCCTACCGGCCCTCACAGCTGCTAGGACCTCTCTCTCCTCCCGCTCCCCGTGATCCCTCAGCTCCCCACGCAGGCTCCCAATCTCCTCCTCCAGTTCGCTTACACGGATCTGGAGTTCGTATTCGGCTGCTTCTGCACTCTAGGTAAGAGAGAATGAGAAGTGATACTATTTGGATAATACTGTACATGAAAACTACAAAACTATGGTATGGGAAAATGAGATTAACCCCTATTTGGATAAAAATAACAACCACACAATATGAAGACAAACAAACTTATCAAGATCACTATGGGGAAATAACATAATTGAAGATTTAGCAAAAAACAAATATCATGAACAAATATAAAAACACAAAATGGTATAATGGTTAGTGTTTACAAATCTGTTTGTGATAACCCAGGTTAGAATCCCGGTGGATCACATATATGCTTTCATTAATTTAATTGGAGGTGTTTGGTGTTGTGGTGAAATTAATAAAAAAAAAAAAAAAAAAAAAAAAAACAGAATGAGAAGTGGCACTATTTGGAAAGTGTGAAAAGGAACATCTTGAGATGGTTCAGCCATGTGGAACGTATGGGAAGCGAGAGAATGACTAAATAAATGACAAATATAGTTGATACACAGTATACATTTGATAATAGTACCTGTTGTTTGTGACTCAGCTGTTGTTGTAAGTGGTCTCGTTCTTCCTCCAGTCCAAGGATTCTCTCTCTTGCTTCCTCCAGGATCTGTACCACTCCATTTGGTAACACCTGAAACACACAAACAACAATTATACAACTTAGGGAGGATCTGTGGGAGATAAAAAGGTAAAGATGGTCTCAATACACCCTTCCTAATCTGAATACAATCGTCTAATAATAGCCAGAAATCAGGAAAGAAACCCATTCCGTACCGGTGACACCCTTTTCATGATGTTATAGACATGGTATATTTCGATTTTATGAAGGCCTTCGACAAGGTCCCACACAAAAGGCTATTAGAGAAGGTCAGAAGTTATAATATAGGAGAGAAATGTGTGAAGTGGATAGAGGCCTTCCTGAAAGATCAAAGACAGAGGGTACTGGTGAATGGAATAGGCTCAGGGTGGAGGGAAGTTACAAGTGGGGTACCTCAGGGATCTGTGTTGGGACCACTACTGTTTGTTATGTTCATTAACGACTTACCTGAATTTATAACAAATGGAAGTGAGATATATTTGTATGCAGATGACACCAAGCTATATAGAAGAGTGAGGAGTAAGGAAGACTTGGGTTTGCTTCAAGGAGATGTGGAGTGCATGAAGGGATGGTCTGAACATTGGTTAATGCCTTTTCATCCAAAAAAATGCAAGTACATGCGGATTGGGACAAACAAGACAAACAAGGTAGGTTACAGTATGTATGAAACAATGGAGGAAGTGAGTGCAGAAAAAGATATAGGGGTAGTGATAGACAATAAGTTAAATTTCTCAGAACATTTAGCGGAGAAGATAAATAAAGCCAATAAAATTGTAGGGCTGATAAGGAGGACATTTGTGTCACTGGATGAAAAAATCTTCAGGAATCTCTATACAGCGCTGGTTAGGCCGCAACTGGAATATGCGAACCAGGTGTGGGCTCCATATAAGGTGAAAGATATAGAAGCGGTGGAGAAAGTGCAGAGGAGAGCTAGCAAGCTGGTACCAACTTTGAAGAACCTAGGCTATGAGCAGAGGTTGAGGACACTGGGACTTCCGACAATGGCATATAGGAGAAAGAGAGGAGATATGATAGAGACTTTTAAGATAGTATCAGGAAAGTATGATGAGGATGTGTGTTAAGGTATCTTCTTGATGCGGGAGTTAACAAGAACGAGAGGACACTCTAGAAAATTTACAAGGAAAGAACTAGGCTTGAAAAGACAAAGAACTCTTTTTGTGATAGAGTGGTAAATGAGTGGAACTCACTGCCCCTGTATGTAGTCGATTCCGAATCAGTAAAGAAGTTTGAAAGTAATCTTGATAAAGCATGGCGAAGACAAGATTTGAAGTTTGATTACAAAGCGAAAATACAGAATAGTAAAAATGTTGCGTCTGCTGCCACCGCCGCCAACACTGTGAACAACCGCAGCAGTCCAAGTACTGGTACTGAACTGGATACACAGGCCTAGTTTGCATTTTTTCCAGAGGATCTACTGTAAGATACTGTAAGATTATATTCTGGCACCTACTAGACAATTTTATGTAGCTTAGGAAGGACGTCTGGCCATTAAAAGGCTACATACGATCTCAATTAATCCTTATAGCTACAATATATCATGACTAAAACCTATCAGAGCAAACGCAAGTCTGTTGATACAAAATCGCTAAAGGACACTACCACGGATTCTCCTGCCAAGTTCAGGTTCAGAAGTGTGAATGTCGGCACAATGAAAGGAAGAACAGTTGAGATTGCGGAGATGCTAGAGAGATGTAGAGTGGATGTATGTTGTGCCCAGGAGACCCGGTGGAAAGGGGGGAGTGAGAGGTGGATAATTGGGAAAAATTAACGTTTCAAGTTGCGGAGTTACATGGAGGGATAGACAGACGAATGAGGAAGTAAGAGAGAGGTGTGGTGTGGAGGTAGATGTGCTGGAAAGTGTGAAAAGGAACATCTTGAGATGGTTCGGCCATATGGAACGTATGGGAAGCGAGAGAATGACTAAGAGGGTGTACGAGAGCGAGGTGGAAGGACAGAGAGGGAGAGGTATTTTTCCTGCAACTGCCTGACTATGAAAATAGCGTCGATTGTGCCACGTCCTGGCATGAAACCGAACTGCATATCATCGACAGAAATGCTTTCTCTTATCATACCTTCAAAGACTCTCACAGACCTTCATGACTTGGTTAAACATTTTCAGGCCCTATAATTTCCCCTATCCAATGAGTCTCCTTGTCCTTATACAGTATATGTTTATGGTAAGACGGTGTAATTTCGCCGAAAATCATGGTTTTTGACGAATAGAAACTGCCACAAATGGAATTTTTAAATTTTTTGTTTATCTATACATTCAGCCTTTCTGCTATAGATGCAAAAAAAAAAAAATATATACAGTATATATATAATGTTTTGGCCAAGCTGCCGAATTTTTGAAAAAAGTTTCTCTCGCGGCGAAATTACCCCGTCGGGCGGGGTAATTTCACCGCGACCTATTTTTAACAAATAAAAACACATCTTCTTGCTATTAAACTAGAGAACATTATATGATTAATGGCCAGACAAAACACTAGCGCGCAGGTAAATCCAATGAAAACATGCACAACCCCCAAACTGCCACTAAACATGCCAATAGAAAAACGTTGCGCGTGCACACACACACAACTGAACGGGGCGGGCATAGATGCAGGTGTGTCAGACGTGTAGGTGCCACTGTGTCTAGTGCGGGTGTGGACGTGTAGCGCGGGTATGGACGTGTCTAGTGCGGGTGTGGACTTATTTAGTAGGCCTACGTGTGTGGACGTATTTAGTGCGGGTGTGGACTTGTCTCGTGCGGGTGCTAGTGTGAAGTACCATGCAGCAGCTGACGGCGACTGCCAACACTGTGTCACACGCGCCACCACAGTGGACGCACCCACCCACAAATATCCTCACACACACCCGACCATACCGTCAGACGCGCCGCTTGCCCCGGCGGCGCCAGGCACCGCCAAACTGCAACACAACCTAAGCCAAACTAGCTCTACAACCTAAGTCAAACTAGCTCTACAACCTAAGACAAACTAGTTCTACAACCTAAGCCAAACTGCAGCCGAATCCATGCAATAGTTTCGGAGATACAGTATTGGCGTTTGAATGAAAATTATTAGCGTAGCGGCTAAATTACACCGTCTTACCCTACTATTACACTTTTGTGCCATTCATCAGGGATTACTTCCTCTCTAATGATGGAGTTAATTAGCTTTGTGACCAAACTTACTCCTATATCACCTGAGGCTTTAATCATCTGCAGTGTGTCAAACGAGAGACCTATTCTCTTCTTTTTAGTCAAAGTCAAAGACATTAGCTAAAGTTAAATTTATGCTTTACAGTTTGTATCATGTCTTTCGAAATGATTAAGTGGCCAAAACATTACAAAGTTAAATTTATGTTTTACAGTTTGTAGTATGTCTTTGAAAATTATTAAGTGGCCAAAACAATGCAATTCCATGTTCATTTTCTTATATTCTTTCTCATATGCATTCAAATCTTCAAACATAATTGCTCCAGTTTGATATCATGTAAACCTTCTCTATTTTATAATTCTAGGAGCAACTGATTCTGGACTCTTTTCTCCCTCATGCTTAGCCATATTATTTATGAGATTTCAAGACATACGTCCCATTAGTTTGGCGATTTTAAGACCTTTGGCCCCACAACTGACCTGCTCCGTGTTTCTGGGTGAGGAAGTCAGGAGACCCGAGGACTGGTCAGAAGGAGAGGCCAACTGGGGCTGTGACATGGACTGAAGCCGAGAAGACACCTGCAGCCGAGACGAGGAATGAAGTCGCTGGGGGCTGGTGGAAAAATGTGTATGGAGAGCGGTCTGGGGTCGGGAGGAGGGCAGGGGTTGCTTGAGGCCGCTGTCAACTCGGGCCGTTACGTTGCGGAACAGTAAAGGCTTCTTCTGGCGGGCCGCGCTCAGCTGGACATTAGCCAACTTCAACTTTTTCTGAAAGTTTCAGATTAAAGGGAGAATAATATTTATTTGTTTATCTATTTACAGTATTTATTAATACTTTTAGTTTCCTTCCTAGACCTCCATCAAGTTTAAGAAAAATACTCCCAAAACCCCCCTTTCAGATAACTTTGTTAATTTTTCAGTAGAAAAATCCTCTTAAATTGAAAGCTCGCTGTCGCTCGCCAGGATAAAATTGACACTTAAATAGCACGAAAGGTCTTAAAATTTACAAAGAAATGGGGCAAAAGGTCTTACAACTGCTAGATTAATGGGGGAATGTCTAATAATTTCAAAACAAATGGTGCTAAACATGAGGGAGAAGAGGTGTTCAGAAAAACACACCCTTAATATGATTAAACAAACAAAAACAAACACTTAACAAGTGAACTCTGGAACTCTCTACCATCCAGCTCTCCTGAGCTATCAGAAGAGACTGGATGACTCCGTTGTCGACGCCTGCCCGGGATGTAACACAGCACCCCATACCATTAAACACATCATAGAAGACTGCATTTCACACAACCACTTATGCCAACAACACAATCTACACTCAATGAGAGCTCTGTGGGAAAGCCCGATCGTGGCCATGGCCTTTCTCAGGGACTCGGGGCTGTTCGGCCAGGCAGCTTAGGGAACAACAACAACAACAACAACTCTCTACCTCAATCAATCTTTCCGTCATCCTATGACTTAAACTGCTTTAAACTTCATGTGTCCAGATATTTTGATGCCAACGTCCCTTGAATTTGGCTCTGTCACTCTTTTGGCTTTGGGGGAGACACTCATTACAGGCATCCTGTCTTTTGTTTCCTTCATAAATATAGAACAAAATAATAGCAGAAATGTTAGCTCAATTGCGCTGGTCATTTGTGAGTTATAGAGGTTAATGTTCAAAAGTTTTGTTCTACTTACTTGGAACAGGGTAGCAGCAAAGTAGAATAAGAAGGGCTATAGAAAAAATGAACAGAAGTAAGTCCCCGGGACCGGATGGGATACATCCAAGAATCATAAATAAAGGAGGTGAGATGTTAGTAGAGCCATTAAATTTTTTATTTGAGGTATCTTTTAATACAGGACAAATCCCGATGGACTGGAGAGAGGCGAACATAACATCTATATTTAACCCTTCAACCCCGGGTGGTACACGTGTGTACCATTATGTTTTGACCCGAGGAACCCGGGTGGTACAACATTGTACCATTGCTTGCGTATGTGCTTTTGAATGGCGCGCATAAACATTTCGTTCCGTGGTCGCTAGGCGACGCCACCAGACACCATGTACGCCACCAAAACAGTCTCAACCTTGCCGCCAACATGGATACTAGCCCAAAAAGTGATTACCCTGTGTCCGATTCCATGCTCCCTTCAACGCCTGCCCAGGTTCGTCGCGCCCTAACGCAAAGGCACGTACAAGATGCGTTGACTCCCGGAGGTATTGAAATAGCTTTGAGGAGTTATGAACGTGGTGAAGGACAAAATAGTGTTGATGACTTGGGCAGTGATAGCTCCGAGTCTTATCAGTCGCACTATAGTGAAGATTTAGACGATCTAGACGAAATTCATCAAAGAGACGCGCAATTTGTTGGATTTGAGCATGACGATGATAGTGATGATAGTACTGAACGTGATATAGTTGTGCAAGGTGATGAGAGTGTAGTGAGAGTGAGCGAATGGGACAGCACTAGGTCGACTACCAAGTTTTGGTTGAGTGACACGACACCTAGCCCTTCGCCAGCTAAATCCCCATTCAAGATACGTTTTTATAAGAAGCAAGTTCTTGAAAAGGCGGCCGCGGCAGCCAGGAAAGAGGCCCTAAAACTTGTTGAGGGAGCAGTGCGTGAGGGTGCCAGTGAGGGTGAGCGTGAGGGTGAGGTTGACCCGCCATTGTCTTCCTTATCTACCCACGCCACCCAAGTTGCCCCAGGCGCCCGCCATTCTTCCCCACCACCACCAGCACTGCCTAGGGTTGAGGACCCCCCACTTTCGGCCTATTTAATCCCTATTTCCCCCTAAAGAAAAGGGAAAAGGGAGAAAATATGTGAAAAAAGGAGCTACAAGTAGGCGCTCTTTGTTCGAGGCTCCCGCGGCTACCACCCCTGCCGGTCCCAGCCATACGCCCCCGCAAGTTTCCCCAGGGTCCACCCCACCTCTCCAGCCTACAACAGAGGTTCCTGACGATGTATTTGACCTCGCATCCATACCTGCACCTACAGACACTGAACCAGTGCTGTCTACGACTCGTCGTAGGCCAAGGAGCCCCGAACCTCTGCATGAAGATGACAGAGCCTCACCTGCCACTCCTTCCCCACCTCGCCGACCTACACGCCGCCCACGCATCATTCGTTCCCCGCGAGATTATGAGGGGGGGTCTGAAGATGAAGGGCACCTCACAGATGACTCTGGCCATGATTACATGGGTCCACCGTCAGGGCAAGATGACGGCTCTGACGACAACGACGATGACTTTATGGACATCGACGACCCTCAACCTAGACGCTTGGCCCAGGGCCGTCGTGCTCCTGGTCGCCCTGGCCGCCGGGCTGGGTCTGGGCGCCGTCGCGCTCCTGGCCGCCGTAGGGTGCGCGCCGCCAAAGTTCGTGGGCGTGCTGCCCCAGCTGCAGCTCCTCGTCAGCGTCGCTAGCAGGACCCATTTTATATTTTCAACTGGCAGGATGTGGCTGCTGATGAAGTGAATGACCCTGATGTAACCCCTTTTGATGAGGTACAGGAGGGTTCAGGAGTTACCCCAAGGTTTCCCGCAGGCCCCAATGCTCCACCACATGAGCTTTTTGAGGCATTTTTTGATAAGGAGGTTACTCAGTTTGTCATAGAGGAGACAAACAAGCACCACCAAATCCAGGTGAACTTTTTTGGCAAGGTGACCAAGGGCCACATGAAGCGGTGGACCCCAGTGACTCATCCCGAGTTCATGGTGTTCCTGGCAATCACCATGCTAATACCTCATGTAAAGAAGCACAGGTTGGCTGACTATTGGATCACCAAAGATCTGATATCCACCCCTGCCTTCGGGAAATACATCTCTCGGGACCGGTACCTCGACATCCTCGGAGCGCTCCATCTTGTCACCAACACCGACATGCATCTCTCTGACAAGCTGTGGAAGATTAGGACGTTGTACGAGATGATGCGAGAACGTTTCACGTCATACTTCACGCCCTTCTGCAATGTCTGTATTGACGAGTCTCTTGTGCTGTTCCGGAGAAAGCTGAGCTTCAGGCAGTACATCCCCTCAAAGAGACATCGCTTTGGTATAAAGTTCTTTGTGCTGTGCGATTGCCAAACTGGCTATGTCCTGGACTTCCTGGTCTACAGCGGGAAGGAAGGGGACGTGGAAATAGACCCCCTCATTGGCTTTGGCGGAGCAGTGGTTCAAGCCATGATGAACCGGTACTTCCAGAAGAATCACGTCCTCTACACGGACAACTACTACACGTCCCCCACTCTCTCAAAGTACCTCCATCAGCGCAAGACGGGGACTGTAGGCACAGTTAGAGCGAAAAGGAAGGGCATGCCAACTTTCCCTCCTAAAACCAAGAAAGGCGATGTCTTCAAGAAGAAGTCGGGACCCATTCTGGCTATCCACTGGCACGACCAGCGGAAGGTCAACCTCCTGAGCACCGTCCACAAGGGGGAAATGGTTGAGACTGGCAAGGTGGATCGCCGCACCCAAGTCAGGGTGACCAAGCCCGATGCTGTAATGGACTACAACATAAATATGAGGCTGGTGGACAAGTCCGACATGCAGATAGGCTTCATCGACTGTCTGCGTACCTCGTGCAGATGGTACAAAAAGTTCTTTCTGCACATGGTGGACATGTCAATGCTGAATGCCTACAATATCTACAGGCTTCGGAATCCGCGCACACCCAGGAAGTTCAGTAGCATGCGGAGGTTCCAAAAACAGGTGTTGGTGGAGCTCCTGGACAGGTATGCTACGCCACAGAGGGCAGTGGCACAACCTGTGCCCCCCGTTCAGGGCCGCATGCAGTGTGCACAGTATCTAAATGTGCACAAGCTCGGTTACCTGCCTCTGGATCGAGATGGAGTCACCATTAGCAGAAGGCGGTGCCCTGTCTGCTGGAACAGCCAGGTGAGACCGAGGAAGCAGAAAAAGACCACCATGCAGTGTGTGGAGTGCCAGGTGTCACTATGTGCTATACCGTGCTTTGCTGAGTACCACACCAAGCAGGAGTACTAACTAATAATCATAGTGAAAGTACCAAAGAGTGACAATATGTATGTATATAGGCAACAAGTGGAAACAAAACAATGTATTGTGATAAAAAAGTCATGTATTATGAAAACATATATAAATAAGTGAAAAAAGACACAATAAATTGTATATAAAACTAACAAAGCATATAACTAAGTGAAAGTGACACATGACATAATATTAGATGGCCAAAGTATAATAAACAAGTGTGATAACGAATAATCAGTGCCTAATATAACAATAACCTACCTCAATGACTAATAAAATGTACCGTATCAAGTGAAAATGAGCATTATCAGTGACAGTGACACTCTCTAAAGCATATTTATCAAAGTGAAAATGACACAACACCCAATACTTGATGGCCAAAGTACAATAAACACCTGTGATAACGAATAATCACTGCCTAATATAACAATAACCTACCTCAATGACTAATAAAATGTACCGTATCAAGTGAAAATGAGCATTATCAGTGACAGTGACACTCTCTCAAGCATATTTACCAAAGTGAAAGTGACACACGAACTAATATTAGATGGCCAAAGTATAATAAACACCTGTGATAACGAATAATCACTGCCTAATATAACAATAACCTACCTCAATTACTAATAAAATGTACCGTATCAAGTGAAAATGAGCATTATCAGTGACAGTGACACTCTCTCAAGCATATTTACCAAAGTGAAAGTGACACACGAACTAATATTAGATGGACAAAGTATAATAAACACCTGTGATAACGAATAATCACTGCCTAATATAACAATAACCTACCTCAATGACTAATAAAATGTACCGTATCAAGTGAAAATTAGCATTATCAGTGACAGTGACACTCTCTCAAGCATATTTACCAAAGTGAAAGTGACACACGAACTAATATTAGATGGCCAAAGTATAATAAACACCTGTGATAACGAATAATTAGTGCGTAATATAACAATAACCAGCCTCAATTACTCCTAAAAACTATGGTATCGAGTGAAAATGTGAAATATTAGTGACAATGATAGCCTAATACACATATTTTATATAATTGGACTCCAACTAACTATAATAACATCACTATCAATAAATAAAATCGACTCCGGGAGGTAAAAACTCTGGCGCGACGAGTGGCTAAGTGCGCAGTAGGTTAGCCAAGCCGGGGCCTGGGCCAAGGCGACGCATCCGAACGCGGGAAGATTTTCCCGCATAAAAATCACTCCACTTCCCGCGCTCGCCATTATGCAATCACTTGGGCTAGAGACCTCTACTCAACGGCATTCTACACATGAAGGTTTGTGAAACATTTTTTTTTTTTTTTTATAACTTTGTGTCATGTATTTCAGGAGTAACAGGTGAATGAACATGGACCAAAATTCCTCAAAACCCCCGGTCACAGAGTACAGTCACGATCTACCCTAGCCAGGGTTGGAGGGTTAAGAAGGGAAAGAGAAATGACCCAGGAAATTATAGACCAGTCAGTTTGACAAGTGTTGTGTGTAAACTAATGGAAACAGTAATTAGAGAAGGAATAAAGGAGCATATGAAATCAAACCAACTTTTCAGTGGGAGACAGTTCGGATTCTTGCCGGGGAGGTCAACGGTACTACAGCTAATTAAGGTGGTAGATGATTGGATGCAAATTCTGGAGGATGGTGATGTTATAGACGTGGTATATTGCGATTTTATGAAGGCCTTCGATAAGGTCCCACATAAAAGGTTAATAGAGAAGCTTAGAAGCTATAATATAGGGGAGAAATGTGTGAAATGGATAGAAGCCTTCCTGAAAGATCGGAGACAGAGGGTACTGGTGAATGGAATAGGCTCGGGGTGGAGGGAAATTACAAGTGGGGTACCTCAGGGATATGTGTTGGGACCACTACTGTTCGTTATATTTATCAACGACTTACCTGAAGTTATAACTAATGGAAGTGAGATATACCTGTATGCGGATGACACTACGCTGTATAGAAGAGTGAGGAGTAAGGAAGATGTAGGTTTGCTTCAAGGAGATGTGGAGGGCATGAAGGGATGGTCTGAACATTGGTTAATGCCTTTTCATCCAAAATAATGCAAGTACTGTACATGCGGTTTGGGACAAGCAAGATAGACAAGGTAGGATACAGTTAGTTAGTTAGTTAGTTATGTAGAGCAGATTAACCAGACCACTGAGCTCCATGGTAGGATACAGTATGTATGAAGCGATGGAGGAAGTTAATGCAGAAAAGGATATAGGAGTAGTGATAGACAATAAGTTAAACTTCTCAGAACATTTAGCGGAAAAGATAAACAAAGCCAATAGAATTGTAGGGCTGATAAGGAGGACATTTGTGTCACTTGACGAAGAAATATTCAGGAATCTCTATACAGCGCTGGTTAGGCCGCACCTGGAATATGCGAACCAGGTGTGGGCTCCATATATGGTAAAGGATATAGAAGCAGTGGAGAAAGTGCAGAGGAGAGCTAGCAAGCTGGTACCAACGTTGAAGAACGCGGGCTATGAGCAGAGGTTGTGGACACTGGGGCTTCCGACACTGGCATATTTTAATTAAAATGTAAAACTTGCAAACTAAACAAACCAAAATTGGGACAAGGACAATATAAATAGGAGAAAGAGAGGGGATATGATAGAGACTTTTAAGATATTGTCAGGAAAGTATGATGAGGATGTGTGTGAAGGTATCTTCTTGATGCGGGAGGGAACACGAACGAGAGGACACTCTAAGAAAATTTACAAAGAAAAAAATAGGCTTGAAAAGGCAAAGAACTCATTTTGTGATAGAGTGGTAAATGAGTGGAACGCACTGCCCCAGTATGTAGTCGATTCCGAATCAATAAGGAAGTTTGAAAGTAATCTTGATAAAGCATGGGGAAGACAAGATTTGAAGTTTGATTATAAAGCAAAATTACAGAATAGTAAAAATGTTGCGTCTGCTACCGCCGCCGCCAACACCGTGAACGACCGCAGCAGTGCAAGTACTGTACTGGCACTGAGCTGGATACACAGGCCTAGTTTGCCTTTTTCCAGAGGATCTACTGTAAGAAACTGTAAGAAAGCACTAGAGAAGGATACCGGTACTTATATTTTCCGGCACAAGGCCTCACATAGGCTAATATACAAGTAGAACTCTACCTGTACAGTAGGGTCCCGCATAAAACGTGTTCGCATAAAACGAGTCTCGATTAACCCTTGTCTAGCGGGGGGTCTGTGGCCGTTTTGGGCCTTTTCAGGCCATTCTGACTGCTATATCAACCATCAGCATGAAAGGAACTGTATTGTGCCGAAAACTAGGCGGAAATCTCTACACAATGACACCACATACAGCTACGTAGCACTCGTGGAGCCCTGACAGTGTTACCTCAAAGATGGAAGTTTAGCGGATTTTGCTACATTGTTCACTTTTCGCGAACTATTGGTCACACTGTCATCCTCCCGTGCGGTGGGGGAACTGGAGTTAGCGTGGGCCGGGAGGCCACAGATGTCGGACGTATGGTTCATTACTGTTCCACCCATTTTCACTCGATTTTCACCCTTTTTTCACCCGTTTTTTGCCAGTTTCTTTAACTTGACATAAGTCGCGCGCTGCTAGTTAAGGGTTAAAACGACCGACCTAAAATATTAATATTTAATTTTCGATCAGAACGAATGTGATCACATAAAACGAGTCCGCCGCCAAAGTGGGACAAATCCGAGGAGTTTTCATATAGAGCGCCGAAATATCGTACAAAACGTATGAAATATCGTACGCTTTCATATAGAACGCCGAAATATCGTACAAAACGTACAAAATATCGTACGCTCCTGACGGAAATTTACGCTTCCAGTGAACATTGACGATATTGGGCCACCAAAATGCTGTGTTCACATAAAACGAAATCGCATAAAACGCCCTCGTTTATCGACCATATACTCGTTTTATGTGAGACCCTACTGTATTTAAAAACATTTACGATATGACCTGGCCGGGCCTCGAACCCGGGTCAATAACGCAGCAGTTCATATGAGAAGGAATACAGGAAAATTGACATGAAGTTGGATTGTGTTGGCCATTTTATCACTTCCAGGGACATAACAGGAACTGTGAAGCATTAAGCCTTTGGGGATCAAGACGCGTTTTAGCAGTTTCTTCTGGCTACTATAAGACAAATTTCCACAGCTTAGGAAAGACCTCTAGCAATCAAAAGGGTGCAGTCGATCTCAATTAATCTTTAGACTCACACAGATCCCTCCTTACTTAACCCATTCAGTACCGGAAACATCCTTTTCACAGGCCGTAGCTCGATTGGTAGAGCGTTCGCCTGCTAACCGTGAGGTTGACGGTTCGAGCCTCGAGCCAGCCAGTGTGTTATTGGCAGACGTCAGTGCTGTTGGTGAACGGTGCGGTCTAGCAATCAGTGGCAACTATTCACTAAGTCCCTGATTCATCAGGGCACCCACCCTAGCCTTGCTATTCAGCAGAGTGTGTATGGTGGTAAAAATTGCATCATATTCTGGCAACTATTAGACTATTTTATTCAACTTAAGAATGACGCCTAAGAATCAAAAGGTTACAGACTATCTCTATTAATCCTTTTAGCTACAATATATCCTTCCTAAGCTTCATAAAATTGTCTAAATGTAGCTGAAATCAGGTAATAAAGACGTCCCCGGTAATGAAAAGGTTAATCAAATCGTCTACAGTAGTAAGAGCCAGAGGAAACTGTCAAAATGTGTCACAATCCTCAAGGGGATAATCTATTCCTGTAGCCTATATTTAGTAATGATGCCTAAATACTGTACACTACAAAGGAAAAGTTCTCTGGTTCGATGCCTGAGCCACGCCATTTTGACTTACTTCTAGATTCTGGTTCCTGGTCCGAAGTTCCCTGAGGGTGTGGCGTTGAGTTTCCAGAGTGTCTTCATATTCCAGGACTTGAACAGCGGTCTGCCCTCCCTGTCTGCCGCCCTCCTTCTTGCGGTCCGTGATGATCTTACGTAGCTTTGTCTGTAACCTGTATATGAATAATGTGGCGAGGTTCTGGGTTATCTACAAGACCAGGTAATGGTATAACACAATACCCTGTTCCAAATAAGTAGGCCAGAAATTGTAAACCGTAACCTCTTTAATTCAAATAAGGGCTAGAGCAAATGGGCTATAAATTTCCACACATACTGTATTCCCAGGCTGACCCTTCCAAAATGGTAGAAATAGTAGCTCAATTACTCTAGTCGTTTGTGAGTTATCGAAGTTAATATTCAAGAGATTTGGCCTAATTATTTGGTACCTACATTAATAGGTAGGGTTTTGAAACTTCTGTGTTAGCTATAAGATTAGGTAAAGTACTGTACACTATAAGAGCTCTAGCTAATGAGAGGAAGGGTTCTGGGTTAGCTACAAGATATTACTGCTATCTGTCTCCCATCCTCCTTCTTGTGGTCCGTGATGATCGTACGTAGCTTTGTCTGTACCCTGTGTATGAATAACGTGGTCGTAGGCGTGTGCATAAACCTTTAACCGTCTTGGTGGTGTAATGGTTAGAGTGTTTAAAAATCAGTGTGATAACCCAGGTTCGAATCCTGGTGGATCACATATATGCTTTCATTAATTTCACTGGAGGTGTTTGGTGTTGTGGTGAAATTAATAAAATATAGATTAGCTACAAGATCAGGTAATATACATATATACATACAGTAAGTTTAAAGAATGAGTACTCCACACAAAGTGCGGTGCCAGTCTAACATCCAGGCACCTGCCTCATTAGTTAGGTTCTATGATTCACGATCAGACAGTAAGGTCTGATCCCAAATCTTTCTTGGTCTGCCCCTTGGTGCAGCTCCCTCCACATTCATAGACTTACATCTTTTCACCTAACTTAGTTCATGCATCCTCTCCACATGTCCAAACCATCCAAGCCTGTTAGTACGCATCTCATCTCTGATACTCTTGATACCTAACTGTCTCCTCAGCTCTTCAATGGATATCCTATCTTGCAATTTGGCAACACACATCCATCTCACCATTCTCATCTTGTTACTTTCCATTCTGTTGATATCATCCGCTTTGACAGGCCATGTTCCTGAAGCATATCATGATATATCATATCCCTGAAGGCTCCTGACTCAAGCAAAGTAGCACAAATTTTCACACACTCCAGCGTTACACTGCCGAGATCAATACTATCAGATGAGTCCTTCAACACAAGTTCTCCCTTACACACTACACATTCAAAGTCTTGAAGGTCTTAAAATCGCCAAACTAATGGGACAAATGTCTTGAAATTTCTAAACTAATAAGGCTAAACATACATACATAACATTTTAAGACTGAGTGTTCCACACATAAGTGCAGTTTCAGTCTCTTGTCCTAATGGCGGTGTTCCAAGCAACCCTGTTAAGGGCTGCTTCACTTGTCAAGTTCTTGGATTTGAGATCGGCGCGTAAAAGTCCGATCCCAGGTCTTCCTCGGTCCACCCCTTGGTGCAGCTCCCTCCACAATCACAGACCTGCATTTTTTCACCCAATTTTGTTAATCCATTCTCTCCACATGTCCATACCATCCCAGTCTACTTGTACGCATCACCTCGCTAATACTCTATATACCTAAACGTCTCCTCAGCTCAACATTTGTTATTCTATCCTGTAGCCTGGCCCCACACATCCATCTCACCATTCTCATCTCATTACGCTCCAGTCTGTTAACATCCTCTACTTTAACGGCCCATGTTTCTGAGGCATACGTCATTGTACTTCTAACACATGAGGCATACACCTTTCCCTTCAGGGGGAGAGGCATTCTTTTCATGGTCAGGATTGGCATCAATTCTCTGAACTTCCCCCAGCCACACCTAATTCTAGCAACAGTGGCAGCCTCGGCCCCACCACCGGCAGAGATAGTATCTCCTAGGTAACAAAACTTGTTCACCAGCTCCAAAGACTCATTTCCAAAATTCACAGCCACAGGATCATCACTTAACACAAGCTCACCTTTGCACACTACGCACTCAAATTTCTCTATTTCTGACTTATCCTTCGGCAGGGGCCCCTTTATTCTACTACAGCGCTTACTCCCATGGTGTACCCAACATCGACAGATGCTACATTGAATTGAGTTAACGCCCACTCCCTTTCCACACACTGCACATGGGTATGCACCGCTCTTTTCCACATTGCCTCGTCTCAATCTACAATGCATAACCTTGGTTTTGTTATTATTGACTCTTAAACCCTTGCTCGCCATGCCCTCTCTCCACTCTCTGAATTAGGACTAAATCGTCTGCATAAAACAGTTCCAACGGGAGTCCGCCTCTAAAAACTCTAGACAGCGCCTCCAAGATCATAATAAAGAGGAGGGGGCTTAACACTGAACCCTGATGGACTCCAACACGGACTGCGAACTCATCACTCAGTACCCCCCCATCACTCACTTCTTTATTTTATCCTCTTGTTTACAGGAGAACTTCTTGAGGGTATGGAAATCATCTCTGAGGCCAACATATTTGTCTGTCAGTTCGGTCCGCTCCAGGTGACTCAGCCAATACATCTCCTCGGGGGGAGCTGAAAACATATATAGCATATAATTAACTACTTGTCACTTTCACAAAATACGGAAGTTGGAGCTGTAAACAGCAATATTCATGGGAGTTTTATATATACTGTATGTATATATGTGTATATATATATATATATATATATATATATATATATATATATATATATATTACTGTAGTTTATCTATTTATTTACAGGTACCGTACCGGTATTATTTAGTTTAGTTTGCTAGCTATACCTCGATCAAGCTTAAAAACTTATACCGGTAACCAGAGAGCTCCCCTTCAAGATAAATTTGTAAGCTATAATATTATTCGGTACAAAAATGTCCCAGCCAAAGGCCGATTACTCTTAAATTACAGGCTCGCTAACGCTTGCCAAGAAAAATGTACACTTACATTACACGAAAGGTCTTAATATTGACAAGGAAATAAGGCAAAAGGTCTTAAAATTGCCAAACTAATGGGGCAAACATTTAAAAATCTCAAAATTAATAGGGCTAAACATAAGGGAGAAGGGGGTCCAGAAATAACAAAAGTTCCCCTTAACCAGTTGCAAATTTCAGGCTATAAGGAAGTTGGGGCTGTAAACATTAACCCCTTCTTTACAGGTGATGTACTTTTCATTACATTCTGGCAACTATTAAACAATTTTGTTCAGCTTAAGAAGGCCGTCTAACCATTAAAAGGCTACAGACTATCTCAATTAATCCTTTTAGCTTCCATAAATCTTTCCTAAGCTTCACAAAATCATCTAAATGTAGCTGATGTCAAATATAAAAGACGTCCCCGGTACAGAACTGCAAGAACAATGTAGGTTTCTGATGGACAAAAAGAATTCTGCATTTGGTTTTATGTATCAGTAACAAATCTACAACCACACTTTAGCTGGTATATCTGTTAAATATCAATGTATACAACTCCAACTTCCTTATAGCCTGAAACTCACAAGTGGTCAATTAGTCATAAGGACATTATTTTAAACATACTGTACTGTATTTAGCTTAGAACTACTGTATAGTCCATTCATTATAGGTAGGCCAGAAATCGTGACCCGTAAACTTTGTAATTTAAATAAGGTCGAGAAAATGGCCTTTAATTTCCCACACCTACTGCTTGGCTGACTCTTCCTATGTGGTAGCAATATAAGTTGAATTACTAAAGTTGTAAAGGTTAGTGGTCAAGATTTATAGCCTAATTATAATGAATAGACTAACTATACTGCATCTATCTATTATTCTATCTATTGTAGAGTTTGTCACCTGCAAGTTGCACCAATAAGCCCACCGTGATGTACTTTATATAAGGTTTATTCCCCGAGACCGGTTGCCGACCAAGGCTCACGAGTCTCGTCCACCCAGATTTGTATAGGGTTTATTTCCCTAATTATCTGGGCAGTGTGTTGAGTAAAGATGGGAGTATGGATGAAGAAGTGCGGGAGAGGGTGCAACAGGGGAAGAGTGTTGTAGGAACGCTGAAAGCAGTAACAAGAAATAGGGTGGTCAGCATGGAAGTGAAGAAGTCCTTGCATGACAGTGTGGTAATCCCGACACTGACTTACAGAAGCGAAGCATGGACGTTGGTGGAGAAACTCAGACCAAGAGTGAGAGGTGTGGAAATGAGTTACTTGAGAAGTATGTGCTGAGTTACATGGAGGGATAGACAGACGACTGAGGAAGTAAGAGGGAGGTGAGGTGAGGTGTGGTGTACACATACATACATACATAACATTTTAAGACTGAGTGTTCCACACATACGTACAGTTTCAGTCTCTTGTCCTAATGGCAGTGTTCCAGGCAACCCTGCTAAGGGCTGCTTCACTTGTCAAGTTCTTGGATTTGAGATCGGCACGTATAGTCCGATCCCAGGTCTTCCTCGGTCCACCCCTTGGTGCAGCTCCCTCCACAATCACAGACATGCATTTTTTCACCCAATTTTGTTCATCCATTCTCTCCACATGTCCATACCATCCCTGTCTACTTGTACGCATCACCTCGCTAATACTCTTTATACCTAAACGTCTCCTCAGCTCAACATTTGTTATTCTATCCTGTAGCCTGGCCCCATACATCTATCTCGCCATTCTCATCTCATTACGTTCCATTCTGTTGACATCTCTACTTTAACGGCCCATGTTTCTGAGGCACACGTCATTGCACTTCTAACACATGAGGCATACACCTTTCCCTTCAGGGGGAGAGGCATTCTTTTCATGGTCAGGATTGGCAGCAGTTCCCTGAACTTCCCCCAGTCACACCTAATTCTAGCAACAGTGGCAGCCTCGGCCCCACCACCGGCAGAGATGGTATCTCCTAGGTAACAAAACTTGTTCACCAGCTCCAATGACTCATTTCCAAAAATTCACAGCCACAGGATCATCACTTAACACAAGCTCGCCTTCGCACACTACGCATTCAAATTTCTCTATTTCTGACTTATCCTTCAGCAGGGGTCCCTTTATTCTACTATAGCGCTTACTCCCATGGTGTACCCAACATCGACAGATGCAACATTGAATTGAGTAAACGCCCACACCCTTTCCACACACTGCACATGGGTATGCACCACTCTTTTCCACATTGCTTCGTCTCAGTCTACAATGCATAATCTTGGTTTTGTTAATATTGACTCTTAAACCCTTGCTCGCCATGCCCTCTCTCCATTCTCTGAATTTGGCCTCAGCATCTTGCATACTGTCAACTATTAGGACTAAATCGTCTGCATAAAACAGTTCCAACGGGAGTCCGCCTCTAAAAACTCGACAGTGCCTCCAAGACCATGATAAAGAGGAGGGGGCTTAACACTGAACCCTGATGGACTCCAACATGGACTGCGAACTCATCACTCAGTACACCCTTCACCCTCACCGCACTTTGCGAATCCTCATACATCTTCATTATCACACGCACCAGCCACTCTTCCACACCAAGTTTCCTCATAGCCCACTGCACAACATCTCTAGGCACCCTATCAAAGGCCTTCTCCAGGTCTACAAACACAAAGTAAAGATCCCTGCCTTTTAGTAAGTATCTTTCTTGTATCTGCCTGACTATGAAGATAGCATCGGTTGTACCCCGTCCTGGCATAAAACCAAACTGCATATCATCAATGGAGATGCTTTGCCTGATCAAACCCTCAAAGACTTTCTCACAGACCTTCATGATTTGGTCAAGCATTTTCAGGCCCCTATAATTTCCTCTATCTAGCGCATCCCCTTTTCCTTTGTATATATTTACCGGTACTATTACACTTTTGAGCCAATCCTCTGGGATTTTCTCATCTTTAATAATGGTGTTTATCAACTCGGTAACTAAATTGACACCAGTCTCCCCTGAGGCTTTTATCATCTCAGCAACAATGTCAGAGCACCCTGGAGGTAGATGTGCTAGAAAGTGCGAAAAGGAACACCTTGAGATGGATAGGTCATATGGAACGTATGGGAAGCGAAAGAATAACTAAGAGGGTATACGAGAGCGAGGTGGAAGGAGGGAGAGGTAAACCGAGAGAGAGGTGGAAGGATGGAGTGAATAAGTATATGAATGAAGGCGGTGCTGGTTGAGAGGAGGGGCGTCGACTGACTGGGGACAGAGGTGCATGGGGGCGTTTCATTCATGGCCACCCCTTCGGGGATCACGGCGTCAGGCAATAGATTGATAGATAATGGTCACCCGGCCTTAAGTGGTTAACTCACTATACTGTGGGTGTGTTGAGCGTGCACCTTTGACCGGCACCTGGCAGTCATCGCTGGCGGACATCTTCAGTGATCACCACCTGGGCCTGAAATGATCAAATAGAGAAGGTCTGTCTGCAGGGTGTCAAACCAGAATTTTTGTATTTGAAGACTTGAATGAATATGAGAAAGAATACATGCAAATTAAGATGAAATAGCATTGTTTTGGCCATTTTATCACTTACAAAGACATAATTTCAACTACAGTATAAAGCAAAACTTTATCTTTGCTTATACAGGATGTACAGTACAGTACAATACAAACTGAAAATAAAGTACAGTACAGTACTTTGTACGTAGCAACGAAAAACGAACGAACAGCCTCGGATACGGACGGACCCTGTGTTGATGAACCCCGACCGACTATGGACAATCTTAGAATAGGAACGTGGAATGTGAGAGGCATGAATGTCAGGCTGGATGTATGTGGAATGACAGAGACCAAATGGAGGGGTACAGATGTGAGAGAGGGAGTGTGGAATGGGTGTGTGTGCTGGAGTGAGTGAGGGAGCAGCGAGAGAAGGTGCGTGTTTGTTTGTAAGTAACAAATGGAAGGAGCGTGTAAGAGACTATGGGTCTGTGGGTTCAAGGATTGTGTGGGTGAGAATGAAAGTAGGAATACAAACGTGGGTGATTGTGCGTGTGTATGCTCCGACAGAGGATAAACTTGTAAGAAAGAAAGAGTTCTGGGTGAATGTGGAGGCATTCCTGGATAAGTTTGGCAAGAACAAAAGAATATTTCTGATTGGGGATATGAATGGGAAAGTGAGTGATAGGAAAGTTGATGGAGTGGTGGGAGGGTGGGGGGCTACCATCAGAGGTGAATGGGAATGGTAGTGCACTTGTGGACGTATGTGTGGGGAGGAGGCTGTGGATAGCCAACACCTTCTTCCGACACAGAATGATACACAGGTACACATGGAAAGTGGTGTGGACGATAATGCCATTAACAACTGAATTAACAAGTCGAGTGAAGGTTGGAGGACTATTTCTAAGTCCAATGGGCATTCGCTTATAGTGATAATGACGAGTAGGAGTGCTGAAAGCAGTAAGCTCCTGACTGTCTTTCGCTAATGGTACTTGCAAAAAGCCACTTAAAAGGGCTATCATAGAAAATATCTTATTGCCTTCTCCAATATTCTGCAGAATGTCCTGCAGTATGGGGATAAGCTGTCGGTCCGGTATTGTCATTTCATTCACAGGCCTCCATGAACCATCTTTCTTTGCAACTAGAAACATCGGATAATTCCACAGGGAATTTGACTCTTCAATAACATCTTGGGCTAACATCTCAGTAATATACTTGTCCACCTCCGCTCTCTGCTTATGAGGAAGACGATATGCAGGAATATATTTCGGTTTCGCGCCTGGCTCTAACCGTATCTCATGCTCAATTAAATCTGTTTTACCCAAGGGATCATCTGGCAAAGCGACAATGTCGTCGTAGCGACTCAGAAATTCTACAAGATTACCGTGATAATTATCATAATCTACTGGGTTGAGGTGCGCATCCAAGTCTCTCTCTCTCTCAACATCTTCATGTACTGTGGTTTGAAACAAACGACCACGAAACTCATGATTACCCTCACCAGACGTCTCAATTACCTTAACTGGGTGGGGGTAAGTTAAGAAATCCAGTAAGTGAAATCCTTCATCTAGTGGAATAGGGTAACCTTTCTTATTAAACACAAAAATCTCTACAGTCTTTCTATTGACCGTGTATAAGGCGGGCTCAACATCAAGGTTCTCTGCACGAGAACTTTCAGGTAAAGCCATCACAACTGTTTCATGAGGAACATTCTTTAGTTTCACCGAGACTTTTGATATCGTATGGCCTGGCAATAATGTCGACTTTATTACCGAACCATTCCGTATCCCACCGCTGCCACCATTGTAACGATCTCTTCTTATTACTGTTGTTACACATATAAACACATCGGTATTAAGTAAACATCCAATGCTCTCTGCTTGTAGGTTTATTGATGTCCTTATTGTTAGACTGCTTGACAAACACTTGTATAGTTACACACCCTCACGTATGCGTAGGTCTACCGTTGTCTGTGGCTGGGCTATGACTGCCTGACCAGGGGTGCCTCAAAGCACCCTCGATTTCAAACACGCTGACACGTACATGAATGTACACACACGCTCACATGTGCGTACGTACATATCTCAGAGAATCCCAAAGTCTCTAAATCTCCATAAGTCCCAAAGTCTCTAAATGCATTCACTAATTATTCATAAGACTACTATTACAGAAGGATAAGGATAAGACAGTGGTGGAGCGAAAGGCACCGATTCATTATATATGTGTGGATGAACGAATGAAGAAATCTGTGCTGGATGCTAGGGTGTATAGGGGTATTGGAGGAGGTCTGTCTGATCATTATGTAGTAGTAGCTAAAATTAGGATACAAAAGAAGTGGGTGAGGAGAGCTGGAGGGAGGCGAGAGGAGGGTGGAATGGCGATGAGGGTGGAGAGGCTACAGGAGGAGGAAATCAGGGAAGAGTACAGGAGAGCAGTAGAAAGACGACTAGGTGGGTTCGACTTGGAAGATATGGAGGAAGTCGAGGAGATGAGCAAGGTGTTTAAGGAAGAGATCTGTGCAGCATGTGAGGAGGTGTGTGGAGTAAGGAGAAGAGGGAGAGGCTCCAGACTCATCCCTAGAAGAATTCAAAACCCAGCTCAACAAAATAAAATCAGAAGTGGAAACCCTGGGGAACCCAACACCAAATATTATATGGCTAGGAGACTTTAACCTACCAAGCATTAAATGGCGACAACTAGAAAACCAGGTAGTGGCAAATAACACCGGAGATACAAATACGAGAAAGATTTTTGAACTTTGCGTTTTCTTGAGTCTTACCCAGCATATTGCTGAACCCACACGGGAAAACAATATCTTAGACCTGGTCTTTACTAACAATGACTCTCTAGTACACAGCATTAACATATCGGACACAACATACTCAGATCATAAATTAATTGAGATCAAAACAACCTTAGCAAGTGTACAGACAACCTCAGAATCGAGAACAAAAACCGGCCCCTTCAGTAAATTTAACTTCAATAACAAAAACATTAGGTGGGAAGAGGTAAATCAAGAAATGGAGAAAATAGACTGGGAAGATTTAATGAATAACCTGACACCAGCAGAATGTCTAGTCCTAATAACAGAAACCATGACCCAAATCTGTAGCCACCATATACCTGCAAGACAAACAAGACGAAGAAGCAAACAAGATCGGGAAAGGAGGAGGCTGTACAGAAGAAGAAAATTACTCGCACAAAGACGCACACATCAAAATCTACAGGATAGGCAAAAGGCCAAAATAGATAGAGAATTTGTGGAAATTGAACAAAGGCTAAGAATATCATATGAACTACAACATATGGAAGAGGAGAGGAAAGCTATTGCAGGTATAAAGGAACATTCCAAATACTTCTTTTCATACGCCAAACAAAAGGCTAAAACAACATCAAACATCGGCCCACTGAGCAAAGGGGACGGCTCTTTCACAGGGGACAAAAAGGAAATGAGCGAACTCTTAAGCAGGCAGTATGAAATGGCATTCAGTGAGCCTGATGAAACAAAAGTCATCAGAGACCAAAATATATTTTTCATGGAAACCTCCCCCACGGAAACCCCTCAGATGCTGGATATTGATTTCGGTCCAAAAGACATAGAAGAGGCCATTTCCAACATGCCATCCCACTCGGCACCAGGCCCGGACTCATGGAATTCGATCCTAATGAAGAAATGTAAGGAAAACCTCTCAAAACCCCTGGCTATAATGTGGAGAAGGAGTCTAGACACTGGTGACATACCAGATAGCTTGAAAAACGCAATAATTGACCCACTGCATAAAGGAGGGAGTAAAGCATTACCAAAAAACTACCGCCCGGTAGCTCTAACCTCTCACATTATTAAAGTTTTCGAGAGAGTCCTGCGAAGCAAAATTTCAACATTCATGGAGGCAAATGAACTACACAACACCGGTCAACATGGGTTCAGAATGGGAAGATCATGTCTCTCACAACTTTTGGAACACTATGACAAAATTCTTAAAGCGCTAGAAGAAAAGAAAAACGTGGATGTCATTTACACCGTTTTGCTAAGGCATTTGATAAATGTGACCATGGTATAATAGCCCACAAACTGAAAGCAAAAGGTATAACTGGGAAAATCGGACGGTGGATATACAATTTCCTCGTAAACCGAAAACAATCAGTAGCAGTAAACCAAGTCACATCTGAGCCTTCGGATGTCAAAAGCTCAGTGCCCCAAGGAACAGTGCTAGTGCCCCTTCTGTTCCTCATACTAATTTGCGACATAGATACCAACACCAGACACAGTACGGTGTCGTCTTTTGCTGATGACACAAAATTAAGCAAGATAGTAAACACACAAGAGGACACGGGCCGACTGCAGGAAGACATGAATGTAGTGTTCCAGTGGACAAAAGAAAACAACATGCAATTTAATGAAGAAAAATTCCAATTAATACGGTACAGAGATAATAATGATGTTAAAGAAATTACAAATTACTTAACAGAATCTAACCACATAATAGAACGGAAAGACAGTGTGAAAGACCTTGGGGTATTAATGTCTGAAAATATGGGTTTCAAAGTACATAACCTGGTCAAAGTTGCGGCTGCGAAACGTCTAACGGGTTGGATTCTGCGTACTTTTAAAACACGCGGTGAATTACCTATGATAACGCTCTTCAAATCTCTAGTGCTACCGCGGCTTGAATACTGTAGCGTATTAACATCCCCATACAAAGCAGGTGAAATAAATGACATAGAGAGTGTACAAAGAAATTTCACTTCGCATATAAGTTCGATAAAACAGCTACACTATTGGGAACGTTTAAGAGCACTGAATCTGTACTCACTGGAACGTAGAAGAGAACGTTACCTAATAATATACACGTGGAAAATCGCAGAGGGTTTAGTACCAAACCTACATACTCCGATAGTCATGAAATTCAGTGATAGGAGAGGCTGGGAATGCGAAATCCCCCGGATGAATAACAGGGGCGCTATGGGCTCTCTGCGAGAGGGCTGGTTATCACACAGAGGCCCACGTCTCTTCAACAAACTCCCACGGCGAGTAAGAGACATGAGGGACATCTCGTTAGACAGCTTCAAGAGAGCCCTCGATGTCGAACTGCAAAAAGTGCCAGACGACCCCATCCTCGCAAGGGAGCGAGCTGTCGCTTCAAACAGTCTACTGCACCAAATCACCACCCATAACGAGGGGCGTCGCGCTCCTTGGTGCCGCTAGAAGAGTGGCGAACACATCAAAAGGTATAAAAAGGTAAGGAGTGAAAGGTACAGCATGGTGGGCAGAAGAGGTAAAAATAGCTGTGGAAGACAAGAAGAAAGCATATAGAGAGTGGTTGGGTAGTAGAGGGAATGAAGATTTGGAGAGTCAGAAACGAGCGAGGTACGTGGAGAGAAAGAGAGTGGTTAAGAGAGTGGTGAAGAGAGTAGTAAAGGAAAGTAAGAGAAGAGTAGATGAGGAATTTGGAAGGAATCCGAGTGTAAAATGGAGGGAGTGTAAGAAACTGTTCTGGAAAGAAGTCAAGAAAGTTAGGGAAGGTAGCAAGGGAAACAGTAAGGGTGTGAAAGATAAGAATGGGAGAATGCTAGCCGAGAAGCAAGAGAGAGACGAAAGATGGAGGGAGTACTTCAACGAGTTGCTATATGTAAGGAATGAAGCACCAGCAAACATAGTTGGATGGGGTATGGGAGAGAGAAGAAGATAAGTAGTGGCGGAGGAGGTGGGGATCAGGAGGTCAGAAGTGTGGGAAGCCATGAAAAGTGAAGTTGGGAAAAGCACCAGGAACAGATGGAGTATGTGGGGAAATGTTGAGGTATGGTGGTGAGATAGTGATCGAATGGGTATGGAAAATGTGCAAACTAGCTTGGGAGAAGGGGAGTGCATCTGATGACTGGAAGACAGGCATAATAGTCCCCCTATATAAGGGTAAAGGGGAAAGAGGAGTGTGTGGTAACCACCGAGGAATATGTCTTCTAAGTGTAGTAGGGAAGGTGTAAAGTAGGGTAGTGATTGAGAGAGTGAGAACGGAGAAATGGATAGGTGACGAGTATGGAGGTTTTAGGAAGGGAAGAGATCAGATTTTTACCCTGAATTGTGTTGTGGAGAAATATTTGGAGAAGCAACAAAAGGTGTATGTTGCCTTTATGGACTTGGAGAAGGCCTATGACAGAGTGGATAGAGAAGGAATGTGGAAAGTACAGTACTTAGAATATACGGAGTAGATGGCAAGTTGATGAAAGCAGTGAAGAGCATGTATGAGGGTGCAAAGGCGGCAGTACGACGTGTGGAGAATGAGCAGAGCAAGTTCGTTGACCTGAATTTTGGGTTGAAACAGGGGTGTGTGATGTCCCCGTGGTTGTTTACTGTATACAGTATATGGATGGAGTCATGAAAGAAATACAAGGAAGAGCAGTGGATGTTGGTGTATCACTGATAAGGGATGGAAATGAGTGGCAGCTGCCTGTACTGCTGTTTGCTGATGATATAGTTCTGACAAGCGATAATGAATGGGAGTTGCAGGGTCTGGTAAATATGTTTGGAACAGTGCGAAAAACGGAATCTGAAGGTAAATGCGGGGAAGAGCAAGGTTATGGTCTTCGAAAGGGGTGAAGCCACAGAGTGTGAGGTGAAGTTGAATGGTCAGGCTATGGAGATTGTCAGCTCATTTAAGTATCTGGGCAGTGTGTTGAGTAAAGATGGGACTATGGATGAAGAAGTGCGGGAGAGGGTGCAACAGGGGAAGAGGGTTGTAGGAACGCTGAAAGCAGTAACAAGAAATAGGGTGGTCAGTATGGAAGTAAAGAAGTCCTTGCATGACAGTGTGGTAATCCCGACACTGACTTACGGAAGCGAAGCATGGACGTTTGAGAAGAGACTCAGACCACCGAAGGAGAGGTGGAAGGATGGAGTGAGGAAGTATATGGATGAAGGCGGTGCTGGTTGGGAGGAGGGGCATCGACTGACTGGGGACAGAGGTGCATGGGGGCGGTTCGTTCTTGGCCACCCCTTTGGGGATTACGGCGTCAGGCAATAGATAAATAGATAGACACCTTTCCCGTCAAGGGGAGTGGGAGTCTTCTCATAGACACCTTTCCCGTCAAGGGGAGTGGGAGTCTTCTCATAGTTAGAACTGGCAGCAGTTCTCTGAATAGGCTATTCCACAGCCACATCAAATAGGCCTAAGTAGGAAAGAAGAGTGGTGTTCGGGAGCTGAATCAGTTGCTGTTTGCTGATGACATAGCGTTGGTAGCGGATTTTGAGGAAAAGCTGCAGCGACTATTAAAAGAGTTTGGTGTGGCATGCGGGAGGAGGAAGCTGAGGGTGAATGTTAATAATAGGCCTAGTACTGTAAAGTGATGGTGTGTAATAGAGATGCTCATAAGGTAAATGTAAATGTACGACTGGATGGATCTGATAGCCTACTACTGTAGTAATAGAAACTATTTAATAACATTTTTAATGTAGTTTTCGACGAGAATAAAGAAACGCGTTTGGACCAAAAATCGGGAGTTTACCGCCTCTTCCGATCGTCGGTTTGTTGACATGACGCACGACGTTAGTTACGTTTGCTGTTGTTTTTTTGCCCCCCTGCTGGCATTACATGTACTGTATATATGATGATGACAATAGCCTAAGTCTAGGGGGGCGAGGCCCTCAACACATAATTCCCGCTGCCTAAATTTTAATTAAACCACCAAGTCTCCAATGTGGGAAATTAGTTAGATTTGCGAAGTAGCCTACTATAACCTGGAGCACAATGTAATTACCCGTATGTAAACAAACTATTGACTTTACTCCCGCGAAAGTAACTTTTCCACCGAGTTATCTTTATATGTCGTCTAAATTTCTAATATTATTAGGCTAGGCCTAATATTAATCGGTTCCAGTGGATCATCAGGGTCGTCGTCGAAATCAGGCGGGTAGAAGTCCCCGCAATAGATACTCACAGCCTCAACTTCCTTGAATCATGAGAATCCCGCCATCCATACACAAAATGTAGAAAGGCTGTGGTGAGACGTTAAAGAATATATTAAACGTCCTGTTATCCGACCCCAATATCTGTCCCAAAGCACATACGACCTCCATTGCCTCCATCTTCGAACTGAGCCTAGCCCCCGCTCGGCGAGGGGCGTGACGTGACGACTGAAAGACTGTGTGATTGGTTGATAATTTGATGGAAGGCTGTGACTGGTTCCATGACTGACGGGTCACGGGAAGCATTGCGAGAGGTTCATGCTATGGTTCATGATTCCTAAGAAGTCCGCTAGGTGTAGTGACGTTCGACTGAGAGGTTGAGGGTAAGAGCTCCCGAAGGACGGCCATTGTTTATTATTATGGCGCGCCTATTGACAGGGAGGAATTTTTTACAGTTTCAAGTATTTCACTTATACTGTAGTGAATTTGCGACGGTAATTACATGTACACCAACAAAGTATCGTTCATGAAAGTGACAACACACTATAATAATCATCGATGGGGCCCGTAACTGGTTGGTCATAAACTAATACCCCAATTTATGGGTAGAATGTAGAGTTCGGGCGTACCGCCAGCCTTGTGTACAATACGCGGACCGGCGTCGGGATGCTTGCCATCATGTTCCCGTCTATTTTGACTGCCTTTGGATACAAAGGCAGTGTGTTGAGTAAAGATGGGACTATGGATGAAGAAGTGTGGGAGAGGGTACAACAGGGAAAGAGGTTTGTAGGAACGCTGAAAGCAGTAACAAGAAATAGGGTGGTCAGTATGGAAGTGAAGAAGTCCTTGCATTACAGTGTGGTAATCCCGACACTGACTTACGGAAGCGAAGCATGGACGTTGGTTGAGAGACTCAGACCAAGAGTGAGAGCAGTGGAAATGAATTACTTAAGAAGTGCGTGCGGAGTTACATGGAGGGATAGACAGACTAATGAGGAAGTAAGAAGGAGGTGTGGTGTGGAGGTGGATGTGCTGGAGTGTGAAAAGGAACAACTTGAGATGGTTTGGCCATATGGAACGTATGGAAAGCGAGAGAATGACTAAGAGGGTGTACGAGAGCGAGGTGGAGGCACAGAGAGGGAGAGGTAGACCGAAAGAGAGGTGGAAGGATGGAGTGAGGAAGTATATAAACAAAGGCGGTGCTGGTTGGGGGGAGGGACGTCGACTGACTGGGGACAGAGGTGCATGAGGGCGGTTCGTTCGTGGCCACCCCTTCGGGGATCGCGGCGTCGGGTAATAGATAGATAGATAGGATACAATAATATGTTGAGGGGGCTTTTCCCCCATCACCCCCCCCCCCCCCATGACATATTGTCATAATCATAAATATTGCCAGCAGGGGGCAATAACCGAAAAAATAGATGCGAACTTAACCACGGCGATCGACAAATGTAAACATGACGGCGGTGGCGGCGGGGAGGGGTTTTGTCGGACGTTTGCTCACCCCCCCCCCCCCCCCCCCCATGACATATTGTCATCATCATAAATATTGCCAGCAGGGGGGCAATAACCGAAAAACTCGACGTCAAAATAGACGCGAACTTAACCACGGCGATCGACAAACGTAAACATGACGGCGGCGGCGGACGTTTGCAATCATGTTCCTGTGTCTATTTTGAATGCCATTGGATACAATAATATGTTGAGGGGGGGCTTTGCCCCCCCCTCATCCCCCCCATGACATATTGTCATCATCAACCCCCAGGGGGTAAGGGGGCCTTCATCTAATGGTGGAGATAAAAAAGAATATGCCTCACGCATCCTATTGCGTGTCGTACAAGGCGACTAATAGGGGGGATGGCGATAGACTTGTTGACCAACAGCCATTACTAGACAATAGTCTTTATCTTAGCACTGTCTTGGTATGGTACTGATGAGGCTGGTGGGGTGCGGATAGGTGCTACAGGGGACTGAGTCTTACCTGGGCGCCGTTTGGCACCACACCTGTGTCGGCAACAGTGTTTGCATGTTGGGGCAGGACTTTATTGTTCTATAGTCCAATTGCCTATTATACAGTAGTAAACCCTCGCCATCTCGGACCTCTAGAAGTTGGAAACCCGTACTAGTCGGACTGGCTACGGCCTCTCGGACATGCACTTCCGTATTTCGGAATCGTTCCGACAGTCTCTGACGTTGTCGGACTTTATATAAGTATTCGGAAAATGTCCGATATTATATTTTTCAATTCCATTGCATTAGAAATGATTCAAAGATTACAAGAAGTCCAAATAAGACATAGTTATGTTAATGTATAAGGGAGTTACGTAGATGCATTAGAGAGATAGATAGATAGAAAGAGAGAGTTACAGAGGGGGAGTGAGCGATAAACACAAACTATTATGAGACGGACTTAATTGTTTCTGAAAAGACAAAGGAGACTTTTATATTGACTCTTTTTCATGTTATTATTTGTGAGCTAGAAGGATAATATTGTTTTCAATTCCATTGCATTAGAAATGATTCAAAGATTACAAAAAGTCCAAATAAGACATAGTTATGTTAATGTATAAGGGAGTTACGTAGATGCATTAGAGATAGATAGATAGAAAGAGAGAGTTACAGAGGGGGAGTGACCAATAAACACGAACTATTATGAGACGGACTTAATTGGTTCTGAAAAGACAAGATAGATAGAAAGAGAGTTGCAGAAGGGGAAGTGAGTGATAAACACGAACTATTATGAGACGGACTTAATTGGTTCTGAAAAGACAAAGGAGAAATTTGTATTGACTCTTTTTCATGTTATTATTTGTGTGCTAGAAGGATAATATTGTTTTCAATTCCATCGCATTAGAAATTATTTATAGATTACAAAAAGTCCAAATAAGACATAGTTATGTTAATGTATAAGGGAGTTAGTTAGATAAATATAGAGAGAGAGTGGCTAGGGGCGAGCGAGCGATAAAATACTAACATATACGAGACGGACTTATGTTTCTGAAAGACAAAGGAGACATTTTTATTTACTCTCTTTTTAATTTTATTATTTGTGTGTTAGAAGGGTACAGTAGAATCTCGCATCCCACGATTTATTGGTACCGAAATATTACCGTGGGACCGGAATTCGTGGGATGCAGAGTATTAAAGTAATGGGGAAAATTATAAAAGTACTGGAGGCTATCGTCGGGCGACTATTGACCATCACTTTACATGCCAATAATCAAAAGTAAGTTGCTTTAACCCTCCAGCCTCGGCTACGCATTCTATAATACCGGTATATCCCCAAAACCTGGGGGATTTGGCCGAAAAAACGTCTCGCCTAGGCTACCGTATCTTTGTTATTTTGACCTGCTTCCGCATTCCCACGCATCCCCAAGCGTAGATGTGTTTCGTTCCTGTAGAATGGCGTTGAGTAGAGCTCTCTAAGTCAACTGGTTCAGTTGTGATGACGATTTCCGTGGAGAGAACCTTGTGGCGATGTCAGCCACTTTTCACTACTTTTCACTACTTAACAATAACACAGCCACACACGAACAAGCGACGCCTTACCAGCTGTTGTTTACATGCGTCGGACAGACGCCTTTCAAAACAAGCTTACAGGCTTTCAAGCTGCTATGAAAAGAAAGGTAAGTAAAACACAAACAAAAAACTTAGAAAAGTTGATGAGGTGATTATTGTGATGGATGTGGTGATAGACGGGAGGCGGATGTTAGATACCACCCTCCGTGGCCCCACTCTCGTTCTCAGTCACCCCACCGTCGCCGCCAAAGCCGTGGGAATCGTGTGGTTTTTCGTGGGATGAGAATTCAGGTAGCCATTGGATAGTACCGTGGGATACTAGTGGGATGCGTAATCGTGGGATCGAAATGTGTGACTCTACTGTAATATTGTTTTCAATTCCATCGTATTAGAATTGATTCATAGATTAAAAAAAGACCAAATAAGACATAGTTATATATATGTATAAGGGAGATAGATGCATTAAATAGATACATAAAAAAAAAAAAAAATCTCAATTTCTCTGGTGACACGGACTTTCCTCTTCTAATTCGGAATTTTCCCTCTCTTGTCGGACATAAGTCGGACTTCGGACATCTCGGATTTTCGGTCATATCGGACTGGGTCTCCCCCCAATTAGTCCGAGATAGCGAGGGTTTACTGTAGAGTGTTGTTATGGTGCTGTCTTTTTGTAACACTGTTAAGGCTGGTGTGGTTGCAGATACTGCAGGTGCAAGTGCTGCAGGGGGACTCTGTTGAGTCTTGCTGAGGCACAGTTAGCACTATACCAACATCAGCCACAGTGATGACTTGGTGGGGCAGTGCTGTGGCAGGACTTTATTGTACTACAGTACACTCCAACTACTGAAAGGCAACCCCGTCTGAGCTGTTTACAATGCATGTAATGGAAAAATGACGTCGTTAAACCAATGTATGTATCATATAGGCTATATTGGCAACAGGGGGCAAATAACCGAGAAAAAAAATCGCCGTCAATACAGACGCGAAGTTAACCGTGGCGATCACCCCATGTAAACAATAACGACCGTACGCCCGGAATCTACATCCATCCCGTTAATGCAAATCCTCCATTCAAACCATGAAAAACAATAAAACACAATATTCCTTGAAAAAAATATAAAGAATAGGCCTACTTGGTAAATAAGGCGGCTCGGGTAGAATGTAGAGTTCGGGTGTACCGCCAGCCTTGTTTACACTACGCGTGGTGGCGTCGGACCTTTGCCATCATGTTCCCGTCTAGTTTGACTGCCTATGGATACAATAATATGTTGAGGGGCCTCCCCATAACATATTGTCATCATCATATATATTGCCAGCAGGGGGCAAATAACAAAACAAAAATCGCCGTCAAAATAGACGCGAAGTTAACCGCGGCGACCGCCCTATGTAAACATGACGACCGTAATGCTTCAGCGTCAGAGGAGGCCCCCTAACCGAGTTTGTTTACATCGGCTTTTTGCAGTTTCTTCGAGCTCGTCCCGGGACTCGAATTCTTGCGATTCCACAGGACTGTCCTTTGCATCGGCGCTAGCGCAGAGTACTAAAGCTCGGTGCGATGCGATGCTATGATATTGAGGGATAGCTTTAACCCGGGCCTTTGAGTACCAGCGACGTATGTTATATTATATTCTAACTATATTTAGACGATATTATGTAGTTTAGGAAGGATCTGTGGTAGTTAAAAGTGTTGGTTGAGGTAACTTGAAGCCTTAATTTGTTGCTGACGGTCCTTCCTAAGCTGAATAAAATTGTCTATTAGTTTCCAAAATATGAGGAAATAGACATCCCTGGTACTGAACGGGTTAAGTAGGTCAAGTTGCCCGGGCCTGACATCTACCAATAAAATTTTGACAGTGCGGGCTCGATCCGCCGACCCTCTGATCAGCAGCCGATGCTCAACTGACTATGCCACGGCTCGTTATAACCTACATAGACGACTGCATTAACCCTATCTGGTCCGAGGTGGTATATATATTTTTTCATTAATCTCCCTGTTTCACTCCATTAGTTTGGAGGACATTCAGGTTAATTTATAAGTTAAATATATTATCACCTCATTAGTTTGGCGATTAAATGGCCACTAGTAGGGTCATTTGCTTGGAATCCGTGACCATTTTGTTCCTACCTTTTTCTCTCGATGGATTTGACAACCTGAACCATTTTAAAGGAAAATTAGCTCTGAAAATGACGGCTAACTCTGCTAGAGCCCAATATTCAAAATGGCCACCAACACCATCTTGAAAAACATGAAATGTAGGGCGGGTGCCCGACCCCGAAAGGGGTTGAAATAGGGGAGCTATCCCCCCGCCAAAGGCGGCTTTCTAGGGCCTTTCCTAGCTGATGCTGAGAGGATTGGGTTCTAGTCATGTGGTGATGGGCTGGTCTATCAGAGTGAGAACTGAGCGATCTCTGCCATACCCATAGCTTACTCTGACTGTTCCTTTAACTTATATATTTTCTAGATCTCAAGTGACGGCGTCTTTTCCGTGGATTGACCTCCCAATCTACCAAGATTGGAAGCCAAAGCGTCACATTTTTCCCTTGCCCCTCAACTTTCTCTTCATAATTGCTGAGGGGCACAGGGCCCTGGGTGGGGCTTTGGTTTCCCGGGCGTTTCCGCACCCTCCTCAGCTCCCCGCCATGGAGTGGCTTCGGTCACCCAGGCTTTATTGTGGTCGGCAGGAAGGGTTCTGTGGGGGCGCTCGGTTATGGCCTTGGAATTGCTCGGGGCCTTGGGGCTGTTCGGCCAGGCAGCTTGGGGAACAACAACAACAAACAACATGAAATGTAATATCTCTGGCATCAGATGAGCTACAAGGACGAATGAGGTGTCCTTTTTCACTAATTCTGGCATTACAAATCCACTGGAATGGTTATTGTATTATATTGTATTGTATTGTTATTGTATTGTATTATACTAATTGTACATACTAATCTGCCACTTCACTGTCACTACATGATTCACTGTATGAGCCACTATCAGAATCACTGTCCTCACTTTCGCTGCTATCATCACTGTTGTTCTCTGCCTGTGCTGTATATCTAATATTACTTTTTTACTGTTTCAGATGGATCGCATGCCCATCTGATGAAAATCGCCGACTTGTGAAGTGACCGAAACAATGGATAATAGAAGAGAGAGTGAAGAGTTACCAGACAAGACATTAAATGAATACGAGTGCATTTTACTCTGTGGTAAGCGATGTACCGCAGATGATCGTTTGGAAAACATTACACCTGAGAAGTGGGAATCCATCCGGGAAAAGTCTTTACAATGGAAAGAACTTGATAAGTTTCAACATATACATGAAAATGTGGATTGGGAGAAGGGACCAAAGGGCCACCACATGCATAGCACTTGTTACGCATCATTATCCAGCAAGCGCAAGCTCTCTCAAGCCGAAAAACGCAAACACAAATCCGAGGAACGTCTTGAAAGAGATGAAGCATCAGATCAACAAGACCCTTCCCCAGAGGCCAGTGCACCTAAAAGGCTCCGCTCCAGTATGGGTGTCCTTCACGATAAGACTCTATGTGTGTGGTGCATGAAAGGGGCATACAAGAGTAGTGATCGTGACAAGCAGATTTTACTCCTATCAACAGTAGATGCCTGGACTAAATTCAAGTTACATACTGTCCGTCTGGAAGATGAGGTCATGAGATTGAGACTTGACACTCTGATTGCATCCATCCCAGATAGTCAAACAGCATTTGGGTTGGAAATCCGCTACCATCGTGCGTGCTGGCGCAAATATGTAAGCGACCACAAGCCCCTTTCAGATGAAAGCACTCAACATCTGCAGCGTGTAAACCTCCGAGAGGCCCAAGCTCTCTTCTTCCATCATATTCGTCAAGTCATCTTCAAAGACCATGAAATTCGCACACTGCAAGGCCTGCTGCAGGACTATAAGCGCATTATCTCAAATCACGGACATAACTCAGTAGTAAAATCCAGCTACTTAAAGGAAATTCTCGTCAATGAATTTGGGGAAGACATCGGATTTCATGAACGGATTCAAAAGAATGTGAGTGAACTGGTATATGATACAACAGCAGCAGGTACATACATTGAGGCGGCAATATCTTCATTGGGTGTCAGCAATGATCAATTGGTGATGAATGTTGCGGCACAACTCAAAGAGCAAGTCATCAGGACAAATACTATTCCCTGGCTCCCATATATACACGAGTTGGAGAGAGAAGAAGACCTCAGTGAGCTCCTGCTGAAGCTGCTCACGTGGCTGAAACACTCAAATAAGTCTGCAATTGATGACAGTCCATCCGTCCGATCGATTGCATCTATCCTCACAAGCTACATCACTGGAAAACGCACTGCATTTGAGATAAATATCTCTGTCTTGCTACATGGACTGACCAAGAGTAGGGAGATAGTCGACATAATGCACAAAGATGGACTGGGCATCAGTTACAATGACGTACTTATGCTGCGAGATTTTTGGGTGGTCAATGACCTCAAGTGCTCATCTGATTGCCCCTTCGAACTAGCTGAGGGTAAGCCTGCTATCGCTATAGTCGACAACGATGACTTCAAGAGCGACACACTGACCGGTGCTGGCCAGTCACACCGCACTAATGTCATGTTTGTGCAGCCAGAATCATTTGATACAGAACTTCCTTCCGAGAATCACGAGGATAGGCCAGTTCCCGGTGCCAACTTTGCATCAAACCTCTCGACAACTCTCAAAGAGCTCGGAAGTGAAATGCAAAAAGTCAACCCATACAAGACAGCGAAGCGTGGGGAACCACCTCTCAGGAAGCCACCAGCTGATCAAAGTACTCCTCCTCCTGACACATCGGTGCAAAGAATTCGTGGTGTGATCCATGCATTGGCAAGATGACCGAACGAGACCTAAGCCAGAAGAACAGACTGTGCCTGGGTTTTCAGGGTTTCACGCCAGCATGTCAAATGCAGATGAGAAGAGTCGAGCAATATACCACATGACCTATCCCAACCCACCCAGTAAGACAATTCTCAATGATGTGATGTGTAACCTTGCAAAATCAATCGAAGAAAAAAGATGCCTTTTGCAATAATTGTTGGTGATCATCGTGTCTACGTGCTCATGCTAGAGTTGAAAAGTGAGAATGCTGAGCTGTTCAGCAAAATCTTACCATTCATGGCACCCTTCCACATCCAAATGTCGTTCATCTACACTATATACAAGAGGTTTAAGGGATCTGGCATCTCAGATGTGTTGGTGGCAGCTGGTGTTATAGCAGACGGGTCTGTTGATCAGGCCCTTCGTGGAAAACATGTTAAGCGTGGGGTTCGCTGCTTGCGACTATTCTACGAGACTCTGGTCCACCATGTCATAGACAAACGTTTGGAAGATTCCCCTCTATCTGAAGAAGTAAAGGCATCCCTTGCCAAGCTTCGACATCCGATTGATGCACAGGAACTTGCAGATGAACATGCAGAGCTAGAGAGAAATGCTGAGCTGAAGGACCTCGTTGATGCTCTCTTCAAGGACTTTGAGGGTGCCCCACAAGCAGAATACTGGATGTCATTCATGGAAATGGTTGAGGTTCTAACTTAAAATATCCATGCAATCAGAACAAGCAACTGGACTGTGTTCAAGTCCTCACTCAAGCTCATGCTTCCTTTGATGCAAATCTATGATAATGACACGTATGGTCGGCATCTCCCCGATTTCACCGCAGTGCTTGATACCCTTCCTGTCGATCAGGCTGCATTCATGGAGAGTGGTATGTTTGCACAGTCAATGACAGGAAAACCATATTCGTATGTCGCCCTCGACATATGGATAGAGTCAACAATGAATAAGGGCTCTAAGCTGAAGTCTGGTGAAGTGGCAGATTAGTATGTACAATTAGTATAATACAATATAATATACAATACAATACAATACAATAACCATTCCAGTGGATTTGTAATGCCAGAATTAGTGAAAAAGGACACCTCATTCGTCCTTGTAGCTCATCTGATGCCAGAGATATTACATTTCATGTTTTTCAAGATGGCGTTGGTGGCCATTTTGAATATTGGGCTCTAGCAGAGTTAGCCGTCATTTTTCAGAGGGGCATAGGAGCTAATTTTCCTTTAAAATGGTTCAGGTTGTCAAATCCATCGAGAAAAAGGTAGGAACAAAATGGTCACGGATTCCAAGCAAATGACCCTACTACACCACATATATTATTAACTTTAAGGGGGGATGGGCTGGTTTTCTGGACCACTTTCTCCCTCATGTTTACCCCCATTAGTTTTCCGATGTTAAGATGTTTGCCCCATTAGTTAGTCGATTTAAAGACCTTTCGCCACATTTCGTCATCAATATTTAGACGTTTCGTGCTATTTAGGTGTCGATTTTTTCCCTGGCGAACGATAGTGAGCCTGTAATGTTGGAAGAACAGGCCTTCGGCCGAAAATGTACAAATTAATCTAGAAGGGGGATCTAATGGATGTTTTTTTTTTAATTTGATGGATTTTATTTTATTTTTTTTCTACAGTAGGCTATAGGGAAGAAACTAGAAAAATAATGAATACATGCAAAAATCGCCCAAGAAGTGAACCATCCCCCCTTAAACCTTAGGCCTACAGTACCGGTGACGTATCTTGGTTATTATTGCAGCTGAATTTAGAAACTTTTATTAACCCATTCAGTAACGGCCGGTGGTATCCTTTTCATTATATTCTGGCAACCATTTGACGGTTTTATTCAGCTTAGGAAAAGTGTCTACCCGTTATATGACTATACAATATCCCAATTAATTCGTTTAGATACCATACAAGGATATATGGTAGCTAAAAGGAATAATTGAGATATTCTATTATCATTTAACGGGTAGACATATCCTTCCTAAATTGAATGAAAGTCATATTAGCTTAACATGGAAACGTACTGATAAAACTGAGAGAACTATACAATAATATCACCACGTCCAGTACAGCAATTAGATATATGGGATTTAAGAGGGGATGGTTCACTTTTTGCATGCATTCATTATTTTTCTAGTTTCCTCCCTAGACCTCCATCAAATTAAAAAAAAAAAAAAACATCCATTAGATCCCCATTCTGGATTAATTATCTTTTACAGTATGCTAGCTATCATTAGACGATGTTACTGTTTAGGAAGAATATTTGATACACAACGATCGAATTTATGGAGATATAATACACCTCTCTGATTAATAAACGTCCTTCCTAAGCTGAATAAAATGGACTATTTATAGCCACAATATAAGGAATAATCTAATTAATTAATTTCACTCCCAACACCAAACACCTCCCAATGAATAATGGCGATATACCCGTACTTAAATGGTTCAAGGGAGTTTTTTTCCGGATCCTCTTCTCCCTCATGCTTAGCCCCAATTAGTTTTTAGATTCTAGGACGTTTCCCATTAGTTTGGCGAAATTAAAACCATTCACCCCATTTAATTTTCAATATTAAGACTTTCGTGCCATTTAGGTGTCGAAACATAGCATATATTTATTGAAGAATTGGGTAGCCAAGGCTTATGGTGGCACACGAGGGCGTTTTGCGGCAATATTCGACGAAAAAGTTTTTTCTCGTAGCTTACTATTTTGAGGATTTCACAATGGAATCGGAAACTAGATCAAAGGTAGATTGTGTTGGCTAGTTTAATTTTTATGGAACTTATATTGTAAAAATTTACGAAATAAGCGCTCGTGTGACACTGCAATAATGGTAGATTTACTCGAGAGCATTTTCCGGAACTTTTATCCATAACTCTCAACTGGCAGCTTCTGTAATAGACTTCTATCAGCATCGTGTAATTTTTTACAATCGACCTTTAGTCTATAATAGTCTGCCACCATACACAGTATATTCATTTTCTTTCGTAACATTGTTATTAGAGAAAACGAAAATATATTGTGGGAGTCTTTTATAAAATATGAAAAACAATTATTCGCTTCTTTATCTATGTTGTTTCTCAGAGTGTTGGGGCTTGTACTGAAGGCAAAGCATTTAATAATTAAGAAAAATAAATATTGGAGAAGTTTCACTACGTTTATTGTGATTTATATTCGTGTTCTTATATCATTGTTACAATGTCGATATTTTGATCTTATCATTGTCATACAAGTGCGCGATGTGTTTGTCAGTCTTCCGAATAGCAATTCAGAAGATAACGTTTCTTGAAAAGGGGCTCCAGTCCTGCCGCTTTTCATGACTTACAGTTTGCTGGTTCAATAATCCATAAAGGTAGATAGTCTCTGAAGGCCTATTATAACTAACTAGCTTACACATATTGAACTGTAATTACAAATACAGTTATGTGCTCAGATACTACTAAGCAGATGGGTACCCTGCCCGATCTGCTGTTCGATTCCAAGATATATTCGAACAAAAATACCATCATGTCAGAGTGTGAAGAAATGGAGTATTTGGGAACAGGAAAGTATGGCACGGTGTACCTAGTACAGTACCGTGGACAAACGGCAGTCAGAAAACTAGGGACTAAGTACGCTTCACAACAGGATTACTTAATGGAGGCTAAGACCCTAATTGACGTGGACGGTGCAGGAGGAGCCCCGCGTCTATTAGCTGTGGCTCGGGACCATCCTTGTCTCATAATATCTTATTGTGACGGCACAGAGCTGGATGAGGTAACTTGCCCCTATGAAATTCGTCATGAGAGTTTGTGGTGGATGAGAGTTTTCTTTAGTTTGGCATCAAAATTGTCTGAGTTCCACTGGACGGGATATATCCATAACGACATCAAAGGGAACAATGTCTTGGTTAATATGGATGACATGAACTATCCTAAGGCCATGATTATTGACGCTGGTCTCGCTTCTAACACGGGCATCCCACCACCTAAATACAAGAACCACTCACCCAACGATTACAAGAACTTTCCCGACTATGCGCCTGAGTTTTTCTTTGGATTCATCAGTCACCCAGCCAGCGATGTTTTCGGTTTGGGGAAAATGTTTCATGGACAATTGAAAATTATCAATTCCCGCAGGGCGTCCGAGCTGCTGTGGCCCTCTGAGTTTATCAACCTTATCACATCAATGGTATATAAAAATCGTAGAAAACGCCCATCACTAAATAATGTCATCGAAACTCTCCGGAGAGTAATTGCTATAATCCAAAATAAGATAATAGGCGAGGGTAAAATGGTTAGTGTTGAGGCCATTGACGGGTGAAGGAAGGATTTTTTTTTTTTAGTGTTGAATCGGGAGCAGAATTGACACTATTAATAAGGCCATATTATTTATTTATTTTATTGTTATTTTCAAATGATTTTATTTTGTTTAGAAACAATCTCAAGGAATCAGTGGGTTAAAGACCATGTCAATAATTAACCCTCTAACTCCGCGAGATATTTCCTAAGCTGATAAAAAGACGTTTGAAGATAGCTATATAAATAAATAATTGGCAATATCAGATTATAAGCGGTTGGACCAGCGACCCTCCTCCGTGGAGAGAAACTATACCTTGTTCCAAATAGTTAGGCCAGATATCGTGAACCCTACCTCTATAACTCAAAAAGGACTTGAGCAAATGGGTTGTAAATTTCCACACCTATTCCCTGTCTGACCCTTTCCTAATAATATAAATATTAGCTCGATTGCTCTAGTCGTTTGTGAGTTATAGAGGTTAATGTTCAAGAGTATTGGCCTATCTATTTGGAACAGGCTATAGGTACTCGGTAAAATAAATGTGAGTTTGAAAAAGGTAATATAAGGGGGTGTTTATTCTAGACCTCCTTCTCCCTCATGTTTAGCCCCATTGGTTTTAAGACTTTAAGACAATCTCTTCATTAGTTTAACGATGTAAAGATGTTTTGCCCCATTTCTTTGTCAATTTTAAGATCTTTAATTCGTGCTATTCAGGTGTCGATTTTTTCGTGGCGAGCGATTGGGTGCCTGTAATTTAGGAGGAACCAGTCGGGTTATTTTTCTACCGAAAATGCACAAATATTTCTCGGAGGGGGCCTTGCCGGGTATCTTTTTAAGCTTTATGGAGGTCTAAGTAGGAAGCCAAATTATTAAGTAAATAACTTTATATTTGTATTTAATAAATACACGTTTTAAATAATTTCCGCTTAATTGAGATATACTAGACGTTATCTTATAGGGCCTTCCAAAGCTGAATAAAATTGTCTAATGCTAGTCTGTATAAAGCGATAACAGGCATCCTAATACTGAAAGGGTTAATAAAGTGTTCTTAAAGTGGTGAAGCAGAACCACTTAACCCCTTCAGGATCTAAGACACATTTTGGCAGTTTGTTCTGGCTATCTTTACAGTAGATGATTCCATGCAGAATGGGAAGGGTAGGCCTATATGGAGGTCAGAGGGTTGTTTGAGACTGTCTTTACCTTTTTAACTCCCACGGATCCTTCCTAAGCTGCATAAAATCGTCCAATGTTAGCCAGTAAACTGTCAAAAAAGTGTCATGATCCTCAAAGGGTTAACACTATCTGGTCCGACGTCTTGGGGGTTATTATATTTTGTTTCATCATTATTGAGGATTTTGCTTGCTTTTGCCATTTTCGAGCAACGTATTTTAGTTTGTCTCCTAGGCTAACAAAAACGCCTTCCCATACTTCCTTTAACCTAAAAATCTGGCCACCCAAACCCCCTTCAAGGTAAGCTTGTAAGATTTTCGATAGATTAAATGTTCTGACCGAAGGCAGATTTTTTCTAAGTTCAGACTCGCTATCGATCGTTCATCCAGAACAAAAATGACACCTAAATGGGGCAAAGCGTCTTATTATCGCCAAACAAATGAGATAAAACCTCTTAAAATCTCCAAATTAATGGAGCGAAACAGAGAAGGTCCATAAAGATTCCCTAGGACCAAATAGGGTTAAAGTAAAGTGTCAAGAAGGGATGCTTGGCTTCGTTATAAAAAATTATGGATTAGCAGAGTGAGAGAGCGTGAGTACGTGTATTGAATATCCGCATCCACAGAACATCCTTATTGAACCTTATTATAGCATAGAAGCTGTTGCCTCACAGTCGTGGTGGTCCACCGCTGCTCCCGCATCCTGCGTCCCTCCTCTGGAGATTCACCTGATCGGGTATGGAGTTCGATGCCCCTCTACTCTGCGCCGTGTAACCCTGCACCGGAGGTTCATCCTTGCATCCTCTTTTGCAATAAAAACAACATCCACAGTCACCTATAATATTAGTATGTGTGTGAGTGTGTGTTAACCCCTTCAACACCCTTTTACCTTTGATTCTGGCTTAAATTCGGCGATTTTATGTAGTTTAAGAAATACCTGTGTTGTCAAGAGGGTATACTGAATCATATTTACCCATGAAAGTCGTAGAGCTAGATTATAAACTTAATAAAATCGTCTAATAGTAACCAGGATATGATGAAAATTACGTAAGGGTGGTGAAGGGGTTAACCAGTCACGGTACGTAATTATGAAACACGATCAGGATCAGAGATGCATGGGGAAGGATGGACAGGAATAACAACGAGAGGCTATAAACTTTAGATAAGTGAATGTCATAATGGCATAACATCATGACGAGTTTGATATGCATGATGGATTGATTGTATCCAATATTAATGATCTGGGCAAGGGTGGTGAAGCTAGTGTGATAGGTTGGTGTTGCTGTTGTTGTTCCCTAGACTGCCAGGCCGAACAGTTCCGAGTCTCTGAGGAAGGCCATAGCCGGAACCGAATGTTCCAACAGAGCCCTTGGGCGGGTGCCCAACCCCGAAAGGGGTTGAAATAGGGGAGCTATCCCCCGCCAAAGGCGGCTTTCTAGGGCCTTTCCTAGCTGATGCTGAAAGGATTGGGTTCTAGTCATGTGGTGATGGGCTGGTCTATCAGAGTGAGAACTGAGCGATCTCTGCCATACCCATAGCTTAATTACTCTCACTGTTCCTTTTACTTATATATTTTCTAGATCTCAAATGACGGCGTCTCATCCATGGATTGACCTCCCAATCTACCAAGATTGGAAGCCAAAGCGTCACATTTTTCCCTTGCCCCTCAACTTTCTCTTCATAATTGCTGAGGGGCACAGGGCCCTGGGTGGGGCTTTGGTTTCCCAGGCGTTTTCGACTTTCCGCACCCTCCTCAGCTCCCCGCCATGGAATGGCTTCGGTCACCCAGGCTTTATTGTGGTCGGCAGAGAGGGTTCTGTGGGGGCGCTCGGTTATGGCCTTGGCCGTGCTCGGGGCCTTGGGGCTGTTCGGCCAGGCAGCTTGCCGAACAACAACAACAACAGAGCCCTCATCGAGTGTATGTTGTGTTATTGGTGTGCGTGATTGAGTGTATAGTACAGTCTTCCATAGTGTTTTTTGGTATGGGGTGCAATATATGTTACAGCCTGGACAGTCATCAGCCACGGACTCATCCAGCCTCCTCTGGTAGCTGAGGAGAGCCAGATGATGCCCGAAGCACGGCCTATAGCCAGGTGGACTCTGTCTTCCCGGGGGAGGTTTAATTGATTCTGAGAGGTCGATGTCCCCGGGGTCGCACATATAGTTGTGTGTTGTCTTGTAGTGCTTGGCTATAGGCATTATTAGTAGCTTGATTCTAAACTCATAAACCACTCAAATGTATATTCTCGCCCAGGATGTCACTAAAGTACGAAAGAGAGCGGAATGTAGCGAAATATACTTCAATTTCCATTTCGCTTCATGTCACTCCATTCCGAAATAGAACGAATGACACATTCTCGTCTCGTGTTTTTTGCACTTGGCGGGAACAGGAGGGTGAAGGGTGTGCAAGATGTAGAGCAATTTTGAGCAAAGTGGTATATGGGACATGAAGACTCGCAGGGCAATATTGCAGACAATACCCTGAAGCTGTCGGGTAAGTTGCATTCTGCTGCCTGATACGGAAATATTATTGCTTGTGCAGAATTAAGTTTTCCAATTGGCAAGTATGTGAGCGAGTGAAGGAGTTTTAAAGTTTTGCTTATTTGGGAGGTGTTTTTTCCCTATGAGTGCGAAGGAGACAAAGGCAGGTTGTCTGTAACAACTGTCTCCCCAAAGCCAAAAGTGAGAGCCAAATTCAAGCGATGTTGTGGTCAAAATGACTGGACACACGAAATTTAAAGCAGTTAGTCATAGGATGAAGGAAAGATTGATTGTGGGAGAGAGTTCAGAGTGGAAGACTGAACAAACAGTACAGTACCAGGAATCACAGGGGTCCAGCATCTCTTGTTCAAAGCACATGTACAGCTAATGCATCTTATGTATTCAGGTTGGTTTGGGAGATGTTATGGACGTGAAGCGGACACCCGATGGTTTGGTGAAGGGACCGTTGTATGGATGGGAGGACTGGTGGACGACTTTCAAGTGCTGTCCATAGTTCTAAATGTCATGGTAAGTTAATATTGGTCGCTGGGTGTTGGAGATGAGAGGGAAATAATGGATATAGATGGCGACTGGAGGTGGGAAAATAGACATAGTTAAGAATATTAATTTTAAGTGGTGAAGGATTAAAGTGAGGAGAGAGATAGGGAATATAACGATATAGAGATTGAAATAACTAGAGAAAGTGGGGAAATAACGACTTGAGAGTGGTGAGGAAATGGGGGATGGCCGGGAATATAGGAAATCTGAGCAATAAGAGACAAAAGACAGAACTGCCTGTAATGAGTGCCTTTCCCAGTTGAAAGAGTGACATGCCAAAATCAAGGAACGTTAGAGCCAAAATGCCTGGACACAGAGTTTGAAGCAATTTAAGTCATAGGATGAGGGGAAAGATGGATTCAGGGAGAGTGTTCCAGAGTTCAGCTGTTGAATAGGTTTGAGAATATAGTTTTGCTCTTGGATTGGATAGTTGCACAGAGTAGGGATGGGATTGTGTTGCAAGACGGGTGCTACGTAGATGAGGTAGTATACCACCTCGTCTACGTAGAGTACGTAGCACCCGTCTTGCAACACAATCTCTGAGGAACATTGATTATTGTAATAGCGGTAGAATAGCGAGAGATGCAACATTGCGGCGAAGAGAGATTGCAAAGAGTCGGTGGGTGGACGATTGGACGTGAGTTATTGAGACGAAAGGCTTTCTTTTCTACTTTGTCGAAGTGCTGTGTGAGAGGATCCTCCCCACACATGCGAACAATACTCAATACATGGACGCACTGCTCCTGTGCAGAGCAAAAAGCTGTACAGGGGTAAAGAACCCCCGGAGGCGGTTGAGCACACCCAGCTTCTGGGAAGCTGTTTTAGCAAGGGTGGTACTGTTGTCTTTCCAAGTGAGATCAGGAGAGAAAGAGATTCTTAGAATACTGAGAGTAGATGAAGGATTGATATTTGTATTGAAGTATAAGGGATAGTCCTGTGGGAGTTCTTTACGGGTAGATAAATGGGAGACATTGGGTTTTGGAAGCATTGAAAGTAACCAAATGTTCTCTTCCCCCAAATGGTTGATATTAAAGTGTTTTATGGAATTTTCGCATGATTTTTTTGAGTGCTATAGTGTTGCTTGGAATGTTTAGCAGGGCCAATAGTACTGCATGGTGGTTGTGAGACATGGACCTTGAATGTCTGTGTAGGAGGGTGGAAATGCTGGACATGAAGGAACAAGAGGACATGAAGTGGTGTTAGATGGTATGGAAGGATGAAGTTATGTATGGAGTAGGTTAGAGCAGAAAAAAGTATTGCTCAGGTGGTATGAACATGTATATACTCTGGCACTTACCCCTTTATATAAGTAACACCCCATTCTTAACATTTATCATCAATTACATACCCCAATGTACTTGAATAAACTAATGAAAGCATATGGTCCTCCCGGGATTCGAACTCGGGACACCACACCCAGAACATAAACACCTAAACCATTACACCACCAACACAGTTGAGTTTGAGTGTGGGAGAAAAACAAAGCTGGTGAGATGCTTTGATGAACAGGGGTCTGAATGTCCAGGAGGGAGCAAGGTGTGCAAGATCTAGAGCAAATTGGTATATGGAACAGGAAGACTCGCAGGGCAATATTGCAGAGAAAACGCTGAAGTAATCGACTAAGTTGTATACTGGTGCCTGATGCGGAAGTCTTTTGCTTGTGCAGAGTTATTAAATATTCCAATTGGCAAGTATGTGAGCGAGTGAAGGATTTTTTTAGTTTTGTGCTTATTTGGGAGTTTTTTCCCTATGTGTGCGAAGGAGACAAAGGCAGTTTGCCAGTAACAACCGTCTCCCCAAAGCCAAAAGTGATGGAGCCAAATTAAAGGGATGTTGTGGTCAAAATGACTAGACACACAAAGCTTAAAGCAGTTAGTCATAGGATGACCCCTTCAGCACGATGACAAAGTTTTACCTTTGATTCTGGCTTAAATTAGACGATTTTATGTAGTTTAAAAAGACCAATGTTATTCTGAGGCTTTATTGAGATTGTATTTACCCCTTCGAGTCCTGGAGGTAGATTACAAGCTAAAGAAAATAGTCTAATGTTAACTTGAATATGATAAGAATACGTCCTCGTGCTGCAGGGGTTTAGGAAAGATTTGTATATATTTGTGCATATACTTATTTAATTATTATTGTCTGTAGTTTCCTCCTAAGACCTTCATCAAGCTTTAGAAAACTACCCCCAAGACCCCCCTTCGAGATCAATTTGTACAATTTTCGGTAGAGAAATCTCCTGGCAAAGGCCAGTTCTTCCTAAATTACAGGCTCTTTATCGATCGCCAGGAAAAATAGACACCTAAATGACATGAATGGTTTTAACATCAAACTAATATATCAAACGTCTTGAAATCTCAAAACTAATGGGGCTAAACATGAGGAAGAATGGGGTTCACAAAAACAGTATATGGACAAATATGTTTTGGATAAGGAACTGTATATGTTTGCAAAATAGGATGGTTTATTTGACCACTTGCGAGTTTCGGGCTATAAGGAAGTTGGAGCTGTAGACATCTATATCTAGCAGAATTACCAGCTAAAATATGGTTTGTCGTGCATATATGAACACATAAAATACCATTAATCAAACTTGCTATTCATCAAAAACTTACATATTTTATTCTGTTCCATATCAACGGCTCCAACTTCCTTATTGCCTGAAACTCGCAAGTAGAGGTAGGGTTAACGATATCTGGCCTAACTATTTGGAACAAGGTATAGTTTCTCTCCACGGAGAAGGGTCGCTGGTCCAACCGCTTATAATCTGATATTGCCAAATATTTATATATGTCGCTATCTTCAAACGTCTTTATTAGGTTAGGAAATATCTCGCGGAGTTAGAGGGTTAATTATTGACATGGTCTTTAACCCACTGATTCCTTGAGATTGTTTCTAAACAAAATAAAATCATTTGAAAATAACAATAAAATAAATAAATAATATATGGCCTCATTAATAGTGTCAATTCTACTCCCGATTCAACACTAAAAAAAACTTTCCTTCCTTCACCCGTCAATGGCCTCAACACTAACCATTTTACCCTCGCCTATTATCTTATTTTGGATTATAGCAATTACTCTCCGGAGAGTTTCGATGACATTATTTAGTGATGGGCGTTTTCTACGATTTTTATATACCATTGATGTGATAAGGTTGATAAACTCAGAGGGCCACAGCAGCTCGGACGCCCTGCGGGAATTGATAATTTTCAATTGTCCATGAAACATTTTCCCCAAACCGAAAACATCGCTGGCTGGGTGACTGATGAATCCAAAGAAAAACTCAGGCGCATAGTCGGGAAAGTTCTTGTAATCGTTGGGTGAGTGGTTCTTGTATTTAGGTGGTGGGATGCCCGTGTTAGAAGCGAGACCAGCGTCAATAATCATGGCCTTAGGATAGTTCATGTCATCCATATTAACCAAGACATTGTTCCCTTTGATGTCGTTATGGATATATCCCGTCCAGTGGAACTCAGACAATTTTGATGCCAAACTAAAGAAAACTCTCATCCACCACAAACTCTCATGACGAATTTCATAGGGGCAAGTTACCTCATCCAGCTCTGTGCCGTCACAATAAGATATTATGAGACAAGGATGGTCCCGAGCCACAGCTAATAGACGCGGGGCTCCTCCTGCACCGTCCACGTCAATTAGGGTCTTAGCCTCCATTAAGTAATCCTGTTGTGAAGCGTACTTAGTCCCTAGTTTTCTGACTGCCGTTTGTCCACGGTACTGTACTAGGTACACCGTGCCATACTTTCCTGTTCCCAAATACTCCATTTCTTCACACTCTGACATGATGGTATTTTTGTTCGAATACATCTTGGAATCGAACAGCAGATCGGGCAGGGTACCCATCTGCTTAGTAGTATCTGAGCACATAACTGTATTTGTAATTACAGTTCAATATTTGTAAGCTAGTTAGTTATAATAGGCCTTCAGAGACTATCTATCTTTCTGGATTATTGAACCAGCCCACTGTAAGTCAAGAAAAACGGCAGGACTGGAGCCCCTTTTCAAGAAACGTTATCTTCTGAATTGCTATTCGGAAGACTGACAAACACATCGCGCACTTGTATGACAATAAGATCAAAATATCGACATTGTAACAATGATATAAGAACAAGAATATAAATCACAATAAACGTAGTGAAACTTCTCCAATATTTATTTTTCTTAATTATTAAATGCTTTCCCTTCAGTACAAGCCCCAACACTGAGAAACAACATAGATAAAGAATCGAATAATTGTTTTTCGTATTTTATAAAAGACTCTCACAATATATTTTCGTTTTCTCTAATAACAATGTTACGAAAGAAAATGAATATATATGGTGGCACACTATTATAGACTAAAGGTCGATTGTAAAAAATGACACGATGTTGATAGAAGTCTATTACAGAAGCTGCCAGTTGAGAGTTATGGATAAAAGTTGCGGGAAATGCTCTCAAGTAAATCTACCATTATTGCAGTGTCACACGAGCGCTGCAAATTTGGCAGAGTCCACCTGGTGACAGGTGCTGGAGGATGGGCTCTATAGTATGGCATCGTTTCGGGGCCAGGGGTACGGGTCACCTTCTCAAACTTAAGCGTAGCTTCTTCTCAAACTTACGCGTAGCTTGTAGTTACGTGTATGGTAAGAATATGAGTTATATTTCGTTTATTATGGAAATAGAGCCTTAATATCATCTATATAATTAATTAACCCTTTCAGACTCATATGACGCAGAGGTTGCCAGATTAGCAATGAGAAATAGTTCTCTCACTCTTATAATTACCTCTCCAAAATTAGTTTTCTGCCCACAGCTAACTCAAAGACAACTGCGGAGGTTGAAGTAACTATACTAAAAGGGTTTCTAAATACCCCTTTTGGTAACAAAGGCTTTAAAGTATCCCTAATAGGCTCAAAATCGCGTCATATGTCGGGAGGATTAAAAAAATAATTACACGGTACATATTAAACCATATCGTAATGGGAAACATAATTTATATACACAAACTGTGTCTACGAAAAAGAACCGAATGTCTTTGTAATTTTTTTTTATAGCTACGTGTATGTAAGCAATATGAGTGATATTGCGTTTATTAGGCAAATAAATAGTCTATATTAGGGTTAGGTTAGGTTAGGTTAGGTCAGGTTAATCTAATCTAATATAATATTTATATGAGTGATATTGCGTTTATTAGGCAAATAAATAGTCTATATTAGGGTTAGGTTAGGTTAATCTAATCTAATATAATATAATATTTATACATTTTGGGCAGTGGGCGGGGCCAAGACATGGGATCCGGCTGCGTGCATGGCCTCCCGTTCTTTTCCCTATAAATTCGTTATATTTTATATATTAGAACCTAACTTAACCTAACCTAACCTAACCCTAATCTAACCCTAATATAGACTATTTATTTGCCTAATAAATGCAATATCACTCATATTGCTTACATACAAGTAGCTATAAAGCTACGCGTAGGTTCGAGTAAGTGACGCGTACCCATGGCCCCGAAACGATGCCATACTATAGGGTTGCTGACTCCCTTCTCTCTTCCCAGTGAGTGTGACAGGTGACTACGCCGGCCCCATTCTTCATGGGGCAAAGCTACAGGACAAATGCCCGGGTTGTACAAGGTCCCTAGCTCAAAGCCGAGGCTTGTCCCATTTCAATTGGCCACATTCTGGGTTTCGTGGCCCTGCGGAGGTCTTACTCCCTTTCATTGCCTGGGGCACCTGGTAACCGCAGCTAGTATCTTCCATGCGTTCCCCTTTTTTCTTTATATGGTGACAACTTATGCTTTTTTTGCTGTTCTTCCCTGTTCATGTCTACGCTGAGTGAGCCCCTTGTGGCATGCAGCCTGCCACCCGGGGATACGTTTGGCTGCCGGTCCGATTCACTGCGGGAGCACGGTGAGTCTGGGATGGTTTTGGGTGCTCTCGACCTGCCCGCTGAATTGTCCCTTGATCATCGCTCATCCCTCTCTTACACCACTGCTCCGAGTCTCTCTACAACCTGTATGTCCAGATCATCGTCTTCTAAACTTAAACTAACGTGGTGGCCTGGGGTGGTTATTAATTTGTCCTCAAAGTTATATTTGATGGCTTGATTATTCCAAAACTTGTCGAGGCGTTTTTTTTTTTTTTTTTTTCGAAAGACACCACATTCCCTGCCTCAATCACTGCATTAGGTAGGCTATTCCACACATCAACGATTCTTGAGCTGAAGTAGGCTACATTTGCCGCCTCTTCGTTCTTGTTCTTTCCTTGGCCAGTTTCTTGCTGTTGCCACGGGTTGGTCCTTCATTCCTCTCAAGATGGAAGTTCAGCTCTCTGTCATTCTGTCCATTCAATATTTTATATACCTCGATCATGTCACCCCTTACACGTTGATAGGCCATTGAAGGTATTTTTAGTACGGTACTTCCAGTCGATCAGGGTAACTGAGAGATTTTAGCCCTGGCACCAGCTTTGAGACTCTTCGGAGAACATTTTCAACTACAGTATTTTTTTTTTTTTTTTTTTTTTTCTTTTCTTATATGGAGACCATACTGACTGGGCATATTATGGCACTCCAAATGTGGTCTAACTATCGTTTAAAAAAAAGTTTCTGAATCCTTCTTGCAATTTACCTTCATAATTTCTGTTATTTCATTGATATGTTTCTCAAGGTAGTAGCCATTAACCTCCGGTGTTCTGTAGCTGCTACAAATTCAAGTTACGTTGGGGTCAAAATACCTGGACACACGCAGTTTAAAACAGTAAGCCATAGGAGGCAGGGAAGATTGATTGAATATCACACGAATACCAAGTCCCTTCCTTGTACCGTGTATTATTGTCTGTGTAAAGTTAAAATTACAGTTCACAGTTCCTTATGTCTTTGGAAGTGATACAATGGTTAAAGCAATCCAATTTCATGTTGATTTTCCTGTTTTCCTTCTCATATACCTGTATACTGTTTTGATAGCGTAATGGTTAGTGCGCTGGATTTATGTGTGAGCATCCTAGGTTCGAGTCCTTGTTCCCTTACATGTATTCATAAATTCCATTGTGCTGGTGGTGTAATGGTTTAAATGCTTATGTTCTGGGTGTGGTGTCCCGAATTGGAATCCCGGGAGGACCATGTGCTTTCATTAATTTATTCAGGTACATTGGGGTTTGTAATGGATGATTAATGTTAAGAACGGGGTGTTACTTATTTATGTTTGTAAGTTAATTAGTGGGTTGGTGATAATATTAATTTATTCAAATCACCAAACACAATAGTCTCTCGTTTGATACCGTCTTTCCCGCACATTATACTGTCCGAGAGTAGCTGTTGTGGTCCGATTCCTAAACGTAAATACACAGCTTGCTAACCCTTTCAAGATACGATCACGCATTACTGTTTTTGTTTCCTGGCTATCATTAGACGATTATATTCAGATTAGGAAGGGCATATGGACGTCAGAGGGTTAATTGAGATAGTCTTTACCCTTATAATGCTCACAGATTCTTCCTAAGTTTTATACAAATCTTCATTATGATAGCCAGAATAAACTGTGAAAGCGTGGCATTATCCTCATGGGGCTAAGTCTCAAAATACTTAATTCCTATATATGTCCAAAGCGGCGGAAATGCATTATAAGGAATTATACCTACTGTAAAAAAAAATATATTTTCTCCCCATATGCGGTACCATAGCTATTACATAATACTAGGTTAGGTTAGGTAAGGTTGTTAGGTTAGGCTAATGTCGTTAATGTAGTTTATTATCATTATATTACGTCTTTTACCCAGCAATTTCCCTGATCTTCATAGTTGGTCGGGAAGCTATGCCTTTACAACGGCGCCTCTCTGTTGTCGCTGTGTACGTGAAACTAGAATTTTACCAAGTATACCATGTTCTCCCTGATTGGGCTAGGCCTAGGCCTACTTTAAATACTTCCATAAATGAACATATATAACTAGTCTGCAGAGCTGACACGCCCACACACGGCAGATCCCATTCACACCCATCCTTGTCAATTGCAAGACTTATTTCAGGAAATATGCCTCAAATAGATAGATAATAATAGTCACCAAATGAGGATTCCAAGCCAAAAATACAAGCAAGTATAATGGAATGTCGTGAATTTCCTTACCTGGGTAGTAATTGGGCGAATAAAATCTGATGAAGTGATCTACAATTTGTCAAGGCTGGCCGACATAGGCCTCAGGTGAAAGTGCCTGTACAACGGCTCCTGTCAAGTTCAACATCGTCATTGAAGATGTATCGAAAGTCTTTGGAAATGTGCTAATTGTAACCCATATTAATATATATTAATAGTTTCGTACATTATGCAATTGATTTGCATTAAAGAATGTCTTCTGTAACCTTTAATTTACGAATTGAAACAATAATACAAATAATAAAATTCAATTAGCAAACGAAGGGATCCGGCGACCATCGAAGAGAAGGGTCGAAGGTCCTCTTCAGATTCCAATAATATTGGACGTAAACGGTCGCGGCGACCGTTTACGAAAGCATTCGCTCAGCCAAACAAATCCCAAAGAATGTTTCTATACTACGAATTTTGAAAGGAAGGATACCTTCGAGGGAAGGGAACGTTTGGTACTGCGGGCCATAGTAGTTTCATATTTTTCCATTAAGAATCAAGAAATTAGCTGTTAAAGGATCCAATTTACCGTCAGATGAAATTAAACATTGGGTGTAACACTGGATACATATTCCTTATATATAATTATATATGTTATACCAGGTTTTTACTGGGGTTGTATTGACTTTATAGGTAGGTTCTTACTCGACTGAAGAAGATGTAAACACACAAAATCATATAGGTAGAGGTGCAATGTTACATAAGACAGGGATAGGCTATTTATAGCAGCACGATCGAGGATCCTCTAGGAGTCTTGCGGGGAAGATATAGGCAGGTTCCGACCATCTCTGAAGTCGTGGCTGCCTGCATGGTATTCCCTACACGTCCTGGTCCATGGGGGTGGTCCTGTCGTGTGACGGTGACAGAAGGTAGGGAGGACTTCCTTGTGGATCTTCTGAAGACTGTAGATGTTAGGGTCTTACATGAAAACAAGCCGTTACATCAGTGTCTTACGCTCTCGTGTCATGGGTATTATGCCACGTTTTCAAATAACGTGAGACAATCTGATTGCGATTTCCAACTTAGGAATCAGCATTAATCATCAACTTAGGTACCTCTCTACTGAGTAGGGATGAACTTTAACCCTCTTAATCCACACTCTAGTAATAAGCAATGGACACAAAACACATAGGTAAAGGATATACAGGTTTTATTCCTTAACCCCTTCTCTACCGGAGTCGTCTTTTATATTTGATTTCAGCTACATTTAGACAATTTTATTTAGCTTAGGGAGGATATATGGCGGCTAAAAGGACTAATTTAGATAGGCAGTAGCCATTTAATGGGTAGACGTCCTTCCTAAGCTGAACAAAAATTGCCTTATGGTTGCCAGAATATAATGAAAAGTACATCGTTGGTATAGAAGGGGTTAAACAATAAGTTAATGCAATTTGAATAAGTAATTAAACTATAATAACTCACAGAGTAATAAGTATGAAAGATAACTTCATAAAAGCATAATAATTACTGTATATTAGTCAACTATACTCTTCTTTCACTATTGGATCTGTACCCGGATGATAGGTAGCACATAAACTCAGGTCTGACTAAACGTTCAAGTTTTACGTGTAACTGTATGTCTTTATAACCGGATAAATATATATATATTTCCAAGCGGAAAAATACAGGAGCCTGAATTCGAGGAAGTATGTAAATATTTTCCGTACGATAGAATGTGTACTGTTCCTCGAATCAGAGCAACGGATAATAAATAAAGAAGGGAAGAACGGATAATCTAGGTTTACGTTATTATGTGAACCTTGACATACCTAAGTCTAAACCCTCACTATAATCATCGTTACCGTTACGAACTAGGAAAAAAACTTAAAGGATTTCGTAGAGAGTAGAAGCACTGGGAGAACGAGATTGGAGCACACTGGTAGAGGCGCGGTTGTCTTGTTTCTTGACTACAGGGACCCTGGGATATTCACACTTCCCAGCTAGGTTCAGGCCCAAACAAATTCCAGTATACGTTCTGCTCTACTTCTTCTCGCCCTCGTCTTAGCGCGACACACTTGATCACTATTCACGCTGAACCTGGAGGATGACACTAAAGGATCCCTTGCACTTGGTAAACACAAAGTATTTCCGGGCGTAGGTGGACAATTAAAATTTTCACTGTCCTGAATCTCGATAGAGTACTTTGATGCAGGCCTAGGCTTAGGTTGGTTTGGCAGGCTTGCACTAGTTGTAATTAGTTCTTCTACTACGAACCTTTCTTGGAATGTTAGCGAGGCTAATGGATCTATTTCCTCCCCACTTTTGTTGGTTAAGTCAGAGACAAAGTCAAGAGGCCTACCTTGCGTTCGATTATGCTGCTCGATCATAATCCCACATTTGGTGTGGATATGGATTGAGCTATTCCTTGGCCTGCTTTTGTTGATAAAACCAAAGAATAAAGAATCTCCTTCTTCACTATAATCGATGCTATTCCTACTCCCGTCTAACCTGGGAGCTTTGAGAACAGAACTCAAAAATTGTTTTAAGCCAGCAGGCTGATTGCTTGATTCTACTTTGTTCAGCGCGCATAGTCACTCCGTTTTTGTCGGCGTTTGTGTTGCCCGGTTTCGGGGCAAGAGGGGCATGGGTGACACTCTGGCTTTGTGTTCTTTTAGGTAGCCAGTCGCACTAGGGGTTATTTGCACTTGGGAATTATGTGAGGATGATGCATACATTGGTTTCACTTTGGTATTTGGCTTGTGCTGGATCTGAGGGATATTTGCATATGGCATGTGAGGCTGTTCTGTTATTTCTGGCCTGTTCATTTCTTCATTATATGCACTATGGTGATAGGTTAGCACTGGTTTTAGATATTCACTTTGCATCTCTGTGTACACTTTACTGTGGGTTTGATAGTTTATAGGTGCACATTGTAGCGGTTGATGGTTAATTTGCATAGAGTAGCTGGAGTCATGAGTGTAGTGTGCGGCCACATGTTGATTGGGAAGGCTATCATAGTTTCCCCTTTTGATTGCGTTTTCTCTGGTGGCTTCTCCATTGTTTTTTTGTTTGATCGGCTTCTGTTGTTGTCGTTGCACGTCCTTATGCTAGCAATGCGGATGGGTTGGTGTCAGTGCAGCATGGGGCTTAATATCTTGTCTAGATCATACCGTAGCTATAGGTAGTACCAACGAACTTGACAATAATCTTGACCCCTTAACTTCTCATAACTCAAAAGGGCCTAGAGCAAAGTGGCTGTAAATATCCTCACCTATTTTCTGGTGGGCTCTTCCCAAATGATAGAAATGTCAGCTCAATTCCTTTCATTCATTTTGAGTTATGAGAAGTTAAGGGATCAAGATTATTGTCAAGTTCGTTGGCGCTATACCTATAGTACTGATTTCGATATGATAACAAATATGGCAATTCAGTATATTCAGTATACATTATAGCCTACAGATGAAGATCACATTCCACTGACCTTCACATCTAGTTTGAATTAACCCAGTCAAACAACAATGTAAATCCAAAATTGTCATGGGGCGGGCTTGGTGAGGAGGAGTGTGAGCAATTTTTCATCTTAATCCCTTCTGTACCGGCGATTTTTTTTTTTTTTTTTTTTTTTTCAGCTATATATAGACGATTTTGTGAAGCTTAGGAAAGATAATATGGTATCTAAAAGGATTAATCAAGAGTCGGTAGCCTTTTAATGGGTAGACTACCGGTACTGACAGCAAACCCTTCTCTGTATCCTCCTACTATCTCTATCCTCAGTTTCAAGCCAAAGGTGGATGTTGCGTATATGTGCGCAACAATCTCGCTTTTTCTCGTGTTCCCAACTTAGACTCTTCTGAATTCTCAACTCTCTGGCTAAAGCTTTCTTGTCACTCTCAAACTAAATATTTCTGCGCTGTTTATCTCTCCCCTAATTCTACTGACTATCCAAAATGCTTTGACTATATAACTTCTAAAGTGGAACACATTCTATCCATCTCTCCTTTCACAGAAATCTCCATCCTAGGAGATTTCAACGTTCACCACCGCCAATGGCTCTCCTCTGTTTCCACTGACCAACCTGGTGAACAAGCCTTAATTTTGTCTATCCTAAATGACCTAGAGCAGCTAGTCCAGCAACCCACCCGTATCCCTGATCGCTTTGGAGATCGGCCCAACATTCTTGACTTATTTCTAACCTCTAACCCTTCTGCTTATACTATAAATTTGTTCTCTCATTTGGGCTCCTCCGACCATAAACTAATATCTGTCACTTGTCCTATCTCTCAGGTAAGGCCACCCGATCCTCCCAACCGGCAGCGCTTGTGGCACTTTGGCGCTGCCGACTGGGAGGCTCTTCGGCAGTATTTATTTGATTTCCCATCGAATGAATTTTGCTTTTGTGGCCGGTGACCCACGGAGAGTGCTGAACGCATTACCGAGGTAATCTTCTCGGACATGAAAGCATACATTCCATTTTTTTTTTCTCTCAGTCTAATGCAAAAACATCTTGGTTTACTCACACTTTTTCTACTGCTGTCCGCAACAAGGAGGAAGCATTCAAATGGTAGAGATGCCTTAAAACTCAAGAATATCATTCTTCCTATGTTTCTGCCCGGAATCAGCCAAATCTGTTCTTCGACTTGCCAAGCACTCTTTCATCAATAATAAAAGCTCTGAACTATCCAATACTAGCTCTTCCCAATCTTTCTTGCATCTAGCCAAATACCTCTCCAAAAAAAAATCTTCCTCGTCTTGCCCTCCCCTTTACCACTCTGATGGCACAACCATCACTTCTTCCTCTGACAAAGCTGAAATTTTTGCTCAAAATTTTGCTAGAAACTCCACTTTGGAAGATTCCGGTGCTATTCCTCCCTCTCCACCCCCCTCTCTCCTACTTATGCCTAATATCCTAATCTCTTCTAAAGATGTACTTTCTACCCTTTCTGTTCAATACTAAGAAGGCGTACGGTCCGGACGGTGTTCCTCCTGTTGTACTCAAAAACTGTGCTTCCGTGCTGACTCCCTGCCTAGGTAAACTCTTTCGTCTTTGTCTCTCCTCTAACGTCTTCCCTTCTTGCTGGAAGTTTGCTCTCATTCAACCTGTCCCGAAGAAAGGTGGCCGCTCTCAACGCTACAACTATCGTCTAATTGCTCTCATCTCTTGTATCTCTAAAATTTTTGAAACTATTCTTGCTTCCAAATTTCTTAAGCATTTCTCTTCTCATAATCTACTCTCAGATCGCCAGTATATGGCTTCCTAAAGGGTCGCTCTACTGGTGATCTTCTTTCATATCTTACTAACTTTTGGTCATTCTCCTTTCGGGACTTCGGTTTCGGTGAGACCTTTTCTATTGCTCTAGACATATCGAAGGCCTTCGATAGAGTCTGGCACAAATCTTTAATTTCTAAATTACCCTCCTTCGGTTCCTATCCCTCCATCTGTGCCTTTGTCTCTAATTTCCTTTCCGGCCGTTCCATAGCTGCGTTTGTGGATGGCCATCACTCACTTCCTCATCCTATCAACTCCGGTGTTCCTCCGGGTTCTGTCCTATCTCCCATTCTCTTTCTAATTTTCATAAATGGTATTCTCAACTGTAGGCCCATCTATTCATACGCAGACGACTCTACCTTACACTACTCAATTAGTTTTCCTGAACGCCCCAGCAAGCAATCCCTCAAAAACAAACGTAATGAAGCCATGCAACAATTATCTTCTAATCTAACTACTATTTTCAATTGGGGCAGAGAAAACCTTAATTGTTACCTTTAATGCTTCCAAAACCCAATTTCTTAATCTTACTGAAATAATGGAAAAGCAAGCACCACCACCAAGCCATTTTCCCTCTCCTCCTACCACACCTCCTCACCACGTTGGAAGAATGGGAAACAGTGGCCGAGTAGAGGAAAGAGCCGGGAACGAAAGGACATGGCTGAGCTTCCCGCCACACCGCCAGGAGGCGCATCGTAGGCGGAGCTTCCTACCACACCGCCAGGGGAAAAACAACTCAAGGTCACCTCCCTGTACCAACAATGATATATCCTACAAACCCGGAACACGAATTGCTACCATCAATATGACACGTCCTCTAACACCAGAAGGGGACTAACTCATCACCACCAACAATTCCAAAGTCCAGGAAAATAAAAGCATGAAACGGAAAAGACGAAATTCTCCCACCAATCCTCAACTCAACAAGGGCACAACCCCCAGCCCAGACAAACGTGCTCGAACCATTACCTACGAGATGAGCTGTCCTCCAACACCAGGAAAGGAAATAGTCATCAACCGAGACAATGCCAAAACACCAAGAAAGGAAAGAAATGGGAAAGACAGGCGACACCAAGAATGGAGCCATCAAAACCGTACCTACCCTCGCCCTTGTTCCCCATCCCACGCCGACTCTGGGACAAAGGAAGCCGAGAAGTAGGGTCCAGACAGCCCACTCCAACTCAAAGCCACAAGGAAATAATCACTGCAAGATACCAACTGCCAGGTGCCTTTCTGTCACCTAATAACACCACCGACCTGGCGCTGAGAAAAGGGGCCTATATAGGCCTACTCCCGCCGATTTTCATATAGTATCTCAATTTAGAGCTGTTTCTTGTGGTCAATGGGCGTGAGGACAGCTTGAAGATTGAGGGCTCAGTTGAAGTATTGTTCTTATGGTTGATGGACGTAAAAACAATTGCGATACTGAAGTCACTCACCAATAATAATTGTTTGAAGTGGGTATCAAGAAGGCTGGTTTATTAGACTCTTTGAAGGAAGCTAACTAATATCCTCCCCTACCCCAACCCCGGCGCTATTGTGGATATAAGTACGCTACCGAAGGGATAGTAGCTTTATCTGGGATAGACCAAACCGCAAGAAACTCATCAACCTTCAGTTCTGCATCAAAGTTCTTTCAAAGACCAGAGTAGTCAGGAGTTCACTCCTGCATTAACTCGATTCTATTTTACCTTTGCGATGGCTAGGTAGATAGTATTCAAGGTCCCAATTCAAGAACTCGAGTAAAACTGTGCTAACCCAGTCACGACAGGACAACCCCCCCCACGGCCAACGCATCTACCGAAGATTGGATTACTTATTCTACACATCTAAAGTGAAGTTGTTATACCTACAAGTTATAGAGGATCTAACTGTGGAAAGAATATACTGTATACTTAATGTCTTCTCAGAAAAAGAGTATACAAAGATCAAAAAGTGGAATGTAGTCAAAACATATCTACCGGGTATATAAAGAAGTATTCTAGAAACATCGGATACTATGAGCTTATGCAAAAAGTGAGAGAAAGGAAGTACTAGTGAAACCCAATAAATCAGGGAAGTACTGATAATAATTCTGGTAAAACAAATAACAAATAAATTCAAGTTAACTTATGCGTAAGCACCATAGTGAATTAACGCTGAGAAAATAATTACGTTCAGCTTCCAATCCAGAATAACTCTACGCAGGTAAAAACCAAAAGTTCACATATATAATTAGTACGTAGCCTTTCTAAGCACAAGTGTAAATCCTCGATTGAAAGGAGTGGTATTCTTATCTCTGAAATAAATACAGGACAAGCGTAATCTTTCAATTAGAAAGCGGTCCACCATACTCACTTAGATATTGCATAGAATAATCTAGTCTTACGAGTCAGACGTAGTGGAGCCTCGTTCGTGCATCTATTATTGTTGTTCTTGACCATTTTGTTCTAGCCTTACGTATGCGATATTCTTGTGCCAATAAATGGAATATGAATGCACGTCTTGTGATAATTATCCTCTATTTTCTTTCTGTGTCTGTGGTAAAACAATATTGACTTCTCCAGTTAGGAAGAACCCACTTAATCAAACCAATCAAACCCCAGTAAAAACCTGGCATAACACTTACTACCCGTTCGGAACTTCCAGAGGACTATCCCTTACACTTCAAGAATACTAAACTCAATCCTTCATCTTCTCTCAATATTCTCGGTGTCTCCTTTTCTTCTGCTCTCACTCAGAAGGCCCATATTACCAGTCTTGCTAAGGCAGCCTCCCAGAAGCTGGGTGTGCTCAACCGCCTCAAGGGGTTCTTTGCCCCTGTGCAGCTTCTGGCTCTGTAGGCTACAGGGGCACAGTGCATCCTTGTATTGAATATTGTTCACATGTGGGGAGGATCATCTCACACTGCACTCATAGACAAAGTAGAAAGGAAAGCCTTTCGTATCATTAACTCCCGTCCACTCACCAACTCTCTGGAATCTCTCTCTCTTCGCCGCAATGTTGCATCTCTCTCGATATTCTATCGCTACTACAATAATCAGTGTTCCTCGGAGCTTTCCCAGTGTATACCACCTCCTCTTCGTAGGGTACGTAGTACCCGTCTTGCAACATAATCCCACCCCTACTCTGTGCAACTGTCCAACCCAAGAGTGAAATGCTATTCTCAGTCTTTCTTCTATTCAAATGCTGAGCTCTGGAACTCTCTCCCAGAATCAGTGGTTACCTCCTCAACCACATAAGATAAGTTAAGTTGTAAAGTGTTATACTCTTTAACCTATAATAATTCTTAAACCTATTTGCGTGTTGGATAGGGAGTTCTAACCTCCCTGATTTAAAATATTAATTCTAGGTTTGTTCCTTACATAACATAGGGAAAATATAATAAATAAAAAGGAATTTATTTATTTTTAAAAATTAACCCTAATACCTGTATATACAGTATATCCTTAATCAATACACTATATGGTTCTTCAAATTAATTTAGAGAATAGGAAACATGTTACATATAATGTTAAGTATAATGTTAAGGAAGCATGTTAAGTATAGAAATAAACCACATATACATCAGAAAGAGACATTCATAGCCGTGAATACTTGAATGACAAAATTATACCGACACGATGGAAAAACATTTTTGTGATGACACAACAAGTTGGATTGTCTGGAGTTCTCTTCAGGTGTGTCTGTTTGATATACCTAAACAAGACTCCAGAGAGAGTCCATACTTGTCGTGCCATCACAATAACACGTTTATCCGTCATGTGGGTATAATTCCTCCACATATGCCGTACATCCGTAACCAATAACTAACCTACCATTAAAGAATCCATAACATAAACAAAACCATATTATAAACATCTTCCTAATATAATAAACTAAATAAAAAACAGTATTTTGGGCATCAGCTTCCAAAACATCTTAATCAATAACACACACAGAATCATCTGCCCTGAACTTCTTAGCGTTCCCAACCTCATCTATGTCATCTGAATCCCTTTGCCTCTTCATTGCACTCACTGGCTCGACAATAGAACAGACTGCATCATCATCGTCTTCCCCACCAGTCTCGCTCTCTGACTCACTACAGCTGGAATCAGACTCATAGTTCAATGGAGATTCGACAGGGCTATTCAAGATATGAAGACAACAATCCAAAATGCAAGATAGTTGTTCATATACTACCAGAAGGCTGGGGCGGTGAATGGCCTTTCTACGCTTCATAGCCCGTACTAGAGTTTTTAGTGAATCAGCTATTTTAAGGAACTCAGTATCGATGTCGACACCCTTCATGATTCTGTCAATCATATCACCGAGCGCCCAAGTGTCGCTGTGAGTGGAACTTACGTCACCAAGAAATAGTTCCGGTGCGTAGTGCTTGCACTTCTTATATCTCGCTCCAATTCCAGTGGGGAAACGTGAGTTTGGCCCTGGGGAGCTAGCCAAACCAAAATCTATTAAAGATACTTGCAAGTTTTCTGAACCAGTTTCAAAAAGCAGATTATCGGTTTTCAAATCATTATGAATAACATTTTCGGAATGGATTCGACAAACCTCATAGACGACACTCTTTAGTATGTTGAGCCACATCCAGAACGGGGTATCATTGTCCTCTAGCAACTCGTGGAGTGTTTTCCCCGTGCACATGGACATGACAATCATAGGCTGGTCCGACGCCACAGCGTACAACACTGGGGCCCCACCAATGCCATCCAAACGGCTGAGGATTTGGGCTTCACGGTGGAAACGAGGGAGGTGGAATAGCATCTTACCTTCCTTTAGGCAGGCTGGTTTGCCATCATACTCAACCTTGGTGACCGAGCCATAGGCCCCACTGCCTAGCACCGCGCCAATTTTCGAGACCTTCGCCCAGATCTCACAGCTTGTTACTACTCTGTTGGCCATTGTGTTTATATTATGCTGGTGATTACACACAATTTGCATGTACCATACAGTAAGGGTGTATTGCGAAAATCACAATAAAAATGCAAATAAACAAGTTAATGCGAAATTTATCACCAGTGCCTAATTGCACAGCTGACGCTCACAACAGCCAATTTGAATATGAGTCTCTATCGAGCGATCTGATACATGTAACAGCCTAAAATATCTACATAGCTGCTTGTTGATATTCTCGTCCACATTACTTTATTACTTAACCTTGTTTATTGTATGTAAATTAATTCTGATTAATAAAAAAACAAAAAATAACTGGAATAACTTGGATTTACTTGTAAATAACTATATAATGTTAAGGACATTAAATGATTATACTTTGGTTACCCATTCAAAAGAAATAGTTTTCTTAATTAGTGTATAAGAAAATGGACTTTATATCGATAACTAAAATATAAAATACTCACTGCGATTTGCGTATACTGTATATGACTTTGTACGATGATGTTATTAATCCAATGGGCTATCTACGGGGGGGGGGGGGGGGCACGTACCCTCCCTAGAGACCCTATAGTAACAAAGATCGGCCAACCTCCGCCATCTTGGTGCCACTGTGTGGGGATCGGTTTTTACACCATACCCGAAAAAAGGATTTATGGAGCTCCGATCTTACTCTCAACCATCTGAACAATTTAACCAGCACACCTAAACTTCGTTAAATGCGGAAATAGCCTCACGAAAATATCATGCCCTGGTGGGGGCACGAACTCTCGACCCTTGGGTGTGAGGCAGGCACCTTACCAGTTAGACCAATAGAGATATCCCGCTTGGCCTGTTCGGCTCAGGGTATTTCCGCATCTGAGGTCTTTTTAGGCTAGCCTATTTTCACTGACTTTACACTACTTCACCTTCCGGGAAGCGAAAGCTCCGAACAGAGAGGAACGAACAGAGAGGAACAAGCTTGAGCCGAATCGACCGAGAGTCCGTCAGAGAGATGAACGGGAATGGTGAGTCAACTTCACTGAGCGATGCTACACTCACCTACAAACTGCCCAGTTGGCAACTCGCTTGGGCGGCTGGCAACTCCACAACCCAACCCAATCGAGTCTCACAATTAACACTCCCTGCTCTCTCCTATCCTCTTCCTTGTCCTGTGGGGATCGGTTTTTACACCATACCCGAAAGAGGATTTATGGAGCTCCGATCTTACTCTCAACCATCTGAACAATTTAACCAGCACACCTAAACTTCGTTAAATGCGGAAATAGCCTCACGAAAATATTGTCGGGAATAGGGTAATGATCCCGACAGGTTTTGGTCCAATAGGACATTTGAATTTGGCGGTATCGTATCGCTTGTACGATTTCGGCTGGTTCTTTGTGTATTGTAGTTTATTCTTAAGTTAGGTTAAATATTAACTGTAATGTATAAATATCTACATCAGCTCTAGATGTATTATGAAACCAAGTTATGGGTTATAATTATTATGAGCCGGCAGCCATATGTAATTTCGCGAAGCGATCGGAAGCCGGCCCTTCAGTCTCTCAAACAACACCGTACAGTCAACATCTCCTCCCCCGGCCCTGACTCAACCCACAGTTCACCATGTGCTACAACTACTAATAATATTAACAACAGTCTTACATCACCAGTCCTCTAAGCTAAGTTCATTGTATCGATATTGTATTATGTGAACATTCCTACATGTCATGCAATTGAACTAGCCGCGTGTGGGGGACTGAATTACACCTATCAACGACTACGTCGTTGGTAATTATAATATAACTATTTGTTGGGATATTTCATGTACCAGTGATATGTAATTTAACCTTTATCTAAATTCCCGATAAATATCATGCCCTGGTGGGGGCACGAACTCTCGACCCTTGGGTGTGAGGCAGGCACCTTACCAGTTAGACCAATAGAGATATCCCGCTTGGCCTGTTCGGCTCAGGGTATTTCCGCATCTGAGGTCTGTTTAGGATAGCCTATTTTCACTGACTTTACAACTGCTGATGTTTTCATATTGCACACGAAAAACCACAAAAATTACCCTAGAGAATCACAAGGTTATCAAAACAAGGTCACTCAGAAACTACAATAAAGAAACATTTCTGGACATTTTATGGAATACAGACTGGTCTCCAGTGTTTGGAAGTACAAACGTTAATGACGCATGGGTTGGCTTCAGAACCATCATCACAAACATTCTAGACGAAATAGCTCCTCTGAAAGACATACAAATTAAAGCAAGGTCAGATCCATAGATCAACAATGACATACTACACCATCTGGAACACAGAGACAATCTGTTAAAAAGCTAGCGAAACATAGACAGGATCAAGGTCTGAAACATGAGTTCAACAGGGCCAGGAATAAACTAAGTAGGAAAATAAAATCAGCGAAAACTAATTATTTTCACAATAAGGCAGAGGAATATCAGAATAACCCAAAGAAACTATGGAGGCACCTAAAAACAACAGGCTACAGCAACAAGACAAGGGATTCGTCTAACACTAATATTGTTGTTGTTGTTGTTGTTCCCTAAGCTGCCTGGCCGAACAGCCCCGAGTCCCTGAGAAAGGCCATGGCCACGATCGGGCTTTCCCACAGAGCTCTCATTGAGTGTAGATTGTGTTGTTGGCGTAAGTGGTTGTGTGAAATGCAGTCTTCTATGATGTGTTTAATGGTATGGGGTGCTGTGTTACATCCCGGGCAGGTGTCGACAACGGAGTCATCCAGTCTCTTCTGATAGCTCAGGAGAGCTGGATGGTGTCGCATCTCAGCCTGGCCAGGTGGACTCTGTCCTCGCGAGGAAGGGAGGATTCGGAAGGATGGATTTCGGGAGGTCGTGCATGCAGCTGCGTGTTGTCTGTGAGTGAGTGGATGGATCGGTGAGAGATCTGAGTATGGATGTGCTTCTGGAAGTTGGTTCGGGGTGGGCAGGGAGGGAGAGAGGACAATAATTGTGTGTGATACCGTGTGCTGGGTGTTGTTTTGATATTTTGGTGTCTGTGGGTGTGTTGCCATGTAGTTTAGTGGGTGGTCTTGGTTTGTGGAGGCTACTGCCAGGAATTGAGTGCCTCTCATGTCCAGATGGTCTTTGACTTTGAGGATTTTGGTTTCTTGATGTAGGTGATCTGTGGGTGCAGTAGCTGTGCAGCCTGTAATGATCTTCAGGGCTTTGTTTTGAATAGTCTGTAAGGTCTTATGATGTGTTTCAGCTAGGTTAGAAGCCCAGGCTGGGCTTGCGTATTCCATCACTGATCTTATGTATTGTTTATATACTGTGGTGGTAGTTTCTTTGTTGTGTCCAAATTTTGTGTGAGCAAGTGACCTGAGGGCGTTAAGTCTGGGTGTCAGTTTCTTTTTAATGTTTGTGGTGTGCTGTTTGAATGTCATGTGAGTATCATATGTTACTCCTAGGATTTGTTGTGTGTGTGTATGTGTTAGGGGTGTGTTGTTTATGGTGAGTTGAGGGATGTATTCGTGTTCTCCTGTCCAACTTGTGAGCAGGGTTGCGGTGGATTTGGCTGGGGCTAGATTAAGTCTGTTTGTAGTGCACCAGCCATGTAGTGTGTTGAGATAGGGTTGAAGGAGATCTGTTGCTCTTTTTGGGTCATGGTGTGTGCATGTGAGTGTTATGTCATCTGCATAGGAGGCTAAGTTTATTTGGGGCGTATTGGGTGTAGTTATATCGTGCATGTACAGATTGAAGAGTGCGGGCGATAGGACGGATCCTTGTGGGACTCCGTTTGGAAAGTTTCTGATTTTAGATGACTGACCGGCAAAAGATACGTGTGCACATCTGCCTGCTAGGAAGTTGGCCAGCCATCAACACTAATATTGTTCTCACCATTAATGATCAGGTTTGCCACGATGAACGACAAATTTCAACCTACTTCAACTCCTTCTTCACCTCCATAGCAAACACACTTGCACAGAACCTACTTCAACCTCTCAATAAATACACGACAACAACGGCCACCTTTCGAAATTTCTACAGAGATAAAGACATACACCCGAACACATTTGGATTGCAAAATGTTACACCAAAATACACTTTTGACGAGCTGTCTAACCTAAATGTACATAAAAGCACAGGACCAGACAAAATTCCTGCCAAATTTCTACGAGATGGAGCCATTGGTATAGCAGGCCCCCTAACCCACATCATCAACTTGTCAATTAACACCAACACTGTACCTGCTGAACTGAAGGAAGCTATTGTAACCCCTCTATTCAAGAAAGGAAATAAACTAGAAGTTGGTAACTACAGACCAGTTAGCATATTATGTATTGTATCTAAAATCCTTGAAAGAGCGGTATACACCCAAATTGAACACTACCTCAAACAAAATGATCTATTCTATAAGTTTCAATCAGGTTTCAGATGCATGTAGTGCCATCCTATATACTGAGAATCTTGAAGTACTGGTACGCCAATCAAACATTTAATGTAAGATGGGGTAACATTATTTCGGATTCCTTTACAGTAACCAATGGAGTGAGACAGGGTAGTATTCTCTCACCTTACTTATTCAATGTATATATGGATGAATTAAGTGATAAATTGAATAAAGAGCAGATTGGATGTTATGGTGGGAATAAAATCATCAACCATCTCATGTATGCTGATGATCTGGTCATTATTGCACCGTCTTCTGCGGGTCTGAGCAAACTTCTTGATATATGTGAATCTTTTGGTAGTAAACATTGTGTTAAATTCAACCCACTGAAAAGTGCTGTTCTTATATTTAGATCAAAATTACTGTATAAAAGTAAACTGCCAAATTTCTCACTCAATAATCAAATTATTCAAGAAGTAAACAAAATAAAATACCTGGGACACATTATCTCAAACGATTGCTCAGATGATGCAGATATCGGCCGTCAGCGCAGACAGCTATATTTACGTGGTAACACCATCTTGAGAAAATTCCACATGTGTAATTGGGAAACTAAAGTCACTTTGTTCCGGACATATTGTTCCTCTATGGTGTATACACGGCCCATTTGTGGTGGAAGTATAAGAGAGCCACCATAAATGGTCTGTGTACATCCTATCATAATATACTCAAGATGTTCATTGGTCTCTCTAAATATGAAAGCACTAGTATGGTGTGCACACTGTTGGATGTGCAGTGCTGTCGGGCTGTCATCAGGAGACTGGTGTACAGCTTTTCGCAGCGACTGCAATCCTCCAGTAACACGCTGATTGTAGCTCTTTGGTCTAGTGATCATATCTATGAATCCCGTATTATATCTCACTGGCAGAAGCTGCTGCACACATAGTATGTAATGTAATATATAGGTCTAATTGAACTATGAGCAATGATCTGTGCAATAGGTGTTAACCAACATTGAGCAATAGCCTTAGTTAGCCTATCTGTGTTATATTATGACAAAATGTGATATGTGCTCTATTCTGTAAATAGGCCTACTGTATATTTTATTTTATTGTTTCTTTATTAATATATCTTTGTGTATAATTATTATCTGTGCTCTGACGACAAGTGTATGTGATATGGACCATTAGGTCGTACTGTATTTATACTGTATCTATCTTATGTGTCTGGAATAAGGAATTATTATTATTATTATTATTATTATTATTATTATTACTCGACAGACTCCTGTCTCATCCACTTAACGGATCACATTCGTAAAGAAATGTCTAAAGGTAACTACACCGGTATGGTTCTTCTTGATCTACAAAAAGCGTTTGACACAGTAGACCATGATATCCTATGTAATAAACTACAAGCAATGGGCATAGGGTCTGTGAACTGGTTTAAATCTTATCTTAGTGGTAGAACCCAAAGAGTCAAAATTGATGATAATATATCTGATCCTATGCCAATTAACTGTGGGGTCCCGCAGGGAAGCATCCTTGGTCCCTTACTCTTTCTCTGTTATGTGAACGACATGGAACTGAGCGTCTCATGTAAATTATTACTGTATGCAGACGACAGCGTGCTTCTGGTTTCAGGAAAAGACCCAATAAGTATTGCCGCTTCACTTTCCAAAGAACTAGAATCATGTAGTGAATGGCTAGTGGACAATAGACTATCTCTTCACCTGGGCAAGACGGAAGCCATCTTATGTGGAACAAAACGCAAACTGAAAGACATTGTGGGCTTCTCGGTCAACTGTAATGATATTCCTATAACAACAGTGTCACAAGTTAAATATCTCGGACTAAAACTGGACGCGAGTTTGTCAGGTGAAACAATTTTGGAATCTATCCTGAGTAAGTGTAGAGCACGTATAAAATACCTGTATAGACAGGTGGGATGCTTGCCCGCGGCGACCAAAGAGACCCTCTGCCAAGCGCTTGTTCAATGTCATTTTGACTATTCTGTGTCATCCTGGTACTCTGCATCATCTAAATCAGCACAGCACAAACTTCAGGTCACTCAAAATAAAATGGTTAGGTTCATGCTGAACCTAGGACCCAGATTACATGTTGGCCAGGAACAGCTTCAGTCACTAGGTATGCTCAATGTCTCTGACAGGGCCAAACAAATCAGGCTCACTAATGCCTTCAAAATTTTCTATGACAGAGCTCCAGAGTATCTAAAGAATGATTTTGTTAAAGCAAATGAGAGGAGTGGACATAATACAAGAAACAGGATGTTTAATTTTAAGGTCCCGAGAATCCAAGGACAGGGTAAGCAAGCATTTTTCTTCACCGCCATCAAAGACTGGAACGACCTACCCCAGTCAGTCCGTGAAAAGAGAACACTGTATTCCTTCAGACGTAGCCTGAAGGAACACCTGAACCGGACAGCTGCGAGAAGGGAGCACCAAGCTTATGTCTACTACTAAATGCGACATAAGAGATAGACAAACCAAACTGAAATTATTACTAATTACGGATTACTGATATTTACTATAGGATGTAAGGTATCTTAAAATAGCCCCCTAGAAATACTTTCTCTAAAGTATCTATTTCTTTATCCTCCCCATTTTCCCCAGCTAATCTAATCCCACAAGGACCCCAATGGAAATACGCCTAACAGCCTTATTGGGCTATCCTTAGTTGGAATTATGCAAGGCTGGTACATGTCATATTTGTAACATACTATGTGGTACCAACTCTGTAAATTGCTAACTGAATAAATATTATTATTTATTATTATTATTATTATTATTATTATTTCTTCTCTTTACACTTGAGGGGAGATTTCCGCGTGAATTATATTGTATTCTTTTCATGACTCCTTTTTTCCTTATGTTTAGCCCCCACCTCTATTATATCCCATCTAATTCTACGTCTCTCTAACCGACATATGTAAGCATAATTTCTTCAACTTTTCTTCATATGGAAGATTTCTAATATTATGGATAATTTTTGTCATTCTTTGCTGCACTCTCTCCAAGGAATCTATGTCCATTCTGTAATAGGGACACCAAAATTAAACAGCATAATCCATACGTGGTCTTACTATAGGTAGCGGCAACGAATTTGACAATAATCTGGATTGGTTGTTTCTCCTCCAGCCAATCACGGGTATTCCAGGATTAGTCAACCTGGTTCTTGATTTTCCAAGCTGGGTGATACTCTCGTGTGTTTCAGTGTCCATGTTTCCGATTTCCACCTCCTTTTTTGTTCCGGCCATTGGGGCAAGCGTCTTGACCAATGCAGTAGCTGGCATTTTGTGATGTATCATTTGGAGAGCTCTTCCCCAGCCAATGGGAGAGCGTCGAGGTGGATGGGGAAGCTCCGCCCTGTTCCAGGAGCTTCCAGTTGAGGAATCCTGGCTATCTACCACTAAAGGGTTGAGTTGGGAGTAAGTGATTGTGGGGTGTTGGGAATCTTTATTTGCATTATCCCAGGAAGCCTGTGCCTTGATGGTTCCTTCCGAGGCTGTTTGAAGGTTCTGGCCAAATTCCACACACACACACACATATATATATATATATATATATATATATATATATATATATATAATTTATTATTTTTTTGTTCTATGTGAGTGAGGGAGACAAAAGGCAGAACTGCCTGTAGCAAGTGCCTCTCCCAGAGTTGAAAGAGTGACAGGGCCAAAATCAAGGAAAGTTCGAGCCAAAATGCCTGGACACACGGAGTTTGAAGCAATTTAAGTCATAGGAGGAGGGAAAGACTGATTCTGGGAGAGAGTTCCAGAGCTAAGCAGTTGAATAGAAGAAAGACTGAAAAAACATTTCACTCATGGGTTGGAGAGTTGCACAGAGTAGGGGTGGGATTGTGTTCCAAGACTGGTACCACGTAGCCTACCCTACGTAGAGGAGGTGGTAGGCCTATACACTGGGAGAGCTCTGAGGAGCACTGATTATTGTAGTAGCGATAGAAGAGCGAGAAAGATGCAACATTGCGGCGAAGAGAGAGAGTTTGCAGAGAGTTGGTGAGTAGGCGGGAATGAATTATACGAAAGGCCTTCCTTTCTACTTTTATCTAGGAGTGCGGTGTGAGAGGATCCTCCGGTTCCTCCCCACACATGTGAACAATATTCAATACAAGGACGTGCTGTACAGAGCAAAAAGCTGTGCAGGGGTAAAGAACCCTATGAGGCGGTTGAGCACACCCAGCTTCTGGGAGGTTGCCTTAGCAAGACTGGTAATGTGGTCCTTCCAAGTGAGAGCAGAAGAAAAAGAGACACCAAGAATATTGAGAGAAGATGAAGGATTGATTTTTGTATTGTTGAAGAACAAGGGATAGTCCTTTGGGAGTTCCTGACGGGTAGATAGATGGAGAAATTGGGTTTTGGAAGCATATTAAAGGCAACTAGGTTTTCTCTGCCCCAATTGGAAATAGTAGTTAGATCAGAAGATAAGTGTTGTATGGCTTCATTACGTTTGTTTTTGAGGGATTGCTGGCTGGGGCGTTCTGGAAAACTAGTTGAATAGTGCAAGGTAGAGTCGTCTGCGTATGAATGGATGGGACTGGAGGTACAGTTGAGAAGAACATTTATGATAATTAGAAAGAGCTTAGGAGATAGGACAGAGCCCTGAGGAACACCGGAGTTGATAGGATGAGGAAGTGAGTGATGGCCATCCTCAACCGCAGCTATGGAATGGCCGGAAAAGAAATTAGAGACAATGGCACAGATGGAGGGATAGAAACCGAAGGAGGGTAGTTTAGAAATGAAAGATTTGTGCCAGACCATACCAAATGCCTTCGATATGTCTAGCAAAGGAGGGGGTATGCGCTGAGTGAGCTCTGAAGAACACTGATTGTTGTAATAGCGATAGAAGAGTGAAAGAGATGCAACATTGCGGCATGTTGAAAGAGATTGTAGGGAACTAGTAAGAGGAAGTGAGTTGATCAGGCGAAATGCTTTTGACTCTTTCGAGAAGTGTGGTACGGGTGGAAACTCCCCACACGTGCGAGCAATACTCGATACATGAGTGCACTGTGCCCTGATATAGAGCAAAAAGGTGTGCGGGGTTGAAGAACCCATGGAGCCGGTTGAGCACACCTAACTTTTGGGAAGCTTTTTTAGATAGAGTGATAGGCCTATCACGTGCCTTCTGCGTGTCGTAAGAGGCGACTAAAGAGGTTGGGTCGGTGGGCTTGCGACCCCCACCCGGAAAAAATATCGAAGCAAGGAAAAACGAACGAACAGCCTCGGATGCGGACGGAACCAACGTTGACGAACCACGACCGACTAAGGACATGCCTTCGGACATTCTGAGAATGGCTACGTGGAATGTTAGTGGCATGAATGATGGCACAAAAGAGAGAGAGGTTCTGGAAGTGTTAGTGAATGCCAGGCTGGATGTATGTGGAATGACAGAGACCAAATGGAAAGGTTCAGATGTGAGAGAGTGGGAGTGTGGAATGGGTGTGTGTGCTGGAGTGAGTGAAGGAACAGCGAGAGAAGGTGCATGTTTGTTTGTAAGTAGCAAATGGAAGGAATGTGTAAGAGAGTATGGGTCTGTGGGTTCAAGGATTGTGTGGGTGAGAATGAAAGTAGGAATACAAACGTGGGTGATTGTATGCGTGTATGCCCCGACAGAGGATATACTTGAAAGAAAGAAAGAGGAGTTCTGGATGAATGTGGAGGCGTGCCTGGAGAAGTTTGACAAGAACGAAAGAATATTTCTGATTGGGGATATGAATGGTAAGGTGGGTGATAGGAAAGTTGAGGGGGTGGTGGGAGGGTGGGGGGTACCATCAGAGGTGAATGGGAATGGTAGTGCACTTGTGGACGTATGTGTGGGGAGGAGGCTGTGGATAGCCAACACCTTCTTCCGACACAGAATGATCCACAGGTACACGTGGAAACGGATGTTGACGATGAAGGATAAGACAGTGGTGGAACGAAAGTCATTGATTGATTATGTATGTGTGGATGAACGAATGAAGAAATCTGTGATGGATGCTAGGGTGTATAGGGGTATTGGAGGGGGTCTGTCTGATCATTATGTAGTGGTAGCTAAGGTTAGGATACAAAAGAAGTGGGTGAGGAGAGCGGGAGGGAGGCGAGAGGAGGGTGGAATGGTGAGGAGGGTGGAGAGGTTGCAGGAGGAGGAAATCAGGGAGGAGTACAGGAGAGCAGTGGAAAGACGACTAGGTGGGTTCGACCTGGAAGTTATGGAGGAAGTGGAGGAGATGAGCAAGGTGTTTAAGGATGAGATCTGTGCAGCATGTGAGGAGGTGTGTGGAGTGAGGAGAAGAGGGAGGGGAGTGAAAGGTACAGCATGGTGGACAGAAGAGGTACGAATAGCTGTGGAAGAAAAGAAGAAAGCATATAGAGAGTGGTTGGGTAGCAGAGGGAATGAAGATTCCGAGAGACAGAAACGAGCGAGGTACGTGGAGAGTAAGAGGGTGGTGAAGAGAGTAGTGAAGGAAAGTAAGAGAAGAGTAGATGAGGAATTTGGAAGGAATCTGAGTGTAAAATGGAGGGAGAGTAAGAAACTGTTCTGGAAAGAAGTCAAGAAAGTTAGGGAAGGTAGCAAGGGAAACAGTAAGGGTGTGAAAGATAAGAATGGGAGAATGCTAGCCGAGAAGCAAGAGAGAGTCGAAAGATGGAGGGAGTACTTCAGTGAGTTGCTAAATGAAAGGAATGAAGAGCCAGCAAACATAGCTGGATATGGTATGGGAGGGAGAAGAAGAGAAGTAGTGGAGGAGGAGGTGGGGATCAGGAGGTCAGAAGTGTGGGAAGCCATGAAAAGAGTGAAGTTGGGGAAAGCACCAGGAACAGATGGAGTGTGTGGGGAAATGTTGAGGTATGGTGGTGAGATAGTGATAGAATGGGTATGGAAAATGTGCAAACTAGCATGGGAGAAGGGGAGTGCACCCGATGACTGGAAGACTGGCATAATAGTCCCCTATATAAGGGCAAAGGGGAAAGAGGAGTGTGTGGTAACCACCGAGGAATATGTCTTCTAAGCGTAGTAGGGAAGGTATACAGTAGGGTAGTGATTGAGAGAGTGAGAGTGAGAACGGAGAAATGGATAGGCGACGAGCAGGGAGGTTTTAGGAAGGGAAGAGGATGTGTAGATCAGATTTTTACCCTGAATTGTGTTGTGGAGAAGTATCTGGAGAAGAAACAAAAGGTGTATGTTGCCTTTATGGACTTGGAGAAGGCCTATGACAGAGTGGATAGAGAAGGTTTGTGGAAAGTACTTAGAATATACGGAGTAGAGGGCAAGTTGCTGAAAGCAGTGAAGAGCATGTATGAGGGTGCAAAGGCGGCAGTACGTGTGGAGAGTGAGCAGAGCGAGTTCTTTGACCTGAATGTTGGTTTGAAACAGGGGTGTGTGATGTCCCCGTGGTTGTTTACTGTATATATGGATGGAGTTATGAAAGAAATACTATCAAGAGCAGTGGATGTTGGTGTATCGCTGAAAAGGGAGGGAATTGAGTGGAAGCTACCTATACTGCTGTTTGCGGATGATACAGTTCTGATGAGTGATAATGAATGGGAGTTGCAGGGTCTGGTAAATGAGTTTGGAACAGTGTGCGAAAAACGGAATTTGAAGGTAAATACGGGGAAGAGCAAGGTTATGGTCTTCGAAAGGGGTGAAGTCACAGAGTGTGAGGTGAAGCTGAACGGTCAGGCTATGGAGATCGTCAACTCTTTTAAGTATCTGGGCAGTGTGTTGAGTAAAGATGGGACTATGGATGAAGAGGTGCGGGAGAGGGTACAACAGGGGAAGAGGGTTGTAGGAACGCTAAAAGCAGTAACAAGAAATAGGGTGGTCAGTATGGAAGTGAAGAAGTCCTTGCATGACAGTGTGGTAATCCCGACACTGACTTACGGAAGCGAAGCATGGACGTTGGTTGAGAGACTCAGACCAAGAGTGAGAGCAGTGGAAATGAATTACTTAAGGAGTGCATGCGGAGTTACATGGAGGGATAGACAGACTAATGAGGAAGTAAGAAGGAGGTGTGGTGTGGAGGTAGATGTGCTGGAAAGTGTGAAAAGGAACAACTTGAGATGGTTCGGCCATATGGAACGTATGGAAAGCGAGAGAATGACTAAGAGGGTGTATGAGAGCGAGGTGGAGGGACAGAGGGGGAGAGGTAGACCGAATATGAGGTGGAAGGATGGAGTGAGGAAGTACATGAACGAAGGTGGTGCTGGTTGGGGGGAGGGGCGTCGACTGACTGGGGACAGAGGTGCATGGGGGCGGTTCGTTCGTGGCCACCCCTTCGGGGATCACGGCGTCAGGCAATAGATAGATAGATAGATAGATAGGCTAATATGATATTTCCAAGAAAGGTCGAATGAAAAAGATACATGTAGAATGTTGAGAGAAGATGAAGGGTTGAGTTGTGTGTTGTTAAAGAGTAATTGATAGTCTTGCGGAGGATTGCGACCATTACTAGATCTCAAGTGGCGGCGTCTCTTCCGTGGATTGACCTCTCTATATACTGACTGGGAGCCAAAGCGTCACATTATTCCTTTGCCCCTCAACTTATCCTTCATAATTGTAAAGGGACACAGGGCCTTGGATGGGGCTTCGGTGTCCCAGGTATTTCCGCACTCTCCCCAGCTCCTCGACTGGGAGCGGTTTCAGTCACCTGGGCATTCTTAGTGGTAAAGCAGGGAGGGTTCTGTGGGGGCGCTCGGTTATGGCCTTGGCCTTGCTCAGGACCTTGGGGCTGTTTGGTCAGAAAGCCTGGGGAACAACAACAACAACCATGCCACAGCCCGTTATCTTGTACATCCAAATACTCCACGGTGAATAAAGGTTTGGTTTCCCATTAAAGAACACCAGGAACAGTGTGATAGTATGGCAAACGATGTACTGCACACACATGCATAATTCCCACGCCTTACTTCAAGAGGAAACTCCCCCAAAGGATGTCCATGGCAGAAACTTCCTCCAGATTCCCAGACACACCCCCACTGCCTACTCCACACTACGTGAAAATCTATCAAAATGGGGAACTGATAACTTTAACCGAGCTGACATCCTCCTGCTCTCAAGCTTTGAGGCCCATTTACCCTCCATGTTATTCCCAGACACACACAGCCATCGTCACCTAGTAGACACAGACCGACCATCCCCTGACGATCCCACACAATTACCTGGACCTCGGCCTGTTACTCTTTCTATTAATTTCTGCAACATTCGCGGACTCTCCTCTACCTTTCACTCTGTTGAGCACCATCTCTCCTCCTATAAACCTGATCTTCTCTTCCTCACCGAAACTCAGGTGTCTGTAGCAACATCCAGCAACCCCTTCTCTGTATCCTCCTACTTTCTCTATCCTAGTTTCAAAGCCAAAGGCGGATGTTGTGCATATGTGCACAACAAACTCACTTGCTCTCGTGTTCCAGATTTCGACTCCTCTGAATTCTCAACTTTATGGCTCAAACTTTCCTGTCATTCTCTTACTAAATATTTCTGTGCTGTCTATCTCTCCCCTAACTCTACCAACTTTCCCAAATTCTTTGACTATCTAAACTCTACAGTGGAACACATTCTATCCATTTCTCCTTTCTCAGAAATCTCCATCTTAGGAGATTTCAACGTTCACCACCGCCAATGGCTCTCCTCTCACACTACTGATCCACCTGGTGAACAAGCCTACGTCTTTTCTATCCTAAATGACCTAGAGCAGTTAGTTCAGCAACCCACCCGTATCCCGGATCGCATCGGAGATCGGTCCAACATTCTTGACCTGTTTCTAACTTCTAACCCTTCTTCTTATACTGTCGATCTTTTCTCTCCTTTGGGCTCCTCCGACCATAAACTTATCTCTGTCACCTGTCCTATCTCTCCAGTACAGCCACCCGATCCTCCTAGCCGGCGGCGCTTGTGGGCCTGTGGCACTTTGGCGCTGCCGACTGGGAGGCTCTTCGGCAGTACTTCTTTGATTTCCCATGGAATGATTTCTGCTTCCATGGCCGAGGACCCGAGGAGAGTGCTGAACGCATTACCGAGGTAATCCTATCGGGCATGGAAGCATACATTCCATTCTCTTTCTCTCAGACTAATGCTAAAAAATCTTGGTTTACTCACGCCTGTTCTACTGCTGTCCGCAATAAGGAGGAAGCATTCAAACGGTACTGACGCCTTAAAACTCAAGACTCTCATTCTTCATATGTTTCTGCCCGGAATCAAGCCAAATCTGTTCTTCGACTTGCCAAACACTCTTTCATCAATAATAAATGCACTGAACTATCCAACTCTAGCTCTTCCCAAGCTTTCTGGCATCTAGATATATTCATTTAAATACCTGGTAATCTTCTTCTTCTTATTGTTTAAATGTGCAGTTTGCTTGGAGGGTTGTGGTGTCTCCAGATTACTGCACAGGCGTTTTAGGAGGGGTGAAAAGAACAATTGTTAGTATAATAGGGGTTAGGAGAGATAGTAAAGGTGGATTTTATACTACTGTACTGTATATGAGGGGTAAGTTTGTCGTTGTCTTTTGAGGTCAGGGTGATTTAAGTCTAGGTGAGGGTGAGGTCAGAGATGATGATGATGATCAGTTGCAGTACAGTACAGTACTGTACTGCTCTATGTGTACTGTGTGATTCAAGTCAAGGTGAGGGTGAGGTCAGAGATGATGATGATGATCAGTGGTGGTATAGTACAGATTCAGTTGGATGGTAATTTTATATGCTTGTGATTTTGTTTGTTGTTCTGATGTAGGTTCCTAGGGCTGATGCGATGACATGTTTACTGTGCTGTGATAGGTCTCCTCCACCTAGGATATGCTTGATGTTGAATGTTCCTCCTTGTTGGGTTACTACACTTCTGAGGTGGGTGCGGGCACCGTAATGTCTGTGGCAGTGGAGTAGATAATGCTCCACTGTCTCAGGTGTGAGGCAGTACGGGCAATTTTCATTTGCTTGCAGTCCCATCCTGTACATATGCCCTCCCAGTCTGGTGTGTCCTGTTCTGAGGCGGAGAGCCGCGGTGTTTAAGGCTTTGTTCTTGTAGATGGAGTGTTTCCACACTGACCACTCTGACTTGATGTTACTGTATTGTGTGCCAGCTATGGTTATTTTCCACTCTTCCTTGAAGTCTTGGAGGACGTCTTCTCTGAGGATGTTTGTCCGGTCGGTTGTGGTGTAGGGTATGACTGTTGTTAGGTGGAAGGAGTGCATCCCTTTGGCTAGTCCATCCACTATTTCATTATGGAGGATGTCAATGTGGCTGGGTACCCATTGGAGGGATATTGTATATCCTTGAGAGTGGAGGGTGGTGAGGAGTTGGATCATAGGGTATACTATTTCCTTGTTTGTCTTGGTGTTATAGTTGATGGCTTGTATGGCACTTTTGGAGTCACAGCAAATGGTGTAGGCACTTACTGGGAGGGTGTTGATGATCTCAAGTGCACGGAGGAGTCCATAGAGCTCTGCTGTAAACACTGTGGTTTGTTTGGGTAGCTTCCATCCCATGGTAAGGTGAAATTTTGGGATCCATAATGCTGAAGACACAGATTTGCTGTTGTTATTACTGGTACTGATGCGTGATCCATCTGTGTATACGTGGGTGGAATTTTGGTGCTGGGTGTGGAGGACTTCGAGGAACTCTTGCTTGAGGTCAGCCGAGTTGTTTTTCTTGGTTGTTGAGTTGATGAGGTCTGTCTGGACTGTGGGTGGGATGTATTCCCATGGTGGGACTGGTGGTACCATGGGGGTTGAGTGGCAACCAAGGAATATGCGTGATTTTCTATGTATAATTTGCCCTACGCGTTCTCGGAAGGGTGCTTTATGGATGGGAGCTCCTTGAGGCTGTACTGGTACATTGCGGAGAGATGCAGAGAATGGGTGGGAAGGTGGGGCAGCATAGATTTTTGAGAAGTAGGTGGCACACCTGGTAATCATTTCCTAGTTGTCAAGACTTGTGTTTACGCGAGGGCCTAAATGGGATAATAGCGTACTTGTGATTGGTTGGGAGGCTATGACTCAGTGTTGCCAATCTAGCACTTTTTAGCTAAATTTAGAGGTTTTACTTTAATCTAGAAGCCAATTTTTACATTTGGCGACATGAATTTGAGCGATGTTCTGTATATTATAGCCATTTAGAGCGATAATCTGTATATTATAGCCATTATAGAGATATATTGTAGAGATTTTGCCATTACTGTAGCGATTTTCGGCATCTATTTACTATCTAGCGGACTTTAGTTGGTAATCCTGGTCTATACTGGTTGAAAGCTGCCTTGTGATTGGTCGGAGGCTGCATGGTCAGCTGATCTTGAGCGGGTCATTTAAAAAAAAAAAATCTGGATCCCCCTTCTCCCTCATGCTTAGCCCCATTAGTTTTGACATTTTAAGACGTTCGTCTCATTAGTTTGGAGATTTTAATACCCTTTGTGCGATTTAAGTGCCGATTTGTTTGGGGGGGAGAGTGATACTATTTACAGGGACGGGATTTTTGAGTGTCCAGACATTTTGTCTCTTAATGTACCTTGAATTTGGCTCTTGACCACTTCAACTTTGTGGTGGTGGTGGTGTGTGTGTGTGTGGGGGGGGGGGGGGGTCATTCCACTACGGTATGCTGAATTTTGTCATTCAATACGTTTACACTTTGAGGTGAAGCCATTGATTTTGTGGGCTGATGAGTGGTTGGTGCTTCTGAATGATTTGTGTATTTGTTTTTTGTGGTCAAACTTGTGTTTTGTATATTTTGCATGTTTTACAATTTAATATGTGTTCTTCTCCTGCCACCTCTTTTTCCTTTCTCGTGTCTCTTGCTGAACCTCTCTAGCCCTTGTGAGAGTAAGGGCTGGCTACTGACTGACTGTTTCCACTCTCTTTTCCCATCCTATAAGTGGTCTTCTATTACCAGATGTTCCTCTTACCTCCACTTCCATGTATCTCTCTTGGCATTCTGTCATCATCTATTCCTTGTACGGTTGGCCAAATAAGTTGTCTCCGCTGTCATTACGTTTTGCTCGCTCTGTACTGTATTGATGTCTGACAGATGTTAATAGGGTGTGCAAGTGATGATGATGATGATGATGCAGTTTTTACCACCATACACTCCCTGCTGAATAGCAAGGCTAGGGTGGGTGCCCTGATGAATCAGGGACTTAGTGAATAGTTGCCACAGATTGCTAGACTGCACCGTTCACCAACAGCACTGACATCTGCCAATAACTCACTGGCTGGCCCGAGGCTCGAACCGTCAACCTCTCGGTTAGCAGGCGAACGCTCTACCAATCGAGCTACGGCCTGTGCAAGTGTAGGAACATGTTTGTCTATCTCACTCGAAATTATTAAATAAGGTTTAGATAGTGCTGATACCAAACATTGATCAAAATACAGTATACTTGGTACTGAAACATCACTTATTTCGCCAAAACTGTACATGGCCAAACCACCTTAAACTTCTCTTTATCCACTCAAACACTCTATTCAATGCCCAAAGCTTGCTCTTCCATTCTAAAAGACTCATACACTTCCCTATTACTTAGGCCATCCAGCATGTTCACACCAGCTACCATACTGAAATAACTCTAATCTCCACAGCTCTCACTTTGAAGAGGTCCTAATCAATATAGTCTATTCTTTATAGGTAATAACATCAGAGGTGAAGCCATTGATTTCGGGGGCTGCTGAGTGATTGGTGCTTCTGAATGCTTGTGTGCTTACTTTTTGTGGGCGAACTGTTATGTGTTCTTCTCCTGTTACCTCTTTTTCCTTTCTCGAGTATTTTGCTGATCCTCCCTACCCCTTGTGGGAGTAAGGGCTGGCTACTAACTGACTGACATTATAGGTCGGCCAAATATCTTGAACACTAACCTCTATATCTTCAAAACGACTAGAGTAATCGAGCTAATATTTCTTGAAGTACCACATGTACATATTCATTAGTTTCAATTATTTCATTAATTAGGTTTACCTGTATTTGTATATTAATTGGTGGGTTGGTGATAATATGAATTTAGGAAGGGGTGTGGAAATCTACAGCCAATTTGTTCTAGCCCTTTTTGAGTTATAAGAGGTTAGGGTGGGGGTCATGATTTTTGGCCTACCTAGAGTGAATGGACTATAGTGTGTCTGTTGCTGTTTGCATTCCTTTGTATCATCAACAAACCATTGGGGGTGACCAGCAGCAACATTGGTAGAGTGCTCGGATTCTAACCGGGAGGACCGAGTTCGATTCTCGGCTGGTGGAGATAGTTGGGCAATCTCCTCCCACCCTTTGCCTCTGTTCTGATTGCCTAACAGTAAAATAGGTCTATGACAGGGTAAAGAGGTTCCTCGTGACCTCATCCCTTAACCTCTGAAGTGCGCATGGGGGGTATGAGACACCACACTCCTATGCTGACGTATTTGAGCTGTTCCCATCACTAACATAGTTATTTTACCATAAATAGCATTAATACTTATCCATATGCGCCTATTATAGGTTGATTATAAAGGTATTAACCTGTTACAACAATAAAACAAGTGGAAACAGCGTTTGGATGGTCAAAATCGGCGATACAGGCCGGGAGTTACATAATGTATGGCTGAGGCAACCTCCTTTCCCGCCACTTTTCCCCAAGTCTGGAGAGAGACTGTCGATCGATACTCTCTCTCTCTCTCTCTCTTGCACTCTCTTGCTAACAGTGATGACAATGCCCTGCTTGCAACTCGCTAATGTTAGCACGAAAATATACCACAGAATAAGGGAATAACAGGGAAAATAGGTGATAACTGAAGGAGGTGAGGAAAGTGGGGAAGGAGGGGAGGTGGAGGAGTGATATTTGGCATGGCCCAGGGGCAATAATAAAAAAAAAAAAACAAAAAAAAAATGTTTTGGGGTGTTTTAAATGGATTTTTTAATAGCCTTACTCTTAAGTCTTCCCGCAGTCCGCCGGGGGAACTCTTAAGAGTCTTCCAACAGTTCCCGGGTTAACTACTACAAATTAAAAAAAAAAAATTTACTTTCACTTCATGATACAGAAACAATAATGTCTATCTATCTATCTATATACTCAGGCCCAATCCCCACTTTTCCCATTTTTAAAGTTTTTTCTGGGAGTGGCCGACTCAAGACAGAGCCCGAATAGGGACAACATAACACAAAAACAACACACAAAGTCACACACATCTAGGTCACCCAGGAGAAGACCCAGAGACCAGGGATCACCAAGGTCCCTCCAGCACTCCCCCGGCCCCCGACCACCCGGAGAGGTTCCGGCCTCAGCAGGCAGACATGCAGCGAAGCCCTACCACCACAAGCCCGCCCAAACATAATGACAGCTGAGACATGACTTATTAGTGTCACTGTACATACATACATATATACATACATACATTGATTTTTCCTGCATGATACATAAACAACAAAGGATGATGGAAAGCACAAAGTAAGGTTGATGGTTTTTATTAGGTAATCATTTTTATAACAATATTTAACTATATTTCTTTGCCACAAGCTCCAATTTTTATCAATATTTTTCACTAGTGTTTGCAAAAAAATAAATGTCAAAGAACTTACTGGTCCGATATCAAAATAATTAAGAATTTTATGACAAATATTGGATGTGTTGTTGTTGTTGTTGTTCCCCAAGCTACCTGGCCGAACAGCCCCAAGGCCCCGAGCAAGGCCAAGGTCATAACCGAGCGCCCCCACAGAACCCTCCCTGCCGACCACAATAAGCCTGGGTGACCAAAGCCACTCCATGGCGGGGAGCTGAGGAGGGTGCGGAAACGCCCGGGAAACCAAAGCCCCACCCAGGGCCCTGTGCCCCTCAGCAATTATGAAAAGAAAGTTGAGGGGCAAAGGAAAAATGTGGCACTTTGGCTTCCAATCTTGGTAGATTGGGAGGTCAATCCACGGAAGAGACGCTGTCACTTGAGATCTAGAAAATATATAAGTAAAAGGAACAGTCAGAGTAAGCTATGGGTATGGCAGAGATCGCTCAGTTCTCACTCTGATAGACCAGCCCATCACCATTGGATGTGTTTTTATATATACTGTACTGTACTGTACATATTAAACTTAACAAATTAATATAAGTACACTTTAAGACATAGATAGCAGCTATAAGGTTTTGAATCTTTTTATATATACTGTACTGCACATATTAAACTTAACAAATTAATATAAGTACATTTTAAGACATAGATAGCAGCTATAAGGTTTTGAATCTATCTTGAACTGAATTGAATCTTCTCATTGTTTTTTTTTTAAATTTTACCAGATATTTAGAATTCAGAGGTTCGTTGATGCTGTTCCAAGATTCCTATTGGGCCACGATTTGTGTCTTTGAGTGTACAACTCTCCGAACAAAAACAGTACCATAGACTACAGTAGTTCTGGACTTGACACGAAAATGGAACTTTGCAGTCTGGAACGCCGCCATTAGGACAAGAGACTGAAACTGCACTTATGTGTGGAACATTCAGAAATAAAATTTTATGTAGGCTATGTAGTAAAGGACCCAAAATCGGAGAACAAACCCCCAAGTTTGAACCTCGAAACCGCGAAAATTTGATATTTTTGCGGTTTCGAGGTTCAAACTTGGGGGTTTGTTCTCAGAATAAGTAACAAGTAACTGTTTTCAGGACTCTGTTACTTATTTGAATAAGTAACTGCTACCTATTGGAATATGTAACAAGTAACAAGTAACTGTTTTCAGTACTCTGTTACTTATTCAAATAAGTAACAAGTAACTGTTTTCAGGACTCTGTTACTTATTTGAATAAGTAACTGTTACCTATTGGAATAAGTAACAAGTAACATGTAACTGTTTTCAGGACTCTGTTACTTATTCGAATAAGTAACTGTTACCTATTGGAATAAGTAACAAGTAACTGTTTTCAGGACTCTGTTACTTATTCAAATAAGTAACTGTTACCTATTGGAATAAGTAACAAGTAACTGTTTTCAGGACTCTGTTACTTATTTGAATAAGTAACTGTTACCTATTGGAATAAGTAACAAGTAACAAGGAACTGTTTTCAATACTTTGTTACTTATTCAAATAAGTAACTGTTACTTATTGGAATAAGTAACAAGTAACTGTTTTCAATGTTCTGTTATTTATTCAATAGGTAATAAGTAACAAGTAACAAGTAACTGTTTTCAGTCGGCTTACTAGTATTATGTCTGGCGTTACTGTACAAGCGCAGACGAGCACGAGCGCCGAAGGCGCGAGCCCTAGGGGGGTCCGGGGGCATGCCCCCCAGATTTTTTTTAGAATTTAGGGTGCCAAAAACAGCATTTCCTGGCATCTAATGACAGCTAAAAGGACTAACAAAGGACTGAAAAATAGGTACTTATAACCTAAATACCACTAATTAGCCTATTTCTCAATACTGTATTTGAAGGCTATTATAAAATAAGGATGTTGCAAAGATCATATTAATATGTGTTTCATCCACCGGAGATACATTTTATGTGCTCTATATAAAGTACTGTAAAAACAAAAAACTCTCCCTATAATTCTCCCTATTGACGACAGTGAAAACTCTTAAAATAGATGCTGATTTCAATAATTCATGGGAGGGTGAGTGGGGGAAAAGACCCCCTCAACCCATCCTATATCCAAAGGCAAAACAAATTGTATATTTACTCTGAATATGACTTACATCCGAGTGTTTTTAGATCGTTGGATAATGGGAGAAATAGAGTTTTCCGGGGATTGTAACTAATTTCAACTACTGTATAATGATGAAAACTACCTAAAACCAAAAAGAAAAACCATGGGAAAATTAGTGGTAGTTTCGGTTATATTTTCCAAAAAATACTGTTAAAACAACTTTTTGAGTATGAGTAGGCCTATATCTAAGAGAATACCTTTGCGTATCATGACCGTGGTCCGTAGGTTACTTGGTAAGGTGTCGAACCAAGAAAATATGTTAATAGTGGACTTCATAAAAGTCTAAATGCTGCTGACATGCTAATGAATGGTCAATATATATTTTTCTGATCATATTTCTTAGTCATAATTTCTAATGCATGCTAGAAATGGATGTGAGGTAGGCTAATCAAGCTCAGATGCCAATTTATACGTTTCCATATTTGTAAAATCCATTCGATGGCATTTTCAAGTCAAAATGTATGTTTTAAATTGTATTCTTAATGAAGGGTATAGGGCTGGGGAAGGATGTAGTTACCGGGTGTACCACTACCGACATACAACATAAATCATCTATAAATACTTATAATAAAATAAATACTTATAAATCTATAATACTAGGTTAGGTTAGGTTAGGCTGTTTGGTTAGGGTAATGTATTTTTGTATCCAAAGGCAGTCAAAATAGACGGGAACATGATGGGGTACACCCGGTACGGTAACTACATTCTTGCCTAGGGCTGCAGTTCATGAGGATAATATTGTGTGACCTTCTATCTATCTATCTATTGCCTGACGCCGTGATCCCCGAAGGGGTGGCGACGAACGAACCGCCCCCATGCACCTCTGTCCCCGGTCAGTCGACGCCCCTCCCCCCAATCAGCACCTTGCCTCTTAATAAAAGTAATACACTGATGTACATACAATGTTTTACATTTAGAGTGTCTCTTATACAGTAGGGTACCGGTACCGTAGTACAGTACCGGTACTCATTTGAAACAATCCCAAGTTGATGAATAATACACACAATTGAATGAAGATATTTATTTAAAAATTAAAATTTAATTAATAACAAAATGGACAAGTAGGCCTTAAACAAAATTAGATTTAATAGTCTACTAAATATAACTAATTTTGCATATACGTACAATGCATACATACATAAATTTATACATATAATGTATTAACCCTTTCACGCACATATGACGCAGAGGTTGCCAGATTAGAAATAAGAAATAAGTTCTCTCACTCTTATAATTACCTCTCCAAAATTAGTTTTCTGCCCACGGCTAACTCAAAAACAACTGCAGAGGTTGAAGTAACTAAACTAAAGGTTTCTAAATAACCCTGATGGTAACAAAGGCTTTAAAGTATCCCTAATAGGCTCAAAATCGCGTCATATGTCGGAGAGGGTTAAAGTAAACAACTCCTGGATACATTCCCAGCCACAAAATCAAATGCAATCCCCTCATACCGGTATGGTACTCAATTTCCAAGGCAAGAGACCAACCTCAAAGTTTACTAGGTGAGGTACACACTCCAACAGAAGATCTGTTCATTTTTGTTTTAATATGTCACAGACTTGTACATAGAGAAACTGTAGTAGGCCTTTCCTAGCTGATGCTGAGAGGATTGGGTTCTAGTCATGTGGTGATGGGCTGATCTATCAGAGTGAGAGTTGAGCATTCTTTGCCATACCCATAGGCCTAGCTCTCTCTGACTGTTCCTTTCGCTTATATATTTTCTAGATTTCAAGTGGCGGCGTCTCTTCCGTAGAACTACCTCTCTATTCCCAACCTAGAGGTTGGCAGGCTGGGAGCCAAAGCATCACATTTTTTCCTTGCCCTTCATACAGGTCTCCCTCACTATTCGATGCCCCGGTTATGCTATTATTATTGTTTTTTAGGTGTTTGGGTTTTGGTTGGTCCGAGAACGCATCCCCATTTAGGCTACCCGATTAATTTTAGTTTTCACTATATTGTATGATTTTTCCATTTAATATCGGGTTTTCAGGTATGTAATCCAATTGTAAATTGAGGGAGACCTGTAATTGTTAAGGGGCACAGGGCTCTGGGTGGGGCTTTGGTGTCCCGGGGATTTCCGCACCCTCCTCAGCCCCTCGTCTGGGAGCGGCTTCAGTCACCTGGGCTTTCTTAGTAGTAAAGCTGGGAGGGTTCTGTGGGGGTGCTTAGTTATGGCCTTGGCCTTGCTCAGGACCTTGGGGCTGTTCGGTCAGACAGCCTGGAGAACAACAACAACAACAACCGAGAACATTGGTAACAATCTACACTCCTTGAGAGCTCTGTGGGAAAGCCCGACCGTGGCCATGACCTTCCATAGGGACTCGAGGGCTGTTCGGCCCAAAGTATATAGGCTACACACTAACAAGTAGACCCATCAGATACTCAAATTTCTGGTAGCTCGCCGAAATCTGTTAGTCTTGTAAAATTGTGACGTCACGCATGGGATGTAGGCTAGATGTTGACAACATGGGGAGAATGTCGTTCCACTTTTTTTTTCCATTATTAACTCATACTGGTCGAAGCTTTGCATATTTTATGGCTAGAAATTCAAGAAAGCACTATATTAAGAACAAGTAGAATATGGAAAAAAAAAATCAATCAAGTCATTAATTTTGTAATGATATTCGATATAAATATGCAGACGAAGGAAGCTCATGCCTGCAGCCGGTATACTTCTACTATATTCACGCCCAATTACAGGTATATGTCGATGTATGTTTACTGTATGTCTTGAATTAGGTTTGGTTACATTGGTTGGGATAGTTTTTATCATCAAAATATTTTAAATGCATCGAAATAGAATCGTGATTCGGTGTAAATGTCAGGGCATAGCGGCTGCGGCTATGCCTTCCCCGCAGATGAAAGCACAGTTGTCATAGCGAACTCTCTGATAGAGCATTTAATATATTGCCCAGGTCTATTATTGTATGCTGGCGAAAGTTATAATAATTAAACCAGACAAAAGCTGGACATTTTTTAGGTACTCATGATAGTGGTGAAAAAGAAAACACATTAAAGAATATGTCAGTCATAATAACGGGGTTCGTGTGTACGGTGTGTGTCTGTGTTCCCGAGTGGCTTTAGACGGTGTTGCCATATTTCAAAGTATCTTTGTTTTCTTGTTCTTTTTTCAATTGTGCAGTACCTACAGTACAATCATACTGCATGTACCCGGGTACGTTGTGGTGACTACATTTAAAGGAAGTTTATACTGTTCAGGCAATCATGTGTTAGTGGGAGAAGGTTAATGGGAAAAATAATAATGAACACTTAAATTATCGTATGCGTCAGCTGTCCTAGTGTGCGCCGCCCTCTACCACCACGTAGCCTATATTCCGCGTATATTTCACTATCTTATGACACAGTAATCACTCCCATGACAATATATCGCAACATTAACCCATTTTTAAGACAATTCACCATAATCCTCATTATGGAACACAATAGGTTAGCATAATGAGTTGATGCCTGGCCAATACTGCATGCAGACAGTATGCAGAGACCTTGGCTATGATATTCATACAACGATTTTATCCCGAAAATGATATAATAATGACTCCTTAGAGTGGTGACAAGCTCACAAGATACTGTCATTAGACTTAATCGCAACTAAATATAGTATACTCCAATGAAAGACATGTTATTCAGCTTTTCAAAGCCACACATCCTTAGATTCTTCAGGTTTGTATATGAAATATGGTCCTACTGTCCTAGGCGTGACGTCACACTGGATGTCGGAGGTTCCAATATTACTTCGGTGAGTTAACTTCTTGTACGTATATAAACTTTGGTTCGGCCAGGCAGCTTAGGGAACGGCAACAACAACAACATTAGTAACTATTACATACGGTAATTTAATATACCTGAGCTTTTAATTGTCTTTTTACATGTAAAATAAGAGAACTAAGAGAAACTTAATAAATTAGAACAAACCTTGTAATATGGTCATGTGCTTGAATGTAGTAGGTCTGTGTCATACAAGTAGTTTAACCCCTTCTGTACTGGTGATGTCTTTTGTACTTTATTTCAGCTACATTTAGACTACGGTATTTAATGTAGCTTAGGAAGGATATGTGGTAGCTAAGTGGATTAATTGGGATAGTCTGTAGGTTTTTAATTGGTAGACGTCCTTCTTAAGCTGAATATAATCGTCTAATAGTTGCCAAAATAAAGTCAAAAGTACATCACTGGTAGAGAATGGGTTAAGCAACGGTGGGTTTGTTTTGGAGTCTGGTATGTGCTGCAAGTTACGGTACCACATACTTATAGATTTTTTTTCATTAGTTTTAATATGACTAGTCAAATTTATGAGCTACAAGAATCACAACAGTCATGATAGAGATGTAAATAATCAGCTAATAGACTTGTGTTTGGCTTAGATCTACAGTAGTTACTCAGGTAGTGATAGTTGAGAAACACTGTCTGTACATTCAAGATAGTTTGGGTTGGCCTTGTTTGTGCCTTAAGAAAGTTCTCCATGGGTCAGAGTCAATGTACTGAGAGTATGGACTATGGAGATATGAAGCATGAATTGGCTTGGTTAACAGTACTATGCCACTACTTACTCTGAGAGCTGTAAGACCAATGGACTCTACCAACCTGGGATTATTTTACAGGGTTCCACTTTAAAAATGGGCAGCCTGCCAAGGCTAGATGAGTACAGTACTACCCACCCACCCCTCACAGTTGCATCTTACAACATTTAAATGCTTTATGGGACATATTCTTTATGGTGACATAAAGGCCTTCACTAAGATAGGAATCCATCGATTAAAGTGCTGTTGTGACTGACTTTAAGGTTATGAATCAGAGGTTGAAGACTGAGCCATGAGTACCACATGGGTCTGGTTCTGTGAGGTGGTGGAGGCAGAAGCAGAGGTGGTGGACTGGTAGTATGAGGTGGTAGGAGTGGCCTGGTATATGGAGGTGGTAGGGGTTGACTGGTAGAGTGAAGTAGGTGTTGAATGGTATATAGTAGTAGATGGGGTGGATTGGTATAAGGAGGTAGATGGGTTGGATTGATACAGACACACCTCATCGACTAATGCTGGACTGGCCTCTATACTCAAGTTGTCATCCTCCTTGCTCAACCTCCTGGTACGCCTCTCCTCCGCCACCTGACAGTCTGCGGGGTCCAGGTGTGTGGTGTCAAGCGGCGGCACAGGGCTTGTGGTTATCAGCACGGTAGAGGCCAGGTTGTCCTCTACTGAGCTAGAGTTGTTCGTCACTTTAAATACACTCGAGTTGCCCAACCTTTGTGAAGATGGCGAAGAGGATATGGTTCTTGGTTGTGTCGCCACCAGATAGTTACTCGTTAGGGATTCTGGTCTTGCGGACAAGCATATCCTCTGAGGTATGAAGACTGTTTGGTGGTGGTTAATAGCAGCATTTGATATTGTATCAGTACCGGTATGTAAGCTAAGGTCTGGGGCAATTACAGCATGAACTATTCCTGTGTCAAAGTTCGAATTGATTTCCTTAGTACTTTTCAACTCCTCCTTAACTCTCAACCTCTCCTTGCTAGTCAGATTCAAGTTTTCCGAATCTACCTCCAAACCGTCCTCTTCTGAAGCCTTATCAGCAACAAAAATCTCCTCCTGCTTGAGTGTGTGGGATAGGAGGTGGGACTTGAGCTCCTCCGTGGATAAACATTGAAGGGGGCAATGCTGGCATTTGATAGAACCACGCGGAAAATGGCTCCTCCTCTCGTGGCGATTCAAATTCACTTTCTGGTGGAATTTCTGAAACACAAAATATAATGGCTTAGTTTTACAGTACAGTATTATGAATTCCAGTCATTGCTGCTGATGCTACTTAAGGAATACCGTACCAGTAGACATTAAATCATTAAATGTTTAGTTCTAATATGATATATAATGAAAAGAGCACAGAATACATAGAAAGATGCAATAGTTTATTGTATATTTATTAAAGTAAATTGGCGAATGACAAGATCAGATAAATTAAAAAGAATATAAGTTGCAAACAGTTATGAAAAGTAATGAAGGTCAAATTAGGAGAGACTACTGTAGTGCAGGCTTGGATAAAAAAGAGGATGTAAGGCTTGTTTGTAATCGAGAATCTTTTTGGAAAGTATTTGGAGAAAAATAAAATGTGTATAACATTCATAGACCTGGACAAATATAATTAAGATATGGCTGCACAATAACAAATCAACAGGGTGGGGGAGGAGTTCTTTGGAGCATTTAGGAGCTTATAGTTAATGACAGAGTTTAAGATAGGAAATATTAAAAAAGTTGCCTACTGAAAATAGCCAGCATAGCAATCGTGTGACTGTATATTATAGTACTTCAATATGATGGCACCCATCTCATTTTCTGGCTCACAGATTAGGCTATTTTATTCAGTTTCAGAAGGATCTTTAACACTACCGTACAGTATATTTTAACCCGCTGAGTACCAGCTAAATATTAATAAATGTACCACCCAGGACCGGCTGATTCTGATTTTTTTTTATTCCAGAAACAATAGCGAATGGGTTAGGAATGAAGGAAAAAAAAAAAAAAATTTATAAAAAAAAAAAAAAAAAAAAAAAAAACGGTCCTACAGAGCCCCCGAAAACGGATTTTACAAGAGTAAAAAATTGAAGGCAATTTCCCCAAAAAAACATGTTTTTGCGCGCTCACGCGCACGCGGTTGGACTTTGAGAGTTTTCAACCATCGGCATGGGTGCGTGGGATACTTACACAGTTTCCATACAAATCTGAGCCCTCGGGGTGCCATAGGACCGGAGTAATTAGGACCGGACCGGCCAGGACGCAAACCATGCGTCGCTGGGGTTTAGCGTTACATACATTGTGGACGTAAACCCTGCGTCGCTGGGGCTCAGTGGGTTAATTAACTCTTACTTAAACCTCAGACTCACAAATCCACCCTACGGATTTACTAAAGTTGCATAATGATACAGTCAGTCCCCCTAATACACGTATCCTCAGTCCGCGTTACCTTATTCCGCGCCGAGGGGTAAAAAAGGTACTCAAAATCCCTTAAACACGTATTGACCCCACAAAACACGAATCACGGTTGAAGAGTGGTGTAAAAATGCTGTTTTTTGTATTCCGTGCCACCCCCCCTCCCTACTCCGCGCGCACACCCCTCGGTGGCGGGAAGACGGTGACGTCACGATGGCATTGTGGGAGACGCATCCAGGAAGCGTCTCCCACATCAATACTAATTGGACAACCAAGCATACACAATAATAGAAACATAAACAAGTCATTCCTTACATTAAAATTAAATGCTATAAGTAGGTGAGAAGAGTGGGGGCTCCGAGGCAGACCCCGCAACAAGGCGACTTCATTATAGCCTAGGCCTAGGCTTCCCCGGCCCCGCCACTGTCACTGGCCCCGTCGCGGCTTCCTTCTCAGTCCCAATATCCTTTAGTGTCCGTGCGCTGAGACTTGACCCATTTATTGTGTAACAACCGCCTTCCTACACCCTTCAACAACTTCAAAATGCCTAGGAAGAATAAACTGGTGAAGGCGCTACTGCGATCGGGAAATCTATGGGTTTATCCGCGGAGGGGGACGGGGCCAGTGGCGGAGCCGGGGAAGCCTAGGCCTAGGCTATAATGAACTCGCCTTGTCGCAGGGTCTGCCTCAGAGCCCCCACTCTTCTCACCTACAGTACCGTACCTATAGCATTTAATTTTAATGTAAGGAATGACTTGTTTGTTTCTATTATTGTGTATGCTTGGTTGTCCAATTAGTATTGATTTTGATAAAAAATTACCGTCAAATGTGTGTGGAAATACGGGCTGCCGCCCATAAGTATTTTTCTCCATAAGTTATGTTATCCCCAATGCGCGAATTCCCAATACACGTCGTGTATTGCCGCCCATATAGGCGCGGATTGGGGGGACTGACTGTACTCAGATTATAATAAATATATTAATGACCGTGCTGATGGAGTAAAGAAACATGGATTTACAATGAGCCTGGTCAACTGCTCTTTGGCAATGACCGTTGTGAATGCAAACTCAGGAAAAATTTACAGTAAAAGAGACAAGGCTGAATTTAAATGTGTGAAGAAAGGAAGTCTAGAGTAAATGTGGATAAAAGAAAATGGATGAAGTGTAGTAGAGGCTGTGGAGATGGTAATATGATGGTAACTGGGAAAAAAAATAATAACTTAAAAAAATAGAGATATCCGTAAATAGAAGCCGGAGAGTGGAGGTAAGCTGCATAAGGGGCAAACATCCTGGAGTTTAGCGAGTTTTATATAAGGATAGATAAATGTAAACATACTGTACATACAATGGTTTAGCGTCCATTTCTTAAAATTTTTAATGGTTCAAACGGAGTTGCCTATTTGTATGAACAGACAAAAAATGGTTTAGTAAGACAGAAAAACTACAGGGACAAGTGTTGGTTTGGATTGATGAGTACAGTATATGTATTTTTTTGTTGAGAATTTAGTTAATGTTTTGTTTGCTGTGTTTAGCATGCATTTCAGTAAGCCTAAGTTGTCGAGTTTCATATATTTTCTAAACAATTATTTGAGGAATACCCTAGAAGATACCCTACCCACCTTATTACAGTACTTGCAGGTGAATCGCTTGATGTCCAGGTGTATCTGTGAGTGGACTTGAAGTGACTTGGTGGTCTTGAATAGCTTGTGACACGTGGGGCAGGGGTGTGATGGTGGGGCGTGGACTGCTCGGTGTTCCCGTAGAATGTCCACCCGCTGGAACACTTTACCGCACACCTCACACATTATGTCACCACTACCGCCCTTGCCTGGAAGATAATTGTGGTAGTTAGCTCTTTGATATAGGTGCTAATGTCTAACTCTGTTATTGTTTATTCAAATAATCATTAACTTCCTTTCAGTCTTAATACAATTCCATCCAAAGATATATTCCTCGCATAATCAATTTCCAAGACAAGAGGCTACAATCTCATATATTAACCAGTTGAGCAACACATATGATGATGATGATAATAATAATAATAATAATAATAATCTGGTCTTTTATTTCTCGCAAGCGCCAGTTCTTCCAGAGGAATTCACTAGCGCTCGTAACTCAGCGCACCACAATCCAGAGAAGTGTGGTGCAGTTCACCTGTAGTTCAAGCAACAACAATTATTTAACATGGCAGCAGTTGGAGTCTGTAACGACCTGTCACTGTGCCACTTGCAAGATCATAACTCCTACAGAAGAGAAAGGTTTTCAACTGTTTTCTGAAAGAGTCTATGGAGTTCAGGTGTCTAATTGATAAAGGCAATTCATTATATAACCTAGGAGCCACGAAAGAAAAGGACCGATCAGAGAAAGAGGACTGCTGGATAGCTACCGGTTCATCAAGACGCAGTACATCATCACCGCTTCTCAGGATCGCACCAGAACGTGCTAAAGGGCGTCTCAAGAGGTCAGCAAGATACTTAGGTTCGCCAAACATAAGTGCCTTAAAAGTCAAAAGACACAACTTAAACTCTATCCTAGCTTTAACTGGCAACCAGTGCAGCTCTATCAAATATGAAGAAGTGGGGGTTCTTGGAGGCAGATCAAATATGAGCCTCGCTGTTCTATTTAGTATGGACTGAACTTTTTGTAGCAAGTAATTAGGAAGGCCAACCAATAAGGCATTACTGTACAATAGTCCACACGTGATAGGACAATTGAGTAAACCAATGTTAGAAGACAGCGCTTGTTAAGAAACCGTCTAACTGAATACAAGTTTCTGATTTGGAGATTAAAATTTTTTATGACCTGATTGATGTTATTCTCATAGTTCAATTTAGAGTTAAAGTATACTCCAAGGTTTCGCACTGAGCTTACTGGGCGAAGTTGAGAACCTCCCATATCCAAAGTCACTACATTTTCAGCATCATTTCCCCTTCTATTTCCATGAATGATAATGAACTCTGTTTTGTTCTCATTCAGTTTGAGTTTCCGCATTGCCATCCAGATCTTAATGTCAGACAATAAAGATTCCATTTTGGTCTTTGTATCATTAATGTTTTCTATCTTCACATACAACTGAGTGTCATCAGCGTAAAAGTGATAGGCAACACCATGAGCATCTAGCAAGGATGCCAAGCTGCTAGTGTAAACTATAAAGAGGATCGGTCCCAGAACCGATCCCTGAGGAACTCCAAACAACAGGGGGGCTTGGTCAGAGATGGTATGGCCAATCACCACATGCTGAAATCTATCTGATAAATATGATTTGAGGAGCAAGAGTGCTCTTCCACGAACACCGGAAGAGTGCAGATCTTTTAACAGTAGGTCATGGTCCACTGTATCGAAGGCCGCAGAAAGATCCAACAAAACCAAGAGAGACGCCTTCCCGTTGCATGTGTTCTCCACTAAATCATTCTGAATCTTACATAAAGAGGTCTCAGTTGAATGGTATTTCCTATATGCAAACTGAGCAAGAGGAACAGCTTTGTTCTGTTCAAGCAATGGTAACAATTGATCAAGTATGGCCCGCTCAATTATTTTTGAAAGAAATTACAAGTTTGAAACAGGTCGGTAACTTGACATATCCTCAGCATCAAGTCCAGGTTTCTTTAGAAGAGGCACCAATAGAGCTTGTTTCTCAGATTGAACAAAGTTACCCTCCATGAAGCATCTGTTTACAATTTTACAGATGAAGTCTGCGACATGCAGATAGACAAATGACATCTTGGATACATTAATAGGATCAAGCTTGCAGAAAGTTTTATTCATGTCTCTGATATAACTAATAATTTTACTTGTGTCCACTGGATGGAATGATGAAAGGATACGATTTATTTCAGATTTATAGCAGAGAGTCTGTTTTTTAAGTCCACAAAGAAGTCAATTAATTATTTTAAAAGGCTTCGATACATGCATGCATGGCAGACATGTGCACATGTAAGCATTATTTTCACCCAAAGTCAGCACTCCTAGTGATGGAATCAGACAGTGGTGGAATCAGACAGGGGAATGTCGAACTCCAAACAGCAGTTATATGGAAGCTCCCAGCTCCAGCACCATTTGGCCACCTCTTGGTAGATTGAGATGTAGTTAATAAAGGCCCTCTGTGGGGTCACTTTAAGGTAGCATACTGCATGCTTGAACTTACACCCAACGCTGTTAAACAGTTTCCAGGTTAAATACTGGAATTTGTTTATGCTTGTGACTTAATGCAGAGCTGTACTGGCTTACAGGGCAGCACACTGTAAAGGAGTGTATGCTGATGTGCCCCCACCTGACACTTTCACTGCAAAACATCCCAATTTTGAAAAATATACTGTATATACATCACCTACTAGTATGGCAATATCCTGAATGAGTATACTAATAATACAAATAATAATTCAACAATGTTGCAATAACTTTATTTCAAGTGCTGTTTTCTAATCTGAAGTAAGTACTGTAGTCTTACATATTTTGCAAGTTTTACATTATAAATACAGGACTACATAATTATGTTGACAGGCTTGTATATTATTTCAAGCTTTTGTACCATGCAGGAGGAGTTTTTTCATATCCAGTTTTTAAGTGCTAGATTTGCTTGCATTAGCCAGGACAAGCAAAATAATTATAGACAACCGGAACATTATGGATGTCTATCTATCTATCCATCTAACCATTGACATCTCTCCCTCCAACCAATACATACTCATACTGTACATATAAGTAACACCCCGTTCTTAACATTAATCATCAATTACAAACCCCAATGTACTTGAATAAACTAATGAAAGCATATAGTCCTCCCGGGATTCAAACTCCACACCCAGAACATAAGTATCTAAACCATTACATACATATAACAGTACAACAAAGGAATAAACATATTGGTATTGGTATTACCGTGAGCAGAGAGCATGTGTGTGTTGAAGCTGTGTTGGGTGGCCAGTACAAAGCCGCACACCTGGCAAGGGAAGCCCACTCTCTTCTTGGTGGTGGGTGGCTCCTTTACATCACTCTCACACTGACAGGCGTGGCGATCCAAGCTCTCCTGCTCAACAAATACACTTATTTTAGGTGGCTGATCCATTATACACACATACATAGGGTAAGGTAATCAATAGGTATGCACCGGTCCAATAGGTAAACACTTGGCATTTAAAAATCTCTCCACAGGATATGACAATACAGTACTTGAGCATTTAAATTTGGTCTCATCTTAAAGCTTAACCATTATGCCTTCATGTCATCAAGTATCAATAGTTTAGTTTGGTATGATTGAAGAGGTGCAGCAACATAAAGAAGTAAAAGTGTAAAAAACACTTTCTTACGAAAATCTAAGGGTTGCACTTTTTTTTTTGAGTGTCTAATGACCTATTCTCAAATTGAAAATTATATATTTTTTTCTATTTGCAGGTACATTCTGTGATGTAGTGTATAAGAAAAACGCATCAGGACTGCTCAGAAACACAAGATAAAGCAGGGGTGTGTAATGTCCCCAGGAGTGTTTAATATATACAGGGGAGGTGGTCTTGCCACTGGACTGGTAATCCAATGGACCTAAGTTGTCAATGGCAAGATATTATTGGGATGGAATTTGTGTTGTACCTAGTATCAGTGCATTACCACAAAGCCCACCGAAATGCCAAATAAATACCCTCATTGTTCCCTGATTAAATAGCACTGTATGAATATTCCTGTATTAAAAAATATGCTATAGGGGAGCAATGCCTAGTGAGTTCATTGCTCAATAGGTGGCGTTCTGAGAGTGAGGGTCCGAGTCTAGGAGGTGAGACAGTGAAGCACTGGAGCGAGGCAGCTTCAGAGATGGGGCTGCTTCTAGCCATGATTGAGCAACTAAGCCCCATGCATCCTGCGAAGGCAAGATGGCAGGGGCTGGTTGCAGCTAAAAAGTGCTTCACATGTCTCACTCCCTAGACTGGAACGAGACATCACAGGCTTCACCGTTCAATAACGGTTGAATCTACAGGCTATAAGCCTTTGCCCGAGAGGGAGTAGATAGAATTAAAAAAAAAAAAAAAAAAAAAAAACATGGATGGAGTCAGGAAAGAAGTACAGTATAAGAAAGAGCAGTGGATATTGGAGTATCTCTGGTAAGGGAAGGGAGTGAGTGGAAGTTGCCTGTGCTGCTGTTTGCTTATGATATAGTTTGGATGAGTGATTATAAGTGGGAGTTGCTGGGTCTGGTTAATATGTTTGGAACTGTGTGTGTGAGTAAAGATGGAAGTATAGGATGAAGTGTGAGACAGGGTACAGCAGGGGAAGAGGGTTGTAGGAATGCTGAAATTTGTAACAATGAATAGTGTGGTGAGCATGGAAGTAAGGAAGCCATTACATGATAGTGTTGTAATCCTGACATTGACCAACGGTAGTTAAGCTTGGACGCTGTAGGAGAGATATTAATTAAGAATGAGAGGAGTGGAAATTAGTTACTGGTACCGGTACTTCAGAAGTGTGTGTGGAGTTACTTGGAGATACTGTATAGACAAACGAATGAGAAAGTATAAGAGAGTTGTGGTGTGGATGTGGCTGTGCAGGAGAGTGTAAAAAGGAACACCTTGTGGTGGTTCGATCATGTGGAATGTATGGTGAAAGAAAGAATGACTAAGAGAGTGTATGAGAGTGAGGTGGAGGGATGGAGTTAAGAGGCATATGGGTGATATTGGTGTTGGGTGGGAGGAAGGGCACCAGTTGACAAAGGACAGAGCTGCATGGAGGTGATTAATTCGTGGCCACCCTTTCAGGGATCAAGGCATCTGGCAATAGATAGATAGAAAAGAGGGTAGGAGGGTTATAGTTGTTCATGAGTTACAATAGCTATAAATTTGCCTTCACTCAGAGCTAAGTTGGTCAGGAACTTTGTATTGACTGTACCTTCCTGTAGTAGGATCTTTGACAGGAGTGGCAGCGGTGTGGCGGTGGTCCGTGTATGGCGGAATGACGGTTGAGGGCCTGCACTGAGCGGAACACAGCACCACACTCATCACAACGCTGCTCTACCTCACAAGTGTGAATCTCTGGAGGGAAAATATCATGATCACACAATTTTCAATCACATCTTGGTGGGGTGCCCCGAGGCCCCTAGGTCCCACCCTTATAAAGATCTTTGGATGGCTTCTGGGTAAAAACCACCTGGGGTAGCCTGGAGCTGGATACTTAGAGATAGTGACCTCCAACGTTGGCCACATATGCCATCTTTGTTAGATGTTTAAATTTTCACTAAAATGACACATATACAGTACCGGTATATAAAATTTAAAGACGGAGTGACCCATAAGAAGTACTTTTGCAGTCCTCATATTTTGGTTAACATGACACTTTTTGAGCTAGAATATATATGGGTAAACCTATCTTGATTAATTTATTGCAAGTTTTACATCATAAATATCCTTCCTAAATTGCATAATATCCTATACGGATAGCAAGGGTAGAGTCACAAGAGGTGCCTTTGTGGTGAAGGCATTAAAGGCTACTTATAGGGTGTCAAACTGGGATACTAGTTTGAGATGGGAATGAATATGAGAGAGAATACAGGAAAATTTACATCAAGTTGCATTTTTTGGTCATTTTATCACTTAAAATTACATAATCAGAACTGTGAAGCATACATTTAGCTCTGTATACATACCGGGTATGTTTAGTAATGAAGACTAAAAAAAAAAATATTAAATTCATGCAACAATTTCACCAGATAGTGTTAACCTAAGAAGTGCGCATGGGGGGTATGAGACACCACACTCCTGTGCTGACGTATTTGAGCTGTTCCCATCACTAACATCGTTATTTTACCATAAATAGCATTAATACTTATCCATATGCACCTATTATAGGTTGATTATAAAGGTATTAACCTGTTACAGCAATAAAACAAGTGGAAACAGTGTTTGGATGGTCAAAATCGGCGATACAGGCCGGGAGTTACATAATGTATGGCTGAGGCAACCTCCCTGCCCTCCACCCCTCCCCTTGTCTGGAGAGACACTGTTCCGCAATAGTCTCTCTCTCGCTTGGTAACAGTGATGACAACGCCCTGCTACCAACTCGCTAATGTTAGCACGAAAATAAACCACAGAATAAGGGAATAACAGGGAAAATAGGTGATAACTGAAGGAGGGGAGGAAAGTGGGAAAGGAGGGGAGGTGGAGGAGTGATATTTGGCATGGCCCAGGGGCAAAACAAAAATAAGAAAATAAAAACAATTTTTTTTTTTTTCTTTTGGGTGTTTTAAATGGATTTTTTTGTTTCCCTTACTCTTAAGAGTCTTCCCGCAGTCCGCCGGGGGAACTCTTAAGAGTCTCCCCGCAGTTCCCGGGTTAAGAGTCTTCCCGCAGTCCGCCGGGGGAACTCTTAAGAGTCTCCCTGCAGTTCCCGGGTTAAGGGGCGATTTTCTGGAACCCTTTCTCCTTATGTTTAGCCCCATTAGTTTTGAGATCTTTTGACATTTGTTTGGCAATATTAGGTGTCGATTTCTATCTGGCGAGCGATAGCGAGCCCCAAATTTAAGAGAAATTTATATTGATTATTAAAAAAAAAATCCATTTAATATGGCTTAAATAAATGTTGATTATTCACAAAACTTCAATTAAAAGATATTAGTTACTAAGTTTGGAACAAATTTTTTTGAATATTCACCAAACTTAAAAAAAAATAAAAAAATAAAATATATATCAGTTACTAAATTTGGAATATATGAAGAAATAAAAATGATACCTCAAGTTATTACCGGAATTATTTCACAGGGCCAACCCCAAAATAACAAACATAACTAATGGCAGAAGACCAACCAAATTATAATGTAAAACTTGCAAAATAAATAAACCACAACTTGGACAAAGACAATATAAAGGCAAAAGAACTAATCAAAATTGCTATGTGGAAACAATGCTTTAGCAAAATAAAATTATGAAGACAAATATTGCAGACCATAGACTTACGAAAGCCAACCTTGGTCTGGAATCTGTGGTTGCATGAGGTACAGAGGAAGGGATGAGTGTGTGTATGGTAGTGGGCTCTGAAGGTGGTGGTGTCTGTGAACTGATCCCCACACTCCTCACACAATACATGTCCCACGGAGGACAACTGGTGCATCTGGAAGGAGACAAGGTGTTAATGCTGCATATTATACTCTGTGAAATAACATAAATGCCTCTCTGGGACTCAAACTCCAGAATCTAGGCTAGGGATACCAGAGCTATCACCACAAGCTTGTAGTGATACAAAAGAGTACAAAGGAAAAGTACCAGTACCTACGACATATATTGATCTTTATGAAGCTGCGTGGATTTAATCTACTCAATCTCTGTGGAAGAAAAAAAAAGGATAGCACAGTGTGAAGGGAGGCTATTCATTTGTAAATGCAGTTATTCAGGGATTGAGAGCGACATACCAGTATTTATCTACTGTAGCTGATTTTTGGAAGCTTAGACAGAACAAAACTCAATTACATTACTGTACTAGGTAGTCGATTCCGTAAGTTTACCACTCAACTGAATGAGAAATACTTTAGTATAGCCTCTGGTATCCCTATTATCTAGTGTTTGATTCCCAGAGGGGTATTTATGATGTTGTTGTTGTTGTTGTTCCCCAAGCTGCCTGGCCGAACAGCCCCAAGGCCCCGAGCAAGGTCATAACCGAGCGCCCCCACAGAACCCTCCCTGCCTACCACAATAAAGCCTGGGTGACCGAAGCCACTCCATGGCGGGGAGCTGAGGAGGGTGCGGAAACGCCCGGGAAACCAAAGCCCCACCAAAGGCCCTGTGCCCCTCAGTACTTACCTAATTGTACTTACCTAATTGTAGTTTACAGGAGTTGAGCTAAGCTCGTATTGTCCCGTCTCTCAGTCTACTTTTTATCCAATTTTTTCTTGAAAATATGGATATTCCTTGCCCCTACCACCTCCTCCTCCAGCCCATTCCATTTGTCAATACATCTATAGGGGAAGCTAAACTTCCTGATATCGTTCTTGCAGGTAGGTCTTTTTACTTTGTAGCTGTGGCCTCTAGTTATTCCTGTATCCATAATTAATATATCCTCTATATCCTCCCTATCCTCCCTCTCCAGCCCCCGGGTGCATTTGTACATCATTATCATGTCTCCCCTCTCTCTCCTCTCTTTTAGACTCGGTAGATTTAATTTGTCTAGCCTCCCTTCATATGGCAGTTCTCTGAGACTTGGAACCAATCTAGTAACTGCTCTCTGGATTCTTTCTAACTTGTGAATATGCTTCTTTAGATGCGGGGACCACACCACTGCTGCATACTCCAATCTTGGTCTAATCATACTCTTCATAATTTTCGCTACCATGGTCTCATCCAAGTAGTTCAGAGCAACTTTCATATTCCCGGCCATTGCATACATTCCGCTAAAGAGCTTGTTAATATGTTTCTCTGGCGACAAATTATCTTGTATAATCAACCCTAAATCCTTTTCTTTTTCGGCCTTGCTAATTATATTATCTCCCATCCTGTACTCCCAATTTGGTCTATTCACACTTCTTCCCATATTTAACACATGGCATTTACTTATATTAAATTTCATTTTTCACTTGGTGCTCCATTCGTATATTTTATCTAAGTAATTATGAAGAGAAAGTTGAGGGGCAAAGGAAAAATGTGATGCTTTGGCTTCCAATTTTGGTAGATTGGGAGGTCAATCCACGGAAGAGACGCCGTCACTTGAGATCTAGAAAATATGTAAGTAAAAGGAACAGTCAGAGTAAGCTATGGCTATGGCAGAGATCGCTCAGTTCTCACTCTGATAGACCAGCCCATCACCAGTATTTATGATGTTAGTAAAGATAGTGAGTCTTTATAAGTATGACATAACATAAGTGAGAAGCCCTACCTGCCTACAGAGGGCCACGTGGAGGGCGAGGTAGGTACTGTTGTGGTAAGGCTTGTGGCAGAAGTGGCACTGGCGGTAGTAGCGGTGGTGGGCTTTGTGACGCTCCAGCTGTCTGGCACTAGTCACCCGCTTCCCACACTCTGTACACTGCAGAAACACCGGAACACAATTCACTAAAAGGTATAGTCATGCTCATAAGTTATATCAATTAATTTTGTCTAGCTTGTAAACATTTCAAGTGTCCTTAAAATGAATTTGCTATGCTTTTATAGTCAAGCTTTGTTCAATTTTGTAATAGTACAGTACGGTATACAGTACTTTCTTCTTTTATGAAGACAAAAAATTAAAATTGCAGCTTTGATGATATGACAAGACTATTTAGCGGGATTGTGTACCTACACTCAATACAGTCCTGTATGGTATATGAATAGTATTATACAGTTGAATAACTTTAATATTATGTACCATACCAACATTTAATACATTACATGAATATTGGAATATTTATATAAATCTACAACCAAACTCAGTACTGTACACTACAGAAATATCCCACAGGAGAACTTCAAAGGATTTATGAAATTGGAGGAAATTTGTTGGAAGCAGTTAAGAGTTTTTATGAAGGGAGCAGAGCATGTGTTAGAGTAGGAAATGGTGAGTTGAGTGAATGGTTTGAGGTAAAGGTAGGTTTGCGACAGGGTTGTGTATTGTCACCATGGCTGTTTAATATGTTTATGGATGGTGTGGTGAGGGAGGTGAAAATGAGAACTATGGGAAAAGGATTGGGTTTAGTAGGAAAGAATGGTAGAGATTGGGAGTTGAATCAGTTGCTGTTCGCTGATGACACAGCGTTGGTGGCGGATTCTGAGGAGAAATTGCAGTTTGGAGTGGTTTGTGGGAGGAGGAAACTGAAGGTGAACGTCAATAAAAGTAAAGTAATGGTGTGTAATAGGGGTGATCATAGGGTGAATCTAGATGTGAGGCTGGATGGGGAAATATTGGAGCAAGTAGAGTGTTTTAAATATCTAGGAAGAACGGTAAGCAGGAGTGGAGGTATGGAAATGGAGGTAAAACAGAGAGTGTGTGAAGGAAGGAAAGTTTTTGGAGCAATGGGAAGTATGTGGAAGACGAGAAATCTCGGAATGAAAGTAAAAAGTGCAATGTATCAACGAATTGTTGTGCCAACAGTGATATATGGGGCTGAGACATGGGCTCTGAAGAAAAAGGAGAGAAGAAAGCTGGATGTGATGGAGATAAGCTGCTTGAGGAGTATGTGTGGAGTTACCCGTAGAGACGGATTGAGGGAATGAAGAGATACGTAGGAGAGTGGGGCAGCAGAAACATTTGTCAGCCAGAGTGGTCAGAAGGGTGCTGAGCTGGTATGGTCATGTTGAACGAATGGGAGATGAAAGGCTTACAAAGAGAATATATGAGTCAGATACAAGGGGAGATAGAAGGGCAGGAAGACCCCCATTGAGATGGAGAGACTGTGTAAGACAAGCTTTGGATGATAGAGGAATGACTATAGATCAGGCAAAGGAAGTGGTAATAAACAGGTATGAATGGAGTATGCTTGTGAATAGTTGAGTGAACACGTGGTCATTTGGGGGAAGGGGTCGGGCGCAAGTTGGACTAGATAATAGTCCATCAGGCGCCTGGCCCGGGGAGACGATTAATATGAAGGGTGCGCCTGGAAGTGTAGTGGGCGGGCTTGTGGCTTTGGCTCCGCTACATGTCTGCCTGTCGAGATCGGAGCCTCTCCGGGTGGTCGGGTGCCGGCGGAGAGCTGGAGCGACCTTGGTGACCCTGGGCTCTGGGTGTTCTCCTGGGTGACCTGGATGTGTGTGAATTTTGTGTTTTGTCTGTGTTTGTTCGCTGTTTTGTCTTGTGTTTTGTGTTTTCCTGTTCTTGCTCTGTCTTGAGTGGGCCACCCCCAAGAAAATACAAAAAAAACAAAAATATAATAATAATAAAATAGAGGAAAATAAAATAAAAAATAGGAAAAGTGGGGATTGGGCCTGAGCATATGGATGGATGGATGGATGGAACTTCAAATACAAATTTTACCAAACTAGAATTGCTGAATTTTTTTTTTGTATGACTTAGCCTTCATAAAGCAAGAATAATTTAAATACAGGTAAACTAGCTAACTAACACTACCTGGAAGAAGGTGTGGACGAGGACTGAAGGGCAGATGTTCATGTGTCGCTGTAAGGAGGCCACTGTGGCGCCCCTCCAACCACAACGAACACACCGTGGACTCTCTGAAGAGACAAAGTACTGGTAAACACACACCTCACAGAAACTTCAGGAATACATACTATAGTATTTCACCTTTCAGTTATTGTATTAATATAATTTTAAAATCTCAAAAGCTAAAACTTTTAAATGTTACAGATATGGCAGTGGGCATTTGTCTGAAACTCTTGGACAAATATGCCTTATAACCTGTCTTCCCTAATACAAACAGGGTTTGGCCTAGCTTAAGTTAGGTACTGTAAGATTAGGTACGCCAGGTGGTCTAACATCTAAAGCATAACAATTAAACTACAAATTTTACTGTATATACCCTGCTGCTAGCTAATATTACTGTTAGGTGAATAGAGGCAAGCGCGAGTTGACTACCTGCCCGGGAATCAAACTTGAGTTCTCTCGGTTAGCAATTGAAAATGCTAACCCCTGCACCATAGTTCACCACTCACTGCCTAATAGCTAATAAGCTTAAAATCTTGATTTAAAGGGATGTGTAATTACTGTAGATAATATCCAATAAACCCTGGAAGATGTATATCTTGTGACTTACCTTTGTGTTTGATGGCATGTGCTAAGAGGATGTGTGCACTGAGGAAGGTGCGTTGACAAATGCCACACTGGAGCTGCTTCTCCTCCTGACCCCCCGTACACATGTGCTTCTGTAGACTCTCTTTACGTGCAAACACCTGTAGGGAGAGGTTTAAACTTTCAGTAAATGGTTAACCTTATCTGGTGTGAGATGGGTCTTTTAGGGCTCTCCCTATAATGATACATCACTCCATTAGTTTCCAAATGGTAACCCTTACGCGCGTGCCCTTTCTGGGATGCTTAAAAGCGTTTGTGATCATCAGGGGTGTTTAGAAACCTTTAATTAAGTTACTTCAACCTCTGTAGTTGTCTCTGAGTGAGCTGTGGGCAGAAAACTAATTTTGGAGAGGTAATTATGAGAGTTAGAGAATTCTATTTCTGAATACTAAATGGTAACCCCCGGTGCATGAAAAGGTTAAGCCGTTTCAACTCATTAGTTTGGCGATTATAAGGCATTTCACCCAATTCAGGTGTCTATTTTTTCTGGACGAGTAATACCTATCTATCTATCTATTGCCAGATGCCCTATTCCCTGACAGGGTGGCCACGAACAAACCTTTTCTAGGCCGCCCTGTCCCCTGACAACACTTATCCCTCCTCCCAGCTCACCCCTCTCGCCCTCATACATTTCTCCACTCCATCCCTTAACTTTATCCTCCCTCTAACCCCTTCCACCTCACTCTCATAGTCCCTCTTTGCAATCCGCATGCGCTCCATTCGCTCTATGTGACACCTCAACACATTGCTCCTGACATTCTCCACAACATTCACCTCAATACCTTATCTCTCTCGTACTTCCTGGTTCGTCAGTCTGTCCATCATTTTGACTACTCTGTTTCTCGATTTGTGTCCCTCTAGCAACGTCCATGCTTCACTTCCATATGTCAAGGTAGGGATTACAACACTTTCATGCAATAACCAATTTGCTTCCATACTAACCTCTATTCATTATCATCTTCCTCAATGGGCCCACAACCCTCCTGCCCTGCTGCACTCTGTCCTGTACAGTATCTCACTCTCCAGACTTGCATCCTTAATCAACACACTGCCTAGATACTTAAACTATCTCACATTCTCGAGCTGTGTCGCGAGCCGTGGCATAACAAGTAGAGCGTCGGCTGCTGATGCAGCTGATCAAAGGGTCGGCGAATTGAGCCCGTACTGTCAAAATGTTATTGGTAGATAGATGTCAAGCCTGAGCAACTTGACCTAGCGATTCGTGATAAACGCCTAATGCTCATGGCCACCCCTTCCCGGGAATTATGTCGTCTGGCAAAAAAAAAAAAAAAAAAATAATAATAATAATAATACCAGCATTCTCCATCTTCTAATCCTGACCATTCAGCTGTTCCTCACAGTTGGTTATCTCATTCCTCTCAAAGATCATAGCTTTGCTCTTATCCACAATCATCTTCAAATTCACACCATGCACACCCATTTAATAATTCTTATTACTCCTACTCATCATCACTTAACATCTCGGTATTGTCTGCAAATAACAGCACAAGCAACTTCCACTCATTTCCCTCTCTTATCAATGTCACTCCAGTATACAGTATACTGCTCTCCCCTGAACCTCTTCAATAACTTCATCCATGACTACATTGAACAACCATGGAAACATGACACACCCATGCTTCAACCTAACTTTCAATTGAAGAACTCGCTCAACTCCACACGCACTGCCACCTTCGCACCATTATACCGATCCTGAAAATTGCTTAGTTTGAAGGGGGTCTTTGGGGCATTAATTAGTTTTGTATGTGAAGCAGTTTTCTCTTTAGACTAGGGAGCAAACTAAAAATAGATAAATAAAAAATACCAAAAAACAATCTACCGGTATCTATCTATTGCTGGATGCCGTGCTCTCCTGTATGAGAATTTCCATACACAAACACCCTCAAGCAGGGTGTCCCTCTTGAGAAGGACAACCCGTGTCAGTTTATTCAATGACTTGCAAGATTGACCACTCAACAAAGGGTCAGTCCGACTCCAAGGCCCTCTAGGAATCAAAACCCTTAGTAATAATTAAACAAAAATCATAATAACCACCAAATGTCACTCAAATAGTATTAACCCACTCAGTACAATGGTATCCCATCACATTTATCATATTTATGCAGGCTAAAATTAGACAATTAAATTAGGCTTAGAAAACACGCAAAAATCACTCGGTTGCTCGACCCAGCTGTCACTCGCAAAACACTACATCTTCCGCCACATGCTGTGACGGCTACAGAGGACCTATGAGCGACAGGTTGAGGTCTATATCAAGTCTGGCATTCGCTAACATATCCAGAACCGCTCTCTCCTTTGTGTCATCATTTACGCCTCTTACATTCCATGTCGCAATCTTTAAGCAGTCCTTGTCCGAATGTCCGGTCGGTGTTCGTCAACAATAGGTTCTTCCGTATCCAAGGCTGATTGATCGTTTTTTGTTGCTAAGGATTTTTTTCTCGGGTGGAGGGTTGCAGGCCCAACCGACCCAACCTCTTTAGTCGCCTTGTACGATACGCAGGAGGCACGTAAGGCATATTCTGACCCCTTACCCCTTACCCCCAGGTAAGGGGTAGTGTAAAATCAGTTGAATTCTTTTTACCTTAAGGCAGTGTTTACATGCAAAGTCCCCGGAGTGCTTTTTAAGATGGCGCAGAAGATAATGGGGCTTGACAAAACTCCGATCGCAGATCTGACAGTCGTAGGGGCCCGTAATGTTTTCTGTGGGGATGGCTGCTATCTCCTTCTTAGCCTGAGGGAAACAGTACCGGTATGCATTAATTTATGTTTAACTTTGAATATTGATAGCTAAACTTTTAATAATTTGTTATATTATATAGCACTGCATTATCTAGATAATTATATATATATTGATGATGCTGTTGATGAATATATTGATCATCTTAACCAGGCGAGAAATTTAATTCCCTATAAGACAATTTCCTGAGACTAAGAATACTGTACTTAAATACATCTCTCCCTAATATCAATAATTAATTTTCATAATTGATATCATATAATACTGTATCCACAGCCTGTCCAACAGTACATTAACACTTTACTGTACATGCAACTCACACACTATGGTATTTGTTGATTTCATTAATTGCGTTTAGAAGTAAAGTTGGTTGGTGAAAAAATATGAATACAATATACAATAATGGGCGGTTGGACTAGCAAACTTCGACTGAAACAAACTAGAAACTCAAATAGATTGCAACCCCCTCGGGAATCAGGGCATCTGGCGATAGACAGATGTATGTATATACTGTACTCAGGCACACACCCCACAGCTGGGGTGGCTGACTCGAGACAGAGCCCGAATTCGGGCTCTGTCTCGAGTTAATAGATAGATAAACAATAAATTTAATTTATAAAATAAATTCACAGCTTAGGAATCATGCATGGAGCAGTATATAGTTGATCAATCAGTGACACTAACCTTGTGAGTAGGTATGCCTGTTGGATCATCAATATCTTCCTCCTCCTCCTCACTCCTTGGCTCTGGCTGCTTCCCTTCACTTCCTTTCCTTGAATCTGAATAATGGGCAAAAATGATCAGTATGGTAACAAATATTAAAAGGTAAATATTAGCTAGATCTGTGTGAATTTGTATTTTGTTTTTGTGTGTTCATTGTTTTCTGTTATGTTGGGAACCTATTTGGGCCCTGTCTTGAGTGGGCTCCCCCCCCCCCCAAAAAAAAAAAGAAAAGAAAAAAAAAAAAAAAAAAAAAAAGGAGGAAAAGTGGGGAATGAGCCTGAGTAAATACATACATACATACATACAAATATTAGCTATGGGGTTTATTTGAGTTCACAGGGAAGTACATAGCTATAATACTTTGTCACTGTATAAATATGAGGGTACAGTATATATTTAATTATTAATTTATTGTAGATAAAAGTGTAAAATACTTTCATAGTAATAGTGACTGACTTCCTCAAAAGAACTGTTTAATAACCTTCAATTCAAGTTCAAATGTAATTGTTAAACATTTCCTATGAATGAAGGATATCATAAGGTGCATGGATAAAATCTTAATTAAATTTGCTCTTCTTTTATCCAATCATTATTATAACAAAAATACAAATAAAAACACTCTGAATTGAACTGTGGGAAGTAACATTGAATTTATTTTTCTTTCTTCCATCCTTTTAGTCCTCTATATACTATCTTTTTGGTATAATGGTTAAATATATATAGTGTATATACCAGTATACATACAGTATATAAGCCTGTACCATGAATTAAGACGAGGGATGAATTATGATTCTCTTGGTGTCGTTTCAGGTGTTCGAGATTGGACAGCGAGAGGCCACACACCCCGCACACGTGACGACGACCCATCACCCATAACAGGTGAGCCTGGAAGAGAATTAGACAAACATATAGTACTGCATACTCATGGCCACTTATTCAGACTTATTTTAAGTGGTCACTGTATGTTCATTGATGGCCCTCCACGTTCATAGACATGTTTTACTTCATCTAATTCTTAAGTCTGCTCGTACACATCATCTCATTAATATGAGTAAGGCCTTCAGAACATTACTCAACCCCTCCCATACAATGGCATAAACATTTGTTTTTCTAAGTACAGTACTGTATCTCTCTCAAGTTAATACAGTACAAATTATATTGTTGTTGTTGTTGTTGCTGTTCCCCAGGCTGTCTGGCCGAGCAGCCCCAAGGTCCCGAGCAAGGCCAAGGCCACAACCGAGCGCCCCCACAGGTCCCTCCCAGCTTACCACTAATAATGCCCAGGTGACCGAAGCCACTCAAAGGCGGGGAGCTGAGGAGGGTGCGGAAACGCCCGGGAAACAAAAGCCCCACCCAAGGCCCTGTGCCCCTCAGCAATTATAAAGGGAAAGTTGAGGGGCAAAGGAAAAATGTGACGCTTTGGCTCCCAATCTGCCAGGGTTGGCAGTAGGGAGGTCAATCCACGGAAAAGACGCCGTCACTTGAGATCTAGAAAATATATAAGTAAAAGGAACAGTCAGAGTAAGCTATGGGTATGGCAGAGAATGCTCAACTCTCATTCTGATAGACCAGCCCATCAATTATATTGTTAAATCTTATGGTCAAATACAAATGTTCAGATTCTGAGTTTGTGTGTAACATGGATTGAGCCTTCATAAATATTACTCAGCTCTTCCAATACTGTACAATATTTCCATAAACTAAAGAAAATAATCTAAAGATAGCCAGAATTTAATGTCCAAAGTGCCCCACCTTCAAGTATTGTGAGGTGGAAGGTGGGGTGCTGGCAGTAAGGGCATGATCAGGGGCGGGATAAGGCCTTCACTGGTACTGTAGTTCGTTTAGGACTGTTCTCACTTGATATATGTCGCTCAATCCATCCAGCACAATAGCATTAAAACATGTTACAATGCCTACAATCAGACACCTTATTTGACGTTGAAAGGACCTCTAGGAATCTAAAAGGTAAAAACTATATCCCTAAACTCTATATAATACTTCAATTATACCCAGAATACAATGTAAAAGTTCTCTCACCTTCAAGTGTTGTGAGAATGCTGTGACGGTGGTGAAGGTGGGGTGTTGGCAGTATGGGCATGACCAGGGGCGTGGCTGGCGTGCTCCTAGGGAGTGGGGGGGAAGTTGCTTCACCACAGATGCGTCAGCCACATGAACAGCTGAGGGTGACGGGGGGTTATATCACACAGATATAAAGGATTATGGGGTAAAATCACCATCAAAAGTTCAGTAATCCTTCCATAATCCCGCTCTGTCAAACTTTTATTGGTAGATGTCAAGCCTGGGCAACTTGACCTAGCAATTCGTGACAAACGGCTAATGTTAATGGCCACCCCTTCACGGGAATTACGGCATCTAGCAAAAAATAAAAAAAAATAAATAAATAAAAAAAATATATTTGAGCTTTATAAGAGAATCAATCTATGGATTATTATGAGTAAGGAACTAATTTTGCTTTCCTGGAATGCTGCCATTACTACTTTAGACTGAAACTGTACTTCTTAGGATCACTCTGTCTTTATAGTTAATGTATTATATTATGATTGAGGACTATATATAAGTAAGGAAAGATAGCTTCAAAAAGTGAGAAACGAGTGTGATAAAGAAGTGTGGAATCAAGGAGAGTTTATAAGAAAATCAAGGGGTGTTCAAATAAGGACACATGGTGATATTGAGTGAAGAGTGATTGACTGAAAGGGTGCAAAAATCAACTATGAGGGAAGAGCGAGTGTAGGATAGGCCACGGAGGAGATAATGGAAGAGATTTTACAAAGTTATATCATCATTCGTATGGGCCTCAACATCAAGAAAGGATAGGTGAAAGGATTTAAGTTATTCATCAGCGTTGGTGTTGTACAATGCAATAGAAATCTTGAATATATATACGGTACCTGGCTTTTCAGTATTTGACTTCTGGTATTTCCTTTTCTTTCCTTTCTGTGTGAAAACCGCTTTGTCCTTCTTAGTCTCCTCAGTGGACGAGTCGGAGCGCCAGCCTTCGTCGTCCATCCCCTCATAATTTGGCTGCTGTGCGTAGGACCAGCCCGGCTCCTGACTCTCCCCACCGGCGGTTATGGTCAGGCTCACCACGCAGTCATCCTTTGGGGAGCTTACGTCCTCATCCAGTACTTCAATGTGTTTCTCGGGATCGCTGTAACTGCCTGGTATGCTGTAGTTAAAGGTGTGGTCGTTTATATGTTCCTCTTGCTGGTTGTGAATTGTGGTGTTGTGAAGATACTTTGGCGTCGTCTCGGGTGCATTAAAGTTGTGTTCGTTTAAGTGTTCTTCTTGCTGGCTGTGAATTATATTATCGTCAAGATACTTGGATGTTGCCTCACCTGCTTGTGGGTGTCTGATGACTAGAACATCCTGTGAGATACCTTTATTATTTTCTACCTGAATGTTTGTGTCTGATGAAAAGTCAAGGAGTTGATCGGAAAACTGGTTTGCAGAGTGGACGTCCTCACTAACCCAAGTATTGTGTGTGAATGTGATCTGACCTTTGCCAACCGATATCCTGGCTAGCGAGGGAGCTATTCGTATTGAGGGTTCAGGCTGTGGGGTAAAGGGTATAAGAGCTGCCGGAGAGGTATCAGTATGAGGCACTGGCGAGGCCTCTGTGGCAAAAGAGGGATGTGCATTGAAGGTGGCAGGGATGGTAATGGAGCTGTGAGGGATTTGGGGAGCAGATGAGGTGAGTGAGATTGGTGCAGTGTGTGGGGTACCGGTACTTTGGATGAGGGAGACTGGTATATCAAGGGTAGTGTTAGAGGCGTGGTGGTGAGAGTTAGAGGTGAGGGAAGTGGGTGTTGTGATGGTGGTACTAGGTATGAAGGACACTGGTAAATCAAGGGTGGTATGAGAAGTATGGGGAGTGTTAGTGCCATTGGGAATAGGTGTTTCAGGTGTTTCGATGGTGATGGCTTCCCTAGTGATTCTCTGGGGGCAACAGCAGCACCTATCACACTACTGCAATCTTGTGTGCATCTGGTCTCCTGGTGGGGGCGGTGTTGGGAGAACGGAGCATACCACACACGTAGCTCACTGCCCACAGATAGATCCTCAACAGCCATGTAGTAGATCAGGTCATCTATCTGTTGATATACCAGGATAGTATTAGGTAAAGGAATATATTATGACACTGGTAAAGCACAATCACAACCATAACCACAGCACAAGCAAATGTTCACCACTCTCGTACTTCCTCATTCATCTGTGTATCTCTCCATGTATCATAAACACTTTTAAGTACCGTAAAACCGGGTCGCTTCGGACTTGGGTCGTAACTTCGGACATCGGCGATAATAAGTAATTAGCCATTGTCATTATATAATGGAAACGCTTTTTATTTTATTTTTTTGTGGGGTCCGTTTAGAGAAATGGCAAAGGAAGAGCATGTAAAAGCCCTAGGGAACTGACATGAGTATTTGTACAAAAAAAAAATATTATACATATGACGAAAAATTTTACATTTTTCGCTACCCTGCCAAACTTCTATCACCCTGAAGAAATTTGTTTGTATGAATGATGTTGTGACTGATATAATTTTGTAGTAAAATTACCAGAGACAACATCCACCAAAGGAAATTTGTTACACTTGTATAACGCTCTAGCTTAACCTATTGTGTTTTCCACAAAAAAAAAATGGTAACTTCGGACATGGAACAAACAAATTGTTTGTTATTATTTGCCTTATGAAAATAATTCATAATACTTGTCCATCATAATGGTGGTTAAAGATCAAATAATCAATCTCTGAGTCCAAAAGCCCTTAAAAATATGATAATATGCTAACCGATTTATGTATTTAGGATAATTCTGGATATATATACTGTATATATAAATTAGGAGAGGCATATATCTTGTCCAAAAAAATATTATCTGCCGTAAGAAACACCAACACATACGTTATACCTATAAAAATGCTCAAATTCATAAAAATGTATATGCAGTGATAAGAGTATACATACCTATATATTTCACTAGGCCTAGTTAATTTTCGAGTTATTGATTTGACAGCATTGGTTATTTTTCCTGCTCAATATTTTCTAAGAGTGAGTTCAATGCCTAACGAGAACAGATCCAAAAAGAATATTTGTTAAACATCATATATAACCCTCCTCACAAGCTGGACAGGAGAGCACGATTACATCCCGGGACTCAACATAAACAACACACCCCTAACACACACACACACACACAAAATCCTAGGAGTAACATACGACACCCAAATGACATTCAAACAGCACACCACAAACACGAAAAAGAAACTGACACCCAGACTAACGCCCTCAGATCACTTGCCCACACAAAATATGGACACAACAAAGAAACCACCACCACAGTCTACAAACAATACATAAGATCAGTTATGGAATACGCAAGCCCGGCCTGGGCTTCTAACCTAGCTGAAACACACCATAAGACCTTACAGACTATTCAAGATAAAGCCCTGAAAATCATCACAGGATGCACAGCTACAGTTATAACACATAAACCACCCCAAACCAACTTCCGGAAGCACATCCATACTCATATCACTCGCCGTTCCATCCACTCACTCATAGACAACACGCAGCTGCAAGCACGACCTCCCGAAATCCATCCTTCTGAATCCTCCCTTCCTCGCGAGGACAGAGTCCACCTGGCCAGGCTGAGATGCGGACACCATCCAGCTCTTCTGAGTCAGAAGAGACTGGATGACTCCGTCGTCGACACCTGCCCGGGTTGTAACACAGCACCCCATACCATTAAACACATCATAGAAGACTGCATTTCACGCAACCACTTACGCCAACAACACAATTTACACTCTTTGAGAGCTCTGTGGGAAAGCCCGACCGTGGCCATGGCCTTCCTTAAGGACTCGGGCTGTTCGGCCAGGCAGCTTAGGGAAAAACAACAACAACAACAACAACAACAACAACAACAACAACAACAACAACAACAACAACAACAACAACAACAACAACAACAACAACAACAACAACAACAACAACAACAACAACAACAACAACAACAACAACAACAACACAACAACAACAACAACAACAACAACAACAACAACAACAACAACAACAACAACAACAACCCCTCCTATACTGATTATACAGGCCTAAAAGTATTGACTGTGCATTTTCCAGTAAGACATCGGACAGGAATAAGCAGCAATAGTAAAATATTCATATAAAATAGTAGGACCCGAAAAATGAATGAAATAAAAGCACGAACGTACGTCCGAAGTTCCCCTCCGCTTGTCCGAAGCTATCCCAACTTTCTTGGCAATCATTTTCCATAAGAAATCACTGTATGTCCGAAGTTAGCCACTTTTCAAGATGACTTCGGACACCATTTAGGATAAGGATAGCTCTCTTATTATGGGGGATAATTTTAGGAGGCTTCCTGGATTACCGCGCACTATCACCACACATCACTTGACCTAGTTATATCTCTATGTGTTTACAGTCAGGAGATATCGTTAAAAAACCTTGAAAAATGTCCGAAGTTACACGGTTTTACGGTAACTAATTTTCTCCTCTCATTCTTGATATATGTCTCTCCAATAATGTCCATACTTCACTCCCGTATGTCATTTTTGAGATTATCGTAACGTACTATCATGCAGTAACTTTCATGCTCATCACTCTAATACTTGTCACTGCTTTCAGCGTAACGGTACCTACAATCCTCCTCCTCTTGTACCCTCTCTTGCAGTTTATCCTTCAAACTCCCATCTTGACTCATCACACTGCCCAGTATTATAGAGCTTAGGTTTTTAGTAAAGTACTAATTTCTTTAAGTTTTCAGCAAATTATTTGTAAACAATTTAGTATTCATTTATAGTAAACTTATACTGATACCACATATTAGCTTAGATTTTCTAATTTATACAGTACTGTACTATACAGTAGTAGCTTATGTTTTAAATGGCCGTACAGTATTTACATAAAATTGTAGCTGACCTGACAGGCTAGAAGGTTCCTGTTGGTGGTGGACCCCACTGGAATAAGACTGAGCCAGTTACACAGCCATTTTCTTGACAGATCCAGGTACGTGCAGCTTCCCCCCTTATGACAAATCTGAAAACAATTATAAAAGGTTTTTATGCATACCTGTACATACACAATTTAAAAGACCGAGTGCTCCACACAAGGTGCACTTTCAGTTTTGCATCCTAATGGTGGCTTCCCAGGCAGCCTTATTCAGAGCTGCTTCACTTACCAGTTTTTTAAATTCGTGATCATAGCTTATGGTCTGAATTTACAACATAGGACATGATTTTTATAAAGTAAATTTAAATCTGCCAATTAATTTACCAATAAATATTGCAGTATAATTTGTCTGACTGAGTGATAGCTCAACTTTCCACATACCAAATTATGCATGCACATTGAAAGTACGGTACCGGTACTCAGATCTCACCTTGAGCGGGAATGGATTATGTGGGCTAGGGCTTGGAGTGTGAGGTGCAAGGAGTGGCCCGAGTCTGGTCAGTCGTGGTACTGCCTTTGTTACCACCAGTCTCACCTCTCTGCCTTCTGTATCCCTCTCTCCTTCCAGCTTCTGAGCACCCTCTTCCTTCCTTCTCTCTTCCTCCTCCAATGTGCTATCTCTGTCATCCACCTCTGTCTCTCCTATTTCCATCTCTCTCTCTTCCTCTTCCATTTCCCTCTCTCCCATTTCCATCCTCCTTCCTCCACCTTGCATCTTCCCCTCACACATCTCGCCCCCACTGGCTGCCCTGTGCGTCTCTCGGTTATATTCCTGCACCTGCACCCACTCTGGCAGTGACTGGTAGGCTAGGTGCGATTCTCGGTGCTCTCCTTTCCACTCTGAAAATGTTTGTGTCAAAATGTAGCTACCTAATCATTCTTCAATCCATTGGCAATGCAAATTATGAAGGAAGTAAACAAATAAATATGAAGAGCTTCCGATCATCCAGCCAGAACTATTGGTGGTTTGGGCAACCTATAATGCTATACCCAAGTTAGTAGGCCAAAACTCTTGAACATCGACTTCTATAACTCACAAACGATTAGAGTAATCGAGCTATTATCTCTACCATTTGAGAAGGGCCAACCAGGGATTAAGTGTAAAAATTTACAGCCCATTTGCTCCAGCCCTTTTTTAATTACAGAGGTCAGGGTTCACAATTTCTGGCCTACCTATTTGGAACAGGGTATAGCTGAATGTAATAACTGTACCTAGAAGTCAACAGTATGGCCTTCCAAATGCCATTGATTTGAGCTCTGATATATAACTTACTGATACAGTAGAAATTTTGCATAGCCTATACTGTATCTAGCTAATATAGTATGCCACATTCTACAGTTTGCCCATACTACTATCTTTACTCTCTGCCCAAGACAGACAATATATATGCCTGCACTTTCAAAATGGATTAATTCCAATTTAACTTAACTTGTGCAATTACAAACCTAATATCTAGTTAGTCCTACTTTAGTTTGTTGGGGGAACTGCAGATGGAGATTTGGAAAGATAGCATTATTTAAGTTGGTTTATTGGAGAAGGATAGGATTATAGGAGTTATTATAGGCCTATATGATCTAATCTTACAGTTATCCTAGAATATTTCTTGAAATAAATGTGTTAATTCTATCTCCAAAGCTTAATCCATATAAATTGACAAGTTACTAGAATAAATTTCAATACAGAAAAAATCTAAATTAGTGTTTTTGTCAAATAGATGCACATATAGTTATAGATTAGCTAGCTACTGTAGTATAACTAATACCAATAACAGTACAGTTTTGGGCGGGTGCCCAACCCCGAAAGGAGTTGAAATAGGGGAGCTATCCCCCCGCCAAAGGCGGCTTTCTAGGGCCTTTCCTAGCTGATGCTGAGAGGATTGGGTTCTAGTCATGTGGTGATGGGCTGGTCTATCCGAGTGAAAACTGAGCGATCTCTGCCATACCCATAGCTTACTCTGACTGTTCCTTTTACTTATATATCTTCTAGATCTCAAGTGGCGGCGTCTTTTCCATGGATTGACCTCCCTACTGCCAACCTAGAAGTTGGCAGATTGGGAGCCAAAGCGTCACATTTTTCCCTTGCCCCTCAACTTTCCCTTCATAATTGCTGAGGGGCACAGGGCCTTGGGTGGGGCTTTGGTTTCCCGGGCGTTTCCGCACCCTCCTCAGCTCCCTGCCTTGGAGTGGCTTCGGTCACCCGGGCTTTGTTAGTGGTAAGCAGGGAGGATTTTGTGGGGGCGCTCGTTTATGGCCTTGGCCTTGCTCGAGACCTTGGGGCTGTTCGGCCAGACAGCCTGGGGAACAACAACAACAACAACAACAACAGTACAGTTTAAAATTTTAATGTTTATTCTTGCCTGATATTACTGAAATTTGAATCAGATTAAAGGTGACTTACTGTGGAGACTGAAACCTGAAGGTTTGAAAGAACAGGACAGAAGCTGGCAACATGGTCCCCCTCACACAGCTCACATACTCCTGTTGATGAACCAATTGGTTGTAATTTCAATACAGTACCACCATAGCTATTGTAAGATCCCTTATTCTCTCTATTGCTATCTGTCTTTTAGAATGAACATGTCATAGCTACTGTTGACAAAAAGCTTTGGGCTATCAGTATAACTAATTTTGAATCACAACAAATTTGCTATAGCTACCAATAACAGGATACCAGTAATATATGGTACAGTACAGTATTATCATAATGTACCGGTAATATAAAAATGCATTAACAATTTAATGTATCAGTACTGGTATCTGGTATGGTAGCTTCCGTTACATACAGTACTGTATATACACATTGAAGACTTGAGAAGTTGAGTAATCCATAAGACATGGTGCAGTCTCAAATCCTAATTATTAATAGTAACATTCTATGCAACTAGGCTATGTTCTGGGCTTTTAACATTTTGAAATTAGAGATCAGATTGTAGAACCTGATCATGTTTTTCTAGGTTTAATGCAGCTTCCTTTACATTCAAAGACTTACAACTTTTCACCCCAATTTTGATCATCTATCATTTCCACATGCCAAATTCAATCAAGCATGCTCGTATGAAATTCTTCGGAAAGTCGTAGTTTTCGCTGATCTAAAAAAGTGAATGTGTATAGCCAGCACTTGCACAATGGTATTGGGTATCGGGTATGTCAACTTACCCTCACCTCAAGCCTCAACCCCATTTTAAAGTGGTCCAATCTAACCTATCATCAGATTACCATCATAACTTAGGACTGATAAGGGTAATGAAGTAGAAGGTCTAAATCAATAATTGTAATAATGGTAGGCCTATCCAGTAAACATTTCCAAGTGTGTGCTCAGAGGTATTGGTAATCCGAACCATTGAAAACATAAATTTTTGTTTCGCATAACACGAATACTATCAAATTTTAAATTAATAGGCCAGTAGACTATAGCCAAATCTTAAAAGTTAGCATAGTCATAGCCTAGCCCTAAGCATTAGAAAACCCAGATTGGCAACTAAGCTATTTATTTATATCCTATGTGATTTTTTTAACACAACTAGGGTACCAGTATTACAATTAACAGCATATACGGTAACCTAACCTAGGTTAGGAACTTAGGTTACCTAACTCTAAGTAGAGTGTCAAACCAAAGCAATCCTTTTTTTTTTTTATTATTATTGTAGGCTATATGCAGAGCTAAAAGTGTGGTTTAAAGGGTACCGGTATTTCAAATTATGTCTATGGAAGTGATAAAATGTTCAAACAATGCTATATATGGAAGTGATAAAATTTTCAAACAATGCTATTTCATGATAATTGTTATGTATTCCTTGTCAGGTTTGTCATATTCATTCTAGTCTTCAAACAAAATGACTGCAGTAGGCCTAAATACCTAGGCTAGCAAGGCTAGCCTATACCGTACCTGAAATATTATATTTTTTGTATACAATTTACTTAGGTGATATTGCATTCTTCATGGCTCAAGGAGTCAAGGATCAGAGCCATGTGGATTTCCTATTGAAAATATATTACAGAAAACGGGGGTTGCAAGGGTAAACTCGTCCGCAAGATCGTCAATGCCCGCAGCCCACACAAATAGCCTAGTCTATGCCGCATACATTTCCATTCTGAATTTACCGGTATGTATTTAAATGATAGGGCTAGGTAGGTTTCTACTGTTATTTCGTAGGCTAGGCTATAGGCCTAATCTGAAATAGGCCTAGCCTAGCTCTTGAAATTTGGCATCATTAAAGGAGCCTTTCGCCGCGCTCCGTACGTTATCGGTCACCGTCACGACCATTAGGCTACGTTTACTTCCAGGCCTAGGCCTAGTTTGACCACTTTTGGGTAAATTTTAATAGCCTAGCCTATCTAGTTTTCAAGGCAAACCAACCGTCCAACGGAAGGCCCAAGTCAAAAGAATTAGATCTTAACCCCTTCAGACTCATATGACGCAGAGGTTGCCAGATTAGCAATAAGAAATAGAGTTCTCTCACTCTTATAATTAGCCTACCTCTCCAAAATTAGTTTTCTGCCCACAGCTAACTCAAAGACAACTGCAGAGGTTGAAGTAACTAAACTAAAGGTTTCTAAATAGGGCCTACCCCTGGTGGTAACAAAGGTTTTAAAGTATCCCTAATAGGCTCAAAATCGCGTCATATGTCGGAGAGGGTTAAGGTCTATGTAATATGAAAGTAAACCTCAGAATATATATATCCAAACATTCAATTCTTTGAGAAGACATTTGAAAATACTGGGCAATAGGCTAACCATCTACCTCCCAACAAAGGTTACTTACTGGACAGGTCAGCCATTTCAAGACTTCCGTGTGAATTAGTACTTGAGCATATAACATCTAGGTACCATAATATTAATCAGGTCAGTGGACAGTGGTGATCATTATACAAATTTTACACTTTTTTGATCTCGGAGAGGCGGACCAATGATGTGTGTACCATCTAGGAAAATTTGTGAAGGTTAATGCATTTATTGGTCATAATATGTTACACAAATCCATATTCTTTCAATTAGAATAACGGAGAGAATATGATGAATCTTCCTAGTACGTATATTTTAATAACTTTATAATGATTACAAGTTAGTACCGTGGTTGAGATGCGTTATTTTTACGGACGTTTGTTTACAAAATAGAGACCTATCTAAATAACCTTAAGCTACCGCTCCATATTTTGGACGACAAACGATTAATTTGTATACAATAGGCGCGCTCACAGGAGCCACTTTTCCAACATTTTGGTCAGGTTACTTTTATCCTCCAATTCAGACACCTCGATAATTATGTGATATATCCTTTATTATGTTCGATGGGCACAATATTTAGCTGTCATAATAATATATATATTATATATATATATATATATAATATATATATATACACTATAGCCTATAGGCTATCCATAGCATTGGAAATAAATATTTACCCATTTTACACTTAATGTAAAACACGGTCTCTGAAACCCATATTTTGTCATTAACCCGTTCAGTACCAGGGACGTCCTTTTCATCATCTGGCAACAATTAGACGATTTTATTCAGCTTAGGAAGGACGTCTAACAATAATAAGACTTCAAACTATCTCAACCAACCCTTTCAACTACCACAGATCCTTCCTAAGCTGCATAATATCGTCTAAATACAACTAGACAAAAATATAACTCACGTCGCTGGTACTCAAAGGGTTAACCTAACCTAACATACCACTGATATAGTGTAGCCTACTGTACAGGATGACATGCTGAAAAATACAGTGGATAAGTGAGAAAAAAAATAGTTTCTCCACCAATTCAAGATGGCCGCCTTTCTTGCTTCCACCCTTTTTCAATCCAGAAAGTTTAATGAAAAGTAATTAACCCTCTCCGACATATGACGCGATTTTGAGCCTATTGGGGATACTTTAAAGCCTTTGTTACCATCAGGGGTATTTAGAAACCTTTAGTTTAGTTATTTCAACCTCTGCAATTGTCTTTGAGTTAGCTGTGGGCAGAAAACTAATTTTGGAGAGGTAATGGATCTCCTTCTCCCTCGTGTTTAGCATATTAGTTTTGAGATTTTAAGACGTTCCTTCCGTTACTTTGGCGATTTTGAGACCTTTCGCCTATTTTTTTTTATCAATATTAAGACCTTTCGTGCCCTTTTGGTGTCGATATGTTTCCTGGCGAGTGACAGCGAGCCTAATTTTAGAAGGAAACGGCCTTTGGTCGGGAAATTTTTCTACCGGAAATTGTACACATTTATCTTGAAAGGGGATCTAGGGTTTTTTTTTTTGATGGAGGTCTAGCGAGGAAACTCACAAATAAATAAATATATAGACCAAAAACCAAGCAGTACCCCCTTAATCCAGGCGAAGAGATTCACAATACAACATCCGAAACTTTGAGCTCCACTGAAACAATGAACCCTTATCGAGTCAACAAATACCAGTAGTTGTTGGTAGTTCGTTCAGAGAGCACGTCACTTTTTAACCTCGCTCTCTGTATGTAATTTTCGTGCAGGATCTACTTCAATTATACGTGTACATAGTGAGTTGATGGTGAATATTATCACAAACTCCAGCTTCTTACATCCAAGGTGCGTACGTTTTGGCAGATTCTGATTACTGTAATAGTTTAACCCTTTTCAGTATACAAGGACTCTATTTATATTGTGCAGTATACTTGTTAACGTTAGACGATGTTATTCAGCTTAGGAAGGACCTCCAAGGATCTAGTTTTATGCAAATATCTCAATTAACCATTTAACGCCCACATATATATATATATATACCGGTATATATATATACACTGTAGGTAGCATTCAAAGAGACTACTGCAGGACTCTTCTTCGTCTTACCTCTGACCGGGTATAGGCTATCCTAGTGTTTACTAGCCTATACCCCTTTGAAAGGATATTAGCCTAACCTAACAACCTTACCTAACCTATCCTAGTATTATAGGTGGGGGCTGCCGCCCCCACACCCCCGCTTTGACTTAGATTTTTGGTGTATTTGTCTGTGAAATCGGGTTTTTTCAAGTTATCGATAATGAAAATCCTCCATGCGGACTATAATGAGAAAAATATGGCGAGTCTATTGGTTCCTATTTTCCCTAATAAAATGTTTCTAATAGGGCCGATGTAGTGTCCTTGAAGATTATCTCTATATATATATATATATATATATATATATATATGTATATATATGTATATATATGTATATGATAATTATGCTCCACAGTTCCCATTATGTCCTAGAAAGTGATTAAATAGCCAAATCAATATAAGTGCATGCACATTTTCCAGTAATCTCTCTCACACTCAACGGTCTTGAAACAACATTGCCCCGGTTTGACACTCTGCCGCACATAAATAGATAAGACTAGCAGGGGTACCCGGCGTTGCCCGGGTAATCACCATAATCACCATCACTACTACCACCACTACTACCACCACTACTACTACCATAATCAATCACTACTACCACAATCATCACAATCATCACAATACTACTACTACCATAATCACCGGCCTCGACCTCCCTGTGCCTCATTAAACGGCGACCTCGATTTCGGCCGCTAAATGATCTCCGATTTTGGATCTGACCTCATCCGTTTTCCCCATTTTGGGGGGCTGCGAACAACTATCGTTCCATATACCTTTTCGATCGGAGGCCTCCTTCTGCCCCAAACGGCCATTTTGTTTTAAACCAAAATAGATTTTTCCGATTTCGCGCCCATTTTCTCCGTCCCTTTCACCCTGGGGAATTCTATTTTTTCACTAAAACCTGCCTAGGGACCCCCTTACTATGCATACCAAGTATGAACGCTCTAGCTTAAACAATGTGGCCATGCATAAAGAACATACACACACACACACACACAGACAATCGAAAATATTATATAGATAGATTATATAGATAGATAGGTATATGGATAGATTTATTTGTTTTCGTTTCCTTCATGTATACCATATTAATAACTTGATCATATACCGGTTATTTCATCTATTTGTGTGATGCTCTCTCTCTCTCTCTCTCTCTCTCTCAGCTAACAACAATATACTAAAAGGAAGAATGGGGTTATCTAATACATAAATCGTTAACCTATAGAGTAAGAGGAAGGGCCAGTAATGGACTGATATGAGCCTTTCGCAGTGCAAGATTATTGCTATATATTTGCTAGAAAATATGAAGTTTCGTATTATTACTTAACACAAATTATTATTAAAAGTTAGAACAGATGAATTGGAGAATTGAAATACATTCTACAAGTAGGGGTTCTCTTATCTTTAATATAAATAGGAACAGGTTAAGCTTCCTTTATCACGCCATGGTGTAGTGGTTTAAAGCACGGACACTCGTCCTGACTGTCGGTGTATCGAGTCCGGCTGTGAGTAAAAATTAATTTAGTAGCTCATGTGTATTTTGTGATATTTGTTATATACTGTATATATATATACTGTATATATATATATATATATATATATATATATATATTATACCGGAATATACAGTATATATATATATATATATATATATATATATATATAGAGAGAGAGAGCGGAGAGAGAGAGAGAGAGAATGCAAAGATGGATTGTAGAGAAGCAAAAAGGACACACAGTGAGTGAGTAACTGAATCTTTAATAACTAAATTGTAGAATATGTACCGGGACTTTAGGGCAACGAAAAGGAAAATTATAGTCCAACCAAAAATTCCAGGAAGAGTGTTGTATAAACAAGTGAATCTAGTGAAGAGTGAAGGTGAGTGTGTTGAGTAAATGGAAACGCTCTCCTTGGAAGATTATGGGTTGCCTGACAGTGGAAATGGAGTGAACAATGAGGAAGTAATTTAAGGAGGGGGGGGGGGGGGGTACCTTGTTCCCTAGACCTATATGAAGCTTTAAAAAAAAAAAAAAAAAAAAAAAAAAAAAATAATAATAATAATAATAATAATAGCCTAATAATAATAATTAATAAATACAAAAGGTAGCATTCAAGGAGACTACTGCAGGACTCTTCTTCTTCTTCTTACCTCTGACCGGGTATAGGCTATCCTAGTGTTTACTACCCTATACCCCTTTGAAAGGACATTAGCCTAACCTAACAACCTTACCTAACCTAACCTAGTATTATAGGTGGGGGCTGCCGCCCCCACACCCCCGCTTTGACTTATATTTTTGGTGTATTTGTCTGTGAAGTGGGTATTTTTCAATTTGTTGATAACGAAAATCCTCCATGCGGACTATATGGAGAAAAATATGGCGAATCTATTGGTGCCTATTTTCCCTTAATAAATTGTTTCTCATAACGTCGCACTAGTGTCCTTGAATATTATCATACAAAAATCCTCCCCTAGATTAATTTGCACATTTTTCAGTAGAAAATGGTTTGTCTTAAATTACTGGTTTGCTTTCGCTCGCCAGAATAATATCAACACCTAAATGGCACGGAAGGTCTCAATGACAAAGAAAGGGGGGGAAAGGTTTTAAAATCCCCAAACTGACGGGGTGAACGTCTTAAAATGTCAAAACTAGAGGGGCTAAACGTGAAGGAGAAGGTCCAGTAAAACAAAAACCTCTTATAAGGTTGTTGGATGATTTGACAGAGAGGACAGTTGACCGTTTTCACCCATTTGACAGAGAGGACACTTGACCGTTTTCACCCATTCAATTCCGATGACGTCCCTTTTCATTGTATTCTGGCAACTAGTAGACGATATTATTCAGCTTAAAAAGGGCCTCCAGCAATTAACAGGCTGCAAACTGTCTCACTTAATCCTCTTTACTACCACTGATCCTTCTTAAACTGCACACAATCGTCTGAATATAGCTATAATAAAACTAAAAAGACGTCGCCGGTACAGAAGGGGTTAAATACTATAGTCGGTCTGTGTCCAGCTGGAGGTAAATTGCCATGGCGTTATCTGGCTGACTTGATGATAATGAAATATGTTCCTAATTATATGAAACAAAACCCAGGCTGGAGCAAACGGGGTCCCGTTTATTAAGGGGTGAGGGGTCGTTTTTTTTAGATCCCCCTTCTCCCTCATGTTTAGCCCCATTAGTTTTCAGATTTTAAGATGTTTGACCCATTAGTTTGTCGATTTTAAGACCTTTCGACCCATTTCTTTGTCAATATTAAGATATTTCGTGCTATTTAGGTGTCGATTTTTTCCCCGGCGAACGATAGTGAGCCTGTAATTTTGGAAGAACCGGCCTTCGGCCGGGAAATTTTTCTGCCGAAAAATTTATAAATTAATCTAGAAGGGGGATCTAATGGATGTTTTGTTTTTAAGTTTGATGGAGGTCTAGGGAGGAAACTAGAATAATAATGAATACACGAACAAAAATCTACCAAAAAGTGAACCATCCCCCTTTAAAAATTCGTGGACCCCCCCCCCCCCCTACCCTCTTATGCTTTTCTGTATGCAATTATAACTAACTGGATTAATTTTTTTGTATGCAATTATAACTAATTGGATTAATTTTTCTGTATGCAATTATAACTAACTGGATTAATTTTTGTGTGGAACTTGCTTTTCAATAATTAGTATACAGTATATATATAGTTTTGTAGTTGATGTACAGTATATACAATTATATTTATAAATTCGTTTCCAGAGATATACTTCCATAATTTGAAATAGGTGGGGTCGACGAATTTTTGTGAATGGCTGTACATTGCCATGCCTATTTACTGTTAGACTTTCCAAATGGTAGAACTATTTGCACCGGGCTGTATATCGCCATACCTATTTACTGTTAGACTCTTTCCAAATGGTAGAACTATTTGCTACGTGCTGTATATCGCCATACCTATTTACTGTTAGACTCTTCCCAAATGATAGAACTATTTGCTACGGGCTGTATATTACCATACCTATTTACTGTTAGACTCTTTCCAAATGGTAGAACTATTTGCTACGGGCTGTATAACGCCATACCTATTTACTGTTAGACTCTTCCCAAATGATAGAACTATTTGCTACGGGCTGTATATTACCATACCTATTTACTGTTAGACTCTTTCCAAATGGTAGAACTATTTGCTACGGGCTGTATATCGCCATACCTATTTACTGTTAGACTCTTCCCAAATGATAGAACTATTTTCTACGGGCTGTATATTACCATACCTATTTACTGTTAGACTCTTTCCAAATGGTAGAACTATTTGCTACGGGCTGTATATCGCCATACCTATTTACTGTTAGACTCTTCCCAAATGATAGAACTATTTGCTACGGGCTGTATATTACCATACCTATTTACTGTTAGACTCTTTCCAAATGGTAGAACTATTTGCTACGGGCTGTATATCGCCATACCTATTTACTGTTAGACTCTTCCCAAATGGTATAACTATTTGCTACGGGCTGTATATCGCCATACCTATTTACTGTTAGGCTCTTCCCAAAAGGTAGAACTATTTGCTACGGGCTGTATATCGCCATACCTACTTACTGTTAGACTCTTCCCAAATTATAGAACTATTTGCTGCGGATTGTATGTTACCATTCCTATTTACTGTTAGACTCGTCCCAAATGGTAGCACTATTTGCTTCGGACTGTATATTACCATTCCTATTTACTGGTAGACTTGTCCCAAATGGTAGACCTATTTGCTTGATTTCCACAGTTATCTCTAAATTGTGAGAGGTTTTGGGTCGGGATATCTAGTGCGCAAGACCATTCGTTCATATTATTGTATCCTATGTATGTATATGCTCAGGCACATATCCTATAGCTGGGGGTGGCCGACTCGAGACAGAGCCCAAACAGAAACAAAATTTAAAGTTCCAATTCTTATAGTTTCTGACCACTTTCGCATTCCTTCGCCCCTTTCTCTGTCTCGTCGAGTAGGTGAATTTTACAAGGGGAGGAGGATTCCTAGTCCCCTGCCCCGAGAAGGAAAAGTAGGGCAGCAACAGAGACAGACAGAAAAGGCTAAGGTTGGTTAGAAGATGCCAAACCTCATTGTATACAGTAGATAGATAGATAGACTGACAAATAGATAGGTAGATAGATACATAGTCAGATAGATAGATAGATAGAGAATGGTACAGCTTGTATATATACCGTTTAGTCTCCTCGCTGCCCACATGGACAATCTCATTTAAAGTTAGCCCAAGCAAATTCTATAGGGGCTCGGCTATTATTACGGGGGGAGAGAGAGAGAGAGAGAGAGAGAATGTGAGACTGAGTGAACGTGTGTGTGTGTGAGAGAGAGCGAGAGCGAGTGTGACTGAAAGTATGTGTGTGTGTGTGTGTGTGTGTGTGTGTGTGTGTGTGTGCGTGTGTGCGAGTGCGAGTGCGAGAGAGAGAGAGAGAGAGAGAGAGAGAGAAAGAGAGAGACTGAGTGAACGTGTGCGTGTGAGAGAGAGAGAGTGTGAGTGAAAGTATGTGTGTGTGTGTGTGTGTTTGAGAGAGAGAGAGAGATTGTGAGTGAACGTGTGTGTGTGTGTGTGAGAGAGAGAGTGTGAGTAAAAGTATGAGAGAGAGAGAGAGAGAGAGAGAGAGAGAGAGAGAGAGAGAGAGAGAGAGAGAGAGAGAGAGAGAGAGCACAAAGGATGACGACAAACGATCAGAGACAACACAAGGGTAGTAGAGTCACACGGGCCTTTATTTTTCGTCAACTCTTCTCGGCAATTTTTATCTGGTAGTTCCTGACTTCAAGGTTAGTAAGAATCCAGCCAACAATTGTAATCTTCCTTCAGTTTAGTTGCCGATACTAATATTAAGGGGAGACTTGTATATCTTTGTTTATTTATTTGTTTATATATTTATTGTCTATAGCCTATATATATTTGTTTAATGTTCTTCCTAAATCTCTATCAAGCTTAAAAACAATTACATTTTTCGGTAGACAAATTTCTCAGACGGAGAGATAGGAGACCGAATCAGATATACCAGCTTTTGAGACAGTAGACGGGGAGACAGAGAAAGGACGAGACACGCTGGAGACCAAGAGAGACAGTCAGACACATTGGGAAAGACAGGAAACCGAATCAATTATGCCATCTATTGAGACAGTAGACAGTAAATAGACAGGGAGAGACAGGAGACCGAATCAGATATACAAGCTATCGAGACAGTAGAGAGGGAGACAGTAGACAGTAGAGAGACAGAGCGTGACAGGAGACCAAATCCGAATACCAGCTTAGGAAACAACACCATACGCGCGACCACAACACAAAGAGACAGGGAGAGACAGAAGAACGGACGGGCGCGACAGAATTAACTCCTTGACCACCATTACGTAATTTGCATTATTCTGGTTACCATTAGACGATTTTCTTTAGTTTTTAATCTACCTACACGACTCAAATGGGTAAATACGATCTCAATAAATCCTCTTAGTAACATAGGTCCTTCTTAAACTGCATATTATCATCTTATTTTAGCCAGAATCAAAGGTAAAAAAGGCGTCTTGGTGCTGTAGGGGTTAATAAGAAGGGGGGGGGGGTTCTGAACCCTCTTCTCCCTTCTATAACATTATAGCCCCATTAGTTATGAGACTACGAACTTTCATCTCCTTTTTCTTGTCAATTTTAAGACCTTTCGTGCCATTTAGGGGGGTGGGGGGGGTGAAAGAAAGGGCAATATTAGGACAGCGAATGAGAACAAAATAAAGAGAACAGAGGAGGGGATAACGCGAGAAAGACAGCCTCGAGAACAAACAAGCGAGAACGGCGGCGGGGGGCGGCGGGGGGTAGCAACAGACAAGCTATTCAACACAGCCAAACACGAGCATAGGATAGACGATCAAGAGACGATACTAGGAAGGCAGGGGAAGAGATTAGGGCTTCGAGGAGACACCGGACAGGAAGAGAGGCATACGGGGAAAGATAGGGAGATGGAAGAGACAGGACGAGATATACATTGAAGAGAGAAAGACAGAGAGACAGAGGGACATTAGAACTTCGAGGACACAGCGGTCGGGAAGGGAGGCATACGGAGACAGACAGGGAGACAGACAGGGAGACAGACAGACAGATGGGGTGGGGGAGAGAAACGATCGAGACAGAAAGACGACCAAGCTACAGATAGGGAGAGAGAGAGAGAGAGAGAGAGAGAGAGAGAGAGAGAGAGAGAGAGAGAGAGAGCGAGAGCGAGCGAGGGCGAGGGCGAGGGCGGTGAGTTGGGAAATGTTTAGACCGGAGGGAGACGCTGAGGTGGGACATATGTTTAGACAGGAGGGAAACGGTGAGGTGGGACATAATGTTTAGACAGGAGGGAAACGGTGAGGTGGGACATAATGTTTAGACAGGAGGGAGACGGTGAAGTGTCATAATGTTTAGACAGGAGGGAGACGGTGAAGTGGGTCATAATGTTTAGACAGGAGGGAGACGGTGAAGTGGGTCATAATGTTTAGACAGGAGGGAGACGGTGAAGTGTGTCATAATGTTTAGACAGGAGGGAGGTGGTGAAGTGGGTCATAATGTTTAGACAGGAGGGAGGTGGTGAGGTGGGTTATAATGTTTAGACAGGAGGGAGACGGTGAGGTGGGTCATAATGTTTAGACAGGAGGGAGGTGGTAAAGTGGATCATAATGTTTAGACAGGAGGGAGGTGGTGAGGTGGGTGGGTCATAATGTTTAGACAGGAGAGAGATGGTGAAGTGGGTCATAATGTTTAGACAGGAGGGAGGTGGTGAGGTGGGTCATAATATTTAGACAGGAGGGAGACGGTGAGGTGGGTCATAATGTTTAGACAGGAGGGAGGTGGTGAAGTGGATCATAATGTTTAGAACAGGAGGGAGGTGGTGAAGTTTGTCATAATGTTTAGACAGGAGGGAGGTGGTGAAGTGGGTCATAATGTTTAGACAGGAGGGAGGTGGTGAGGTGGGTCATAATGTTTAGACAGGAGGGAGACGGTGAGGTGGGTCATAATGCTTAGACAGGAGGGAGACGGTGAGGTGGGACATAATGTTTAGACAGGAGGGAAACGGTGAGGTGGGACATAATGTTTAGACAGGAGGGAGACGGTGAAGTGGGTCATAATGTTTAGACAAGAGGGAGACGGTGAAGTGGGTCATAATGTTTAGACAAGAGGGAGACGGTGAAGTGGGTCATAATGTTTAGACAGGAGGGAGACGGTGAAGTGGGTCATAATGTTTAGACAGGAGGGAGACGGTGAAGTGGGTCATAATGTTTAGACAGGAGGGAGGTGGTGAAGTGGGTCATAATGTTTAGACAGGAGGGAGGTGGTGAGGTGGGTCATAATGTTTAGACAGGAGGGAGACGGTGAGGTGGGTCATAATGTTTAGACAGGAGGGAGACGGTGAGGTGGGTCATAATGTTTAGACAGGAGGGAGGTGGTGAAGTGGATCATAATGTTTAGACAGGAGGGAGGTGGTGAAGTGGATCATAATGTTTAGACAGGAGGGAGGTGGTGAAGTGGATCATAATGTTTAGACAGGAGGGAGGTGGTGAGGTGGGACACAATGTTTAGACAGGAGGGAGACAATTAAGAGGAGTAATAAGGTAGGAAGAGATGAGAGGAATGGACGAGACAGACGAGACAATCAAGAGGAGGAACACAAAAATCAGGAAGAGATGAGAGGAAATGACGAGACAGGAGAGACAATCAAGAGGAGAAGGAGGAACAAATCAGGAAGATATGAGAGGAATGGGAGAGACAGGAGAGACAAGCAATAGAAAATGGACGGTGAGAGAGGACGACGCGAGTTATGAGAGACAATCAAGAAGTGGAGGATGAATAAGGCAGGAAGAGATGAGAGGAAATGGCGAGACAGGAGAGACAATAACGAGCCAATAGACGGAGAGAGAGAGAGAGAGAGAGAGAGAGGAGAGGAGAGAGAGAGAGAGAGAGAGATTAGGGCTTCGAGAAGACAACGGAGAGACAGGGAGGCATACGGGGAAAAGACAGGGAGAGACAGGGCGAGATATAAATGAGAGAGAGCGAGAGCGAGAGAGACGCGGCTGTGGTGGTGGTCGCGGTATATTGCATTCACTACATGCCTGGGGCCCCTTAGATCAAAGAGCCATGGCCAATTAAACTTAACCTTAGGCATGTTAGTTGCGGCCCAGCACTCCGATCGCGACGGAGGGACGTGTGCTGACCGCTGACGGCCCACAAACACTGATTTAAGGAGCTCAGCTTTTGTTGGGGGCTGGAGTTGCAGAGGGGTAGGGAATGAGGGGGAAATGGGGCTAGGGGAATGATAGGTAAAGGAATTGAATACATTAACGTAGGATTTCTAGATGTGAGAGACAGAAATTATATCGGGGTTGTGATTATAGGCGAACTATAATCAACACTACTTCGCCTTTGTTTTTTTTTGGCGGCTGGAGTTGCAGAGAGGGAGGGAACGAAGGTGAAATGGGGCCAGGGGAATGATAGGTGAATGAATTGAATGCATTGACGGGGGATTTCTATAATGTGAGAGACAAGAATTATAAAGGTATTGGCTTTGTGATTATAAAATAATAGATGAATTTTATTAATTAAACGCAGTTGGGGGTGAAATGGGGCTAGGGGAATGATAGGTGAAGGAATTGAATGCATTGACGTGGGATATCTAGAATGTGAGAGGTAAGAATTGTAAAGGTATTGGCTTTGTGATTATAAATGTACTACAGTATCGTAAACGCAAGTTGGGGGTGAAATGGGCCTAGGGGAATGATAGGTGAAGGAATTGAATATATTGAGTGGGGTTTCTGGAATGTGAGAGGCAAGAATTATAACAGTATCGGCTTTGTGATTAATGACACACTTTGAAAGTATATATATTTACTAGTTCGCTTTTGTTGCCTGGCTATAGTTACAGAGGGGAGGGAGGGAGACCGAAATAGGGCTAGGGGAATGATACATGAAGAAATTGTTGGTACTGCAGTAGAGTTTGGGGTATGTGAGAGACAATATATTTTTTTATTTGCTACCTTTATCAAAGTAAAAAAAAAAAAAAAAAAAAAACTCTCTACGAGATCAATATATAATTTTTTTTCGGTAGAAAAATGTGCCGACCAAAGGCTGGCTCCTCTTTAATTGCAGAATCGCTATCGCTCGCCAGGGAAAAATCAACACCTAAATTACACGAAGGTGTAAAGTCTTGGCAAATAAATGGGCCGAGAATCATAAAATCGCCTAACTAATGGGGCAAGCGTCTTCAAATTTCTGAACTAATGAGGCTAAGCATGAGGGAGAAAGGGGTTCATCCGGGCTGAGGGTATTAACTAGCTGGAGTTGCAGGGTAGGGAATGAGACCAAAACGAGACTTGGGGAATGTGAAAGGCAAATGGAATGAATGTATTGGCATGGTGTTACTGGTATGACAGAAGTACAAGCGTTAGGATCAATGGAATGAGAGAGACACAAAGACAGTGAGATCAAGGGAATGAGAGAGACAAAGATAATGGAATGAGAGAGACAAAGACAATGGAATCAAGGGAATGAGACAGACAAAAATAATGTAATGAGAGATACAAAGACTGAGATCAAAGTAATGAGAGAGATAAAGACAATGAGATCAAGGGAATGAGAGAGACAAAGACAATGGAATCAGGGAATGAGAGACAAAGACAATGGAATCAAGGGAATGAGAGAGACAAAGACAGTGAGATCAAGGTAATGAGAGAGACAAAGACAATGAGATCAAGAGAATGAGAGACACAAAGGCATCCCAATGGAAAAATATGATACTGCTATGGCTTTGCTTCATATTACTGTTATTAAGTTTTTATAATCAACAACATAATGTCGTTACAAAATCTTGGTAATACCCGAGTAATCAGGATGGTGAGATAGTAATTTACCATAAGCTAGGAAAAACAAACATTACGAGAGCAGCTTCAACTATTGCTTCTAAACACTCGGTATTAATATTTTCACCACTAGGATGATGGCAAGAAGGGTTAGGATATGTACAGTGAGGTGTTCCCGGGTTGGAATTATTTTAACCCTTTTTAATTTGATCTGGCTACTACTAATCGATATTATTCAGTCTAGGAATTACCTCTAGCGATTATAAGGCATCGAAATGTCTTAGTCAACCCCTATAGCTACCACAGGTCCTTCCCAAGCTGCATACAATCGGCTAAATAGTGCTAGCATAGTATATAAGAGGTTTTGCTGGTACAGAAAGGGTTTAAGATATAAGCAATAGCGTAGTTGGCCGGAATTTTGGCACGGGGAAGAATGTTGCGTCACACCGGAAAAATAGTACGCTTGTGAGACGCGGAAGACGCAACGGGGCGCCGCCGCCTTAAGCTCGGGTCACACATACACGTTCTAACGTCCCGTCCGTCCCCGACCAAGAAAATAACTTCTGTGTGTGTCCGTGTGTATGTCCCGGCATAAAGCTCGGTTCACACATGCACGAATTAACGTCCCGTCCGTCCCCGACCCCTTAATTCGCCGTGCCTAGGCGGCGTCATTTTTGTGCAGCATAAAGTGGTCCGTGTGGGTCGGGGCAACTGCCAGAAAACGTGTTATGTCGGGGACACCCACAGGACACACACGGGCAGTCGTCGTCTAGACGACGACTGGCGGCGTTTAGACGACGATTAACGAGATGAGAACGGCGGCAAAAAACGTTGGAACGGCCCTAGTGGCCATCGTGGCCACATGGGGCCTCCAGATTGATGCCGTCCTGCCTATTTTCTTGGTCGGGGACGGACGTGACGTTAATTCGTGCATGTGTGAACCAAGCTTTACACGTTTTCTGGCAGTTGCCCCGACCCACACGGACCACTTTATGCTGCACAAAAAGGACGCCGCCTAGGCGCTTTTTATTAAGAGGTCGGGGCCGGACGGGACGTTAGAACGTGTATGTGTGAACCGAGCTTTAAGGGGTTAGGGTTTATAGTTTGGTCTATTTATTTATTGTATGATTCATGCTATTCTATCTATCTATATGCTCAGGCCCAATCCCCACTTTTCTAATTTTTTTATTTTTATTTTCCTCTATTTTATTATTATTATTATTGTGTTTTTTTTTTTTGTGTTTTTTTTTTTTATTCATGCAAATTTCCGAATTTAAGGATTTTTCCAATACCGGTATCTTCTCACGATTTCCGTTGGTGCAATTGAAATAATCCTTTGCGATTAACTTATAGGCATCCATATTGATGAGGCCTTTATTATATTAAGGGGGAATGTTTTTTCCTTCTGGTCACCCTTCTCCCTTATGTTTAACCCCATTAGTTTTGATACTTTAAGACGTCCGCCCCACCATTTTCGTGAATTTAAGACCTTTCGTTCCATTTCTGTGTCAATATTAAGACCTTTCTTACAATTTAGGTGTCGATTATTTTCCCGGCGAACAATAGCGGGCCTTTAATAAAGTGGTAATTGGCCTTCGGCCGGGACATTCTTCGATCGAAAAATGTACAAATTGATCTTGATGCGAGACCTTGGGGGGGGGGGGGGGGGAGGAGCTTGATGGAGGTCTAGGGAGGAATTTAAAAATAATAATAGAAAAACAAATATATATATGCAAATAATCAATAGCATCACATTAACTTAGGTAATATTTTATTGTAAAGTATATAAGCGTTATTAATAAAGCTGACCCCTTAAGTATATACGAGGCTATTTAATGTGTTATTATGTTTATCATTAGGCGAATTTATGCAGCTTAGAAAGGTCGCTAGGAATCAAAGAGGTAAACACTATCCCCAATCAACACTCCTAGCCCCCACTGTATTTCTTTCTAAACTGAACAAATCGTCTTGGATACGAAAATAATTACCCATCATATAATTCTCAAGCCCAACAAATTATTTAACAGAACATTTGCCCATATTTTTTCTTACATTTCTTAGATTTGACTTAGTCTTCTATTACATTAACAATGAACATGAAATATCTTTGCTAAGGGGAGATGGTTGATTTTTCTGGACCTCCTTCTCCCTCATGTTTAGCCCGCATTAGTTCTGAAAATATAAGACGTTTTCCCCATTAGTTTGGCGAGCTTTTGATCTTTCGCCCAATTTGTTTGCCAATATTAAAACCGATTATTTACTGGCGAGCGATAGCGAGCCTGTAATTTAAGAGGAAGCGATGCGGTCGGGACATCGAGAAATGTACAAATTTATTTTGAAGAGGGGCTTTGTGGTGCTTTTTTTAAGGTTGATGGAGGTCTAAGGAGGAAACTAAAACAAATTACTATAAAGATAGATATATAAGCAAATAAATACTCTCATCCTCCCTTAACTTGTATTTTATAAGATATACGATTATTGCAAGATGCAGCTGGTCTGCAACTCAATTACGCCGTTCATTCAGAGTATAAGATGAGGGCAGTTATTTTGTTAGTATGTGGTGGGGGGCAGTGTGTGTGTGTGTGTGTGTGTGTGTGTGTGTGTGTGTGTGTGTGTGTGTGTGTGTGTGTGTGTGTGTGTGGGGGGGGGGGGGGGGGGGAGTATGTGTGTCGTGTGTGTGTATTTGGGCTTTGTATGTGAGGCTGTGTGTGTGTAAGTGTGCTCTGTGTGTGTCTCGTGTGTGTGTGTGTGTGTGTCTCATGCGTGTGTATTGGATGTGTGTGTGTGTGTCATTTATGTATGTGCTTTAATGTGTTGTGTGTATATGTCATGTATGCATGTGTTATATGTGCGTGTGTATGTGTCAATGTATGTGTCATGTATTTATGTGATATGTGTTATTGTGTGTAATGTGTGTATGTGTCATGTGTGTATGTGTCAGTGTATGTGTCATGTATTTATGTGATATGTGTTGTTGTGTGTAATGGTGATGTGTCATGTGTGTATGTGTCATGTGTGTATGTGTCATGTATCAGTGATATGTGTTATTGTGTGTAATGTGTGTATGTGTCATGTGTGTATGTGTCATGTGTGTATGTGTCAGTGTATGTGTCATGTATTTATGTGATATGTGTTATTGTGTGTAATGTGTGTATGTGTCATGTGTGTATGTGTCATGTGTGTATGTGTCAGTGTATGTGTCATGTATTTATGGTGATATGTGTCATTGTGTGTAATGTGTGTATGTGTCATGTGTGTATGTGTCATGTGTGTATGTGTCAGTGTATGTGTCATGTATTTATGTGATATGTGTTATTGTGTGTAATGTGTGTATGTGTCATGTATGCGTGTCATGTTGAAACATTACTTCTACATTTCCCACAATGCCCTTTATATTTTGCATTTAAGAGATCCACTGGGTGTAATGGGTGTGCTGGTTGAGTTGTCCAGTCACCCGGTAGGTAGAGATCCACTGGGTGTAATGGGTGTGCTGGTTGAGTTGTCCAGTCACCCTGTAGGTAGAGATCCACTGGGTGTAATGGGTGTGCTGGTTGAGTTGTCCAGTCACCCTGTAGGTAGAGATCCACTGGGTGTAATGGGTGTGCTGGTTGAGTTGTCCAGTCACCCGGTAGGTAGAGATCCACTGGGTGTAATGGGTGTGCTGGTTGAGTTGTCCAGTCACCCTGTAGGTAGAGATCCACTGGGTGTAATGGGTGTGCTGGTTGAGTTGTCCAGTCACCCGGTAGGTAGAGATCCACTGGGTGTAATGGGTGTGCTGGTTGAGTTGTCCAGTCACCCGGTAGGTAGAGATCCACTGGGTGTAATGGGTGTGCTGGTTGAGTTGTCCAGTCACCCTGTAGGTAGAGATCCACTGGGTGTAATGGGTGTGCTGGTTGACTTGTTCAGTCACCCGATAGGTAGAGCCACTGGGTGTAATGGGTGTGCTGGTTGAGTTGTCCAGTCACCCGGTAGGTAGATATGTAAATAGTTCTGGGTGTAGGAATCTTCGTCATAAAATTAACAAACTAATGGCATCGCCCAGCATATAATTATTTTATCATGGGTCTAGAGAGAGGGAAATTGGCCTGTTACTAAGACTGTTAATTTGTTCGTTTAAGTCAAATCGGCCACACTCCTAAACGGCCATAACTTGAGCCACTACAATCCTAAGCAACCTAGGTTATGTTAGGTTAGATGAGGCTAGGCTTGGTAAATAAAGTTAGTTAGATACTAGTTGAAACAGTCTACTGGTTAAGGGGATTTTTTTTTCTGGACTCCCTTCTCCCTCATGTTTAGCCCCATTAGTTTTCAGATTTGAAGACGTTCGGCTCATTAGCTTGGCGATTTTAAGACCTTTCAACCCATTTATTTGTCAATATTAAGACCTTTTTGTGGCATTTAGGTGTCGATTTTTTCCTGGCGAGCGATAGCGATCCTGTAATTTAAGAGGAATCGGCCTCCGGCCAGGAATTTTTTCTGTCGAAAAATGTACAAATTTAAATCGATGGGGGGTCTTGGGGATATTTATTTTAAGCTTGATGGAGGTCTAGGGATGAAACTAAAAAAATAAAAAAATAGATAAATAAATCGACAAATACCTGTAGGTTATATAAGGTTAGAATTGGTTAAATAATAGTTAAAACGGTCTACTGGTTGAACCGGTCTACTGGTGGAGTTGTCCGGTGAGCCCCAGTATACAATGTCATGATGTGCGTGTGTGTCGCTCATTGTCCGCCGGCCATACAATAAGGCTTAACAGGAAAATTGGACTATATACTCCATTACACCAGGAGTACACTGCTGCAGAAACACAAACCACAAACAGGAGATTAACACCGCCATGGGAATGATGATGATGACGCCATTCTTTGTTTCATTGCCTTCGCCGAAGAAGTTGGAGGAGGCTATGGTTTCGCCTCCGTTTGTCTGTCTGTTTGTTTGTTTGTCTGTCTGTTTGTTTCTGTATATTTGTTTGTTTGTTTGTTTGTCTGTATATTTGTTTGTGGTCTATCTGTTTTGTTTGTTTGTCTGTTTTTTTGTCTATCTGTTTGTTTGTCTGTTTGTTTGTCTGTCTGTTTGTTTGTCTGTCTGTGAACAAGATAACTCAAAAACATTATAAACCGATGTTCACTTAATTTGGTGGAGGGAATAGGATATGCGACAAGGAAGAAGTTACTCCATTTAGGAGGCGATCGGTAGAGCGTATACCTCCGCCAGCGTAGGCGGCAGTATTCGCTCGCCTGAGTGCCTTTATAGTTATGCATATCTTTACACGATTTTATTCAGCTTAGGAAAGGGATTGAGGGATTTGGAAGGTTATATGATATTTTATTCAGCTTAGGAAAGTGATTGAGGGATTTGGAAGGTAACATGAGATAGACATTACCTCTTCGCTACCCAGGGGCCTTCAACAGCTGAGGTGTATACCCTGTTCCCAAAAGAAATAGGTGCCAGAAAATCGTGAACCGCAAACTCTCATTTTGAACATAAAAATAAAAGGTCTAGAGCCAAATGGTGGCTGTTGAGTATTCATACCACATTTCCTGTCTGGATCCTTCCGGCAAATGTATAAAATATTACTCCCCCCCCCGACTCCACATCAAGGATTACATCAAAATGAATGAAGGATTTGTCAACGTTGGAAGGACATATTTTCGGTGAAGCGCAATTTATACTTGTCATTTATTTATATATAACACGTAATAATGTATAGATATGTCTGTTCCTTCCTTCATCCATGGCATAAAAAAGGTAGAATCGTCTAAAACGGTAGCCAGAATGACCCCCTAGAACACAAGCGTGAACCGTACTCACTAATAGGGTTAACGCAAGTCGTAGCACACGCGACACAGGGACTAGACACACAACTACTTCTACAGGAGAACAACACGGCGGGGACGTCGAGCGGGTGTGTGTTTTTTTGTTGTCAAGATCCCCCTCTCCCTCATGTTTAGTTAGCCCCATTTGTTTGGAGGACTTTAAGACGTTCGCGGCGCCCCATTCGGCTTTGGCCGATTTTAAGAACCTTTCATCCGGCATTTGTTTGTTAAGGGTTAAGACCTTTCGTGGTCAATTTAGTGTGTTGGTTGTTTTTCCTGGTAAAATCGTCGAACGGACGTAGTCCAGAATACACTATGAACACTAACACCAGCGTGACTGTACATAATAGGGTTTAAACCAAGCGCTAGACAGGCGACACAGATCACACTACACACTAACAGGAGAAACAACTATACCGGGACCTTGATATACGTAGAAATACTTGGGCCCTTCAAAACCCATTTCTGTAACCGGCGATCCGTATTTTTCAATTAATATTCTTCGCTATAGTTCGACGATTTTGTGTGTGAGTTTATGTGAAGGATCTTGCTTGGTATTAAAAAGGTGTTATAATTATTATGTTCCCTCCTCGTGCTAACACTAGTAATCCATACTTTACGACCTACGAAACCTCGATTAATGAAATTAACAAAACACAATTTGGCAGTTCCGGGGGATTCAGCACTACCATGGATGCTCACAATGATAGAGATAGAGAGAGAGACTTATGAGATAGTTCGAAAAGGCCTGTTTGTTAATTCCTGGAGGGGAAAGCCCATTGTTATTGAATAAAGTCGGCCCAAGGCTAATAGGCCAGCCAGAATCAGCCAGAATAAAGGTTTTAAAAAAGTGTCAATTCGGTATGGTCAGGAGGGGGGTTTAAGTGAACGCATATAATATAATATTATATATCTAGTACTAATATAGAGATATATTATATACTATATACTATATATATATACTATATACTAATTCTCTATATATATATATAGTATAATTCTAATATTTTACTTTAGATGCCTTTTTGAGACATTTTTATTCAGCTTTAGGAGTCAAGGATCTAGGGGTGGGGGGGGTGTCAAGAGATAAGTTGAAATCGTTACATTACTCCCCTATTACTCTCAGTGGAGGTTCTGTAATCAGTTTCAGTATCTGGTGCTGCTCCTTGTTAGCTATTCTCTGGCCATTATTAGACGATTGTATTTAGTTTATGGGAATGGACGTTTACCCATGAAAAGGCTACGACTCTCTCAGTGAAGCGTTGTACGGCTACCTAATAATCCATCTGAAGCATTCATATAATCATCTAAATGTCAGCTGAAATTAAATGTTGTAAAAGATGTCGCCCGCGGTAGGGCCAGGAAGGGGTGTTAAGGTAAGAAGCTCGAACAAAATAATTTAAGCTCCGCTATGAGAGGAATAGCAAATACACAAAAGAAGACAATTAACAGAACAGACCATAATGTTCACATACTAGACAACCTGTAAAAAATAATAATAATACATAAGCAAAACTATAATAATTATTATGACTGATTGCGCACACTGGAGGGCTGGAAGCTCCATGAAATATTGGAGTACAATAATTATAAATTGGATGATAATAATACTATCATTGTAAGTAAAGGGTTCATGTCAGGTTCAGGTCAGGTGAAGCCTTTACAACGGGACATCGTATCAACTTGATCGGCGAAGAGTGGTGAGAAGAAGGGTGTTGGAGAGAGGAGGAAGAGAGAGGGAAGCTGTTGGAGTGGCGTTGTTGGGGGGGCGTGTCTTCATCGGTCTGTATAACGTCGTCCGAGGTCAAACATAAACGCAAACCACTTGGAGCACAGAATAAAAAACAAAAGACAACACGACACGAGATAAAAAGAAACATCAGAAACCACCGCCCTGAGAAATGTAGCGATAGGCGTTTATTGTGATTTAGCTTAACTATTTGTGAGATAGCTTAAATTGTGAGAGAGCGAAGTGACGTTAGTTGTAAGTAGCAACGATCTGCGTGTTTTAGCTCTGCTTCTTTTTTGAATGGTTCTTCAACTTTGTAATGGGGTGTTGGTTGTCACTTTTCATAAGTTGGCAAAGGTGTTTCCTGTGCGTGGGTGTGGGCCAGGTGGGTAAAGGCAAGCATGTATATATATTATTATATATAGTATACTATATATATATATATATATTATATAGTCAGGTAGATTCCCGATTTTAAGCAGGATAATGCAAGGAAATGTAGGAAAGGCCAGACGGGTTCAATTGAGATAAACTTTGGCACTTTCTGACTTAATAGGAAGGCTTTCCAAAATTGAAGGAAATCAGTCCTACTGCATTCAGCCAGCTTAGGGTGGAAAAGGGCGTCATAGATACATGGAGGGTTTAAGGAGGAGATGGGTCAGTTTTTCTGGGTCCCTTTCTCCCTTCATGTTTAACCGCGACATTAGTTTTCCAGCATTTATGACGTTCAAAGGGCCTATTAGTTTGGCGATTCTTTTAAGACTTTTCACTCCCCCATTCTTTTGTCAATATCAAGATTTTGGCGTATCATTTAGGTGTCGATTTTTTCCTGTCGAGCTGAAGGGGCGATACAGCTGTAATTTAAGAGAAAACCGGCCTTGAACCAGGAAATGTTTCTCATCTGAAAAATTTACAAAATTTTATCATTGAAGGAGGGTCTTGGGGTGTGTTGACGTGTTTTTTTTGATTTTTTCTTTTTTTTCCAGGGCTTGATGGAGATATAGGCGAGGAGGCACTGAATGAAATGATTAGAGAGATATCATAAATGAGGGAACAAAAATAGCGATGCATCCCCCATTTTCCAGGGAGGCTGTACCCCCCCTGGCTTTTTGTTCATCGGCTCGGCACAGTAATTGCGGCCACTCCTTTTCTCTTCTTTCTCATGGCTTGTATCCATTCGGCCCCATTCAGCCTATCTGTTTTAAGTACGTTTATGCCACCATACAGGTGTAATTTTTTTACTCGAGTGAGCGGTAGGCGAGCACAGCGATATTTTTAAAATGATTTTTGAGCAGGCAGGCTAAATTTGTACATTTTTCGGTAGGGAAAAATTTCTCAAACGACGAAGCCGGCATTTCTTCATATAATGCTGGCTCGCTATCGCTCGACCAGGAAGAAATCAACACCCTTAGAATAGGGAGATATCGTCATTAAAATAGTTGGCTGCTAATGGGGGCCCCAGAATGGAGTACAAAGCCAGTAGAAAGGCGATGAACACAAGAGAAAAAAAAAAACAAAAAACAGGTCACCCCCGCATTACATTATATATGAGGTGGGCAGTTCATCACAAGCTCGAGGGTCAACAGTTTATGAATAGGTATAGTCGAGGGTCAAACAGTTATGAATAGGTATAAGCAGTAAAAAAGTATAGTCCTTATGTCATTTCCCAACAACAAAACCCTACACTGCTTCATTACCTTTTTGTTATCAATTGTTCCAGTATGCCTGTGTAAGCCGATATGCACGACGAGCGCGTATTTCACTTAATATTTATCCTATAACACTGGTCTGGCAGTCTTTTATGTGAGGTAACATTTTTTAAACAATATTTCAGGTATGGCCTAAATTTATCTATGCATCAGTACTAGTTTCCGAGATCCCGTTACAAAATATTCGCAGAAATGTTGCCAAGAAACAAATTTGTGAATCATAGGAATGTTGACTATAAAAGGTCTCGTGTGATACCGACTTATTACTATGAAGACAACTCAACCCGTAGACTATTTCAACGCAGTACCGGTAGCTCATCACTCATTAGAGTACGGTTCGTAGTACTATATGTTGGTAATGGTTCTAGTTGGTCTGCGGTTGATTTTGGCACTGGTTGGAGCTACTGGTTGAAATGGTTCTTACTGGTTGAGAATGTCCGGGAACTGCTCTGTCCTGTTACTATACAGTAGAATATATTGTGTGGCTGTGCTAGTCGCACAAAGTAATTTCTCGAAAACGATATGAATCGAGTTTCAACGTTAGTCAGGTTGCTTAATTTCTCCAATTTTTGTATTTTATGCTCGTACTGTCAAAACCATTAAAATCTATACGACTTGTACTTAACATGATCATAAATGGCAATATGTAATCCACGCCACCAACAATAGTGAACCAGAAGCATGGTGTAGGTTATAATATTATGGAGATAGCTTTTTTTTTTTTTTTTTTATTTTTTTAAAGCACAATTTTTTTGACATCACATATTTTTTTTTTATTTTTTACATCAATCCTGTATAATCCACATCTTACGTTTTGTGGCCCTATTCGGGTTGGGGGCCGTTTGGATCTGGCGGATGTGTCTGTCTATGTAAGAACGGGTATGTGAATATGTCTGTCTTTATTTATATGTCCTTCCTCTGTGCGCGCGCTTGTCTGTCGCACTCTCACACTCACGATTCACTCTCACACCACCCACACAACTCTCACACACCCCCACACCACTCTCACTCTCTCACAAACACACACACACAACTCGTCTCTCATATATATCCTCCGTCACACAACGTCACTCTCACACTCTCTCTCTTTCTCCCTCGCCCTCGGAATCTCTCACTCACTACACCATCTCGCTCTCTCATTTCTATGTCAGAACCGCCAGAAATGATTAAGTCTGCAACAAGTGAAGAGTTCATCCTTCTAACCTCCTCCTCGCACGTCACTCACTCACTCAGGAGGGGTAGAAGCGGGGGGGGGGGGGGAGGATGAGGAGGAGTGAGGAGGCAATGAAGATATACCGGAGAACACAAATGATAATGAGATTTTAGTAGATGGAATATAAATATGAGGAGAAGGACCTATGTTATTAAGAGGGTTTACCGAGATCGTGATTGTACCCATTTGAGTCGACAGAGGTAGACTGACTATAAACTAAAAATAAATTAACACACGCGTCTAATAGTGGCGCAAAAATATGCAGATGAAAATTACGAATTGGTGGTGATAGGAGTTAAGGGGAGGTTTTTAGTTTGTTCCCTAGACCTCCATCAAGCGTAAAATTACAACCTTAGACCCCCTTTCAAGATGAGTTTAGAAAAATTTTCTAGTAGAAAAATGTCCAGGCCAAAGGTCGCGGCCCTCTTAAATTACAGCGTTCGTCTCTTCGCCAGGAAAAAATCTACATCCCTAAATGGCCTCATAAAAGTGGCTTAGAATTGAAGGAAATGGTGCGAAGGGTATTAAAATGTCAAAATCAATGGGGATAGACATGACGGGAAAAGGGGGTCCAGGAACAAAAAAATATCCCTCAAGTGGAAATTCTCAACTTAAGACCCGCCCCGCACCAGATTGGGTTAAACCCATTCTGTACCGGCGACGTCTTTTGTAATTTATTATAGCTTATATTTAGGGACCGATGTTAGGAAGCTTTGGAAAGACACATATTAGCTACAATTAGGAATTGAGCTAGTCTGTGGCGTTTTTTATGTGTAAACGTCCTTTCTAAGGGAATAAAATCGTCTAATAGTTGCCAGAAAATAAAATTAAAATGGAACCGTCACCAGTACTGTACGGTTTAAAAGGCGATAGCGAGCGCAACACGTGTAGGGAGAAATCTGGATTCGACGGAAACATTTTTATATCGAAAAACTGTACAAAGTTAGCCGGCTGTCAAAATTGTTTTTAGTTTAAAGATATGAGGGGTTGCTACTGCTAGACAGGAAAAAAATCGACAGCTGGATGGGGATAAACGCCTTAAAACAGTAGGATGAATGGGGCAGAATGGATCCAACCCAGAGAGAGAGAAGGAAAAAAAAAAGAGGTGGAATCCCTCAACATTCCGTTTTTCTTATAGGCCTCTGCGCTTCGGCAATTTGGTCAATCTTTGTCACATTCAGCTGTTCACCACTGCCACCACTACCACTATTACTATTACCACTACCCTCAGTACTATGAACACTACCATTATTACTATGACAACTACCATTATTACAAGTACCCACATTGTATGCTAGTAAATTATTTTGTTTCCACTTCCACCACTCATCACACTCCTCTCCACATCTCTCTCCATATTTCACACCACCAGCAACACCACAATCTCACATCTTTCACCTCCACCAACACACCTCTTCACCCCACCTCCCTCGGGCAAGCCACAGAGAATATTCTGAGCCTCCCCGTCGTCACATAACCGCACCAACCCGACCCCCACAAGACCTAAAATCCCAACCACACCCCCCACGAGTTCCGCCCATCCCGCCCCGTCTCGTATACCACTCTCTTGCCCCCGAGCCGCCCCAAAGGAAAGAGAGAGGACGGGCGAGAGAGGCGGCTGGAGTATTTGCCTCCACCGCAATAGAGTGTTCATTTAAAAGGAGGAAATTGGCTAGATCTGCGCAGCAGTTGACCCTCATATGCCCCGGGAGGTTAAAATAGAAGACGCGGGTGATTTACCTCGGGCGGCTGGTGGTGCCTCCCTTGCCCTCAGGTGGGGGAAGGGAGAGAGAGAGAGAGAGAGAGAGAGGCAGGGCAGGGCAGGCTGCTGGTTGGGGAGAGGGGGGGAGGGGTGGTCTTTTGCATCGAGTATAAAGACTAGTCTCTTTACAATTGGTCTTTTGGGTC
>CM064513.1:89545333-89575123 GCA_032716605.1 Paralithodes platypus
TGACTGTCCCGTTCTCCGTCTCCACCTTGAATGACCTAAACGTCATCAACAGCCAGGTGACGAGGCTCAGGGGGGCGCCACCCATACTCCTTCATGGGATTAACATGACATAACTGATTGCGCTTCCGTTCTGTCTGGAGTGGCTACCAAGTAATTCCAGGTCTGCTAGCTCCTCAACCACCCTATAAGGACCAGCGTACTTTGCGGATAAGGGGGTGACCTACAAGGGGCATTAGAATCAACACCTCCTGACCCACGTGAAACTCCTTGAGTTCAACCTCTGAGGTCGGACCTGTCCTGCCTGAGGGCCTGAGAGCTTAGTCAAATTACGGCCAGCCTTCCCCTCCAGACTGCGCAACATCCGTTCTCGACTGTTGAGGACACACTTGAGCATAGACCAAGATTTTGCTGCGCCCTACAATACTTCTTCAACCATATGGAGAGGCCCTCTGACCACGGTTGTCCAAAGACGAGCTCATTAGGGCTGAATCCCAAACTCTCCCCAGGTACCTCCGCACAGCAAAAAAAACACATGGAAGGCCAAGATTCCCAATTCCTTCACACTCTCAAAGCAACAACAACGAAGCACAGATTTCAAGGCTGAGTGCCATCGCTCTAACACACCCTGGCTCTCCGGATGATACGGAGATGACACAACCCAAACAGCCCATGCTGCGGCATTGCTTGAAACAAAGAGGCTAGAAGTGAAGTTGGGTTCCCTGGACTGAATGAATTCCCTGCGGGTACACCATACCGGGAAAAATTACACTAGCAAGATACGGACCACCGGTCTTCGCCGACCCAATTCTACATAGGGTACGCGTCCCCCCCACCAGGGTACCTTGTTGCGAACAGCTACGGCTGTGCAATCAGGTCATCCTTCAACTCTTTCGTCTTTTTAAGCCCAACTCTGCCTTTTCGGAACAGTTACTGGGGTACTTCTCCAGACTCAAAATGTGGTACCTAATAATGAGTACCCCCGAGAAGGGTCCGTTGATACGAAACTCTCAAACGCATCAACTTATACCCCCTCTCGGGACCCTTCCTACGACTGAGCTTAAAGATTGTTGACCAGAATGTTCTCCCTGGATGCAGGAATCTCCGGTGACAAACACACGCCCGATAGGCTGCACGGCACACTTCTCAACCCACTCCTGCTCCTCCCTACTCACGTCGGCCGGCTTCTCGGCAACGACCAAGGGTGAAGCCTCAGAAGTAGGTCCCGGAAGTCGTTTTGCCGAGCAAGGAGGTCGACGCCCCCAACAGGTAACTTCTCCACAATTCCTACATTCCAGGTCCAGAGTCACACCATAAAACTTCCATCTTCATTCTTACAAGCGGGTATGACCTTGTCGCATTAAACTCCATCGGAACCCAACCACCCGCGCCGTAAGTGACAGGTTTACAGTGAAATTTTCTCAACAAGTGTTTGCGATGCCCCAGTGTCACGCAAAAATTATCACCTTCATGTCTTCTACCCACCCCCCCCACCACTCCACACAACCGAGTCCCCTGTGGTCACTTAAAGGCATCACGGACCGGGAATAAGCCTTCCGGGATCCTTCTGCACCTGGCAGTTGTATTTTACCTCGGAAAGAAATGCCTCTAACAAACTCCGGATTGTCCTCTTGACACACTCCAATGCCGTGAGCAAAAGACACGGCTGCGGAGGGGAGGTCGACTAGGGCACTCATTTGCCTTATGACCCTCCTGGTGGCACCCCTAAAACACCATAAATTTTCGGTTTCGGCTTATACTGTAATGTAAAAGGCACCTGACTGTTCACCCATACGGTGTTGTGGTGTTGAGGTTTGGATTCAGTTTTAGTTTCAATTGCTCTTATGTTTAAATGGGTCATTGCTTGGGGAGGTGGGAGGATAACAGTAATACGCACTTGCCAATCGTACTTGTGTGAGGACCCGCAACCCCGAATCAAACGACAGCCGGTTCGATCAAGCCATTTCTGCTGCTTTTCCGGAACTAGGTAGTGCTTGGGTTTTTTCTCCTTTAAGTTCAAAGTTAAATCAACGCCCGTGCTCTTTAAAGAACTGCTCCAACCCATCATCAACTGCTTAAATCCCTCAAATGTTGTTACCTTCATCAGATCGGAAGCCAGTTCCCCATAGTCATCGCGACAAGTCTGCGGAGTGCTCGTGTTCCAAAAAGGTGCTATCTCTTCCCTTAGGTTTACACCCCGGAACTTCAAACGGTACAGTTTCTGGTTGCAGTTCGTAAGCCCTCAGGACAGCCTCCTTGAAGATCCTCATACAACAATACATGACTCAAAAGGTTAACGCATCGTAGGGCTTTTAAGACCCTTGCTTATTAATTCTATAGAGGATACAAGTGCAGCCCATTTATTCTCTGGCCACTGGTGTTCCTGGCACTTCTTCTCAAAGCGTGCGCGAAAAATTCTGTTACACAAACCCACCACCCCCCATATCACATCAAACACCGGAACCAGTTTCAATAAGGTGTGAGAGAGATTGATCATGAGCACGGTTTACCTGCCCAAGTCGCTGTCCCGTTGTCTCTACTCGAGGACTTCTCTACGGTCCATTACAAAAATTTCCCACCTCAATATTCAGAAAAAAAGCACCCCAACAACTCTGTATACCTCAACACTATACACACAAAAATTCTCGGAAATACTCAAGGGCTATACTATTGTCGCAATTTTTTGTTTTATTCTTGGTGATCCCCGCAACAAAATTATTCTCCAAAACAACAAAGATGTTACCTGCAAATAAATGTAGGTTCACTAAATCCTGGTGAGGTCATGTAAAAAGGATGGTAGTCATGTAAACAGGATGTTAGTCATGGGCATATGTTACGGCCTGAGGTCTAAATATATCAGGGCTCTTATTCAGGAGGACCAGTAATGGCATAAATGTTACAACGGAAAGCGCTAGATCAACCTCTGATGTACTATTCTAGTGTAGTGAACAAAGAACACAAATACTCTACAGAGTTCTATATGCAATAATAGGTTATTTTTAAACTCTCAATTAAAGGTGCATCTACTCTCGGCTTAATGTTATGTGAAAAACAGCCTATACTAAACTATAACCGAAGGTTGGTTATGGTATGCAAAGGTAAGGTGGTAAGAGAAGTTCCAAGCTTACGTTACTGTCATCAATAACTGTCAGGCACTCCTGCATGAAAGAAAGTGCACTAAAGTCCTTCAACACCAAAAAGGAAATTTTTTTCTTCTTTAAATGTTAGATGCTATCAAGGTGCTCGAATAGGAAATGGAACCCAAAAACGCGAAAGGCAGCGGAACAACACAATGCTCGCGCAGGCTATGCTACCACAAAAAGGCAGAATATATAAGTGCAGCTCGGAGCCAAGAATATCCTAAACCACTACAACAAAATAATAATACTGCCACGGGGCAATACAGTATTCCTCATCAAACAAAAAGAGCCTAAGTCGTATGTGTCTCCAATACATCAAACTAGGGATGCGAAAATGCTTGTGTAATCCTAAATGGGTATGCATTAATAAGAGTATTGGTTTAATATACTTAATGTCTACTATGATTGATAAAGTCTAGCTAGAGTCAATGATTACCTAGTGCGCATGGGCATGCCGCATAGCCTAGTGCAAATATTCAAGTCTGTGCGTTCAAATATTACGTTATAATGAAGGGTAGCTCTCTAGAGAGACCTTAATACCGAAGGATTAAGCGGTCTCCTGGCCGTACCTCAAAGACAACAACGAGCTTAGAACAGTGCAGGAATGGTATAGGCAAAAACGCCTCATTCGTGCATGCTCTACTCTCAATGGCACACAGACTAGAATTTACTCAATCAACTCCAGTTCTCAGGTATGTCGTGCAGCTTTTAACTAAAGCCATCACTCACTGGAAACAATACCTTATAATATCAGACCCCTAGTCTAGCATTATCTAATCCAGCAGAACACTAATAATTATAGGAAGCAGTACTGAACTATATGAATGCTAACCAATGCTTCGTGATCAACTTATCTTAACAACTAACATACATAGGTTATATCAGACCTTAACGCACAATACAACTGGCCAGCATGAAGCTGATTTTGCAGAGTTAACCAGAGGGAGTATAATGTTAATAAAAGGTGGTGAAAGATATGGAAAATGAGAGATAGGCAGAGGAAAAGATTCTCAGGTGCAGAGCGGGAGACAGGTATCAAAGGATAAGAGAGATGCGTTCTAGAAACCAGATCTGAGAGAGAAAGTGGCGAGGGAGCTGTATATATACCAGCACTAGCTCGAGCCGCGTGGGAAAAAAGCGGTAAATAGTCCCTCAGCCAATACCAAAGAAGCCAGCCAAACATGATGTCACAAAGCATGGTAAAAAACTCCCTCAACGAATCCCCACGAGGCCAGCCAGCTATGACGTCATCGAGTATAGAAAAACACTACGCGCCTCCTCTCACTCTGTTCTACTCTCTCTCTCAATTCCTATAATTACTACTTAATGATGAAACATATTCTTTGCAATTAATATATAAAGCCTTGACATGGGCGAAAACAAAGAGCCTTTCTGGACTGCCCATGACACGAGCTTTCATATGAAATAAAGCACACAATAATACATCAACTGTAGCCACATCCACTGCCCTGGCGATCCTAGCGAGTCACTGTAGGACAAGCCATGCGGTTCTAACGGAGTTGTAAATGTCACAGTCCCTAGCCTGCTCTGAGGAGGGTAGCTCCTCGGGACCCTCAGGATCCCACAAAGGCATGGTGGTCGGCCAATCACAGGGCGATACGTCACAAGGCAGCAGGCCCCTAAGACGCGCCAAGAACCACCAGCCAATCAAAGACGAGAGAAAGCTCCGCGCGGGCGGGAAAAACTCCGGGAGGGAGGACGGAGGAGGGAAGCAACACTCACTACCCCCTCACTGCCCGCTCTCTCTCTCTCTCTCTCAACTTCTCACTACAATGCATCTCATATTCTACTCATGATAAAAAATACTTCCCGTTGTCACAGACGAAAATTAAGACCACCTCTGGACTGTCTGTAACAATGCAAGTACTATGAAAGAAAGAAAAAAATTCTCTCAACCCCACAATTTGCCGGAGGATAACAGGCTTTTCACAATACGTAGACGGAGGTCGTTAAAAAAAAAAAAAAAAAAAACATTCTCTGATAACTGTAGCCCATTTCACTGCCCTGACGAGCGCTAGTGGCTAACGAGAGGTGATTCTGCCAACGCTGGTAGGCGTCACACCCCGCCCAAGATATGGGACGCTCAACATTAGGGGAGCACCATATCTGACAAGGCAGAATGCCGACAAGACCCGCCACAACCAGCCACTCCACCAGAAATGAAATGCAAAGCTCAATCATAAATAAAACAACATTTTAGCATAAATAAAATCTTATAACCCCTCCAAAACATAATAGTATCATTTTAGCCTGCTATACTCCCTGAGCGAGCTTCACAGAGCCCAACCCTAAGTGAAAGACAGGTTCAACTTAGGACTTTAGCTATAACATTGGCAACTTACAATTAACTATCAAAAAGAAAGAGTTTTATTTAATTTTAATGTTGTTTTTGACGGTTCCTCTACAGGGGCAAGCCTGATTTTTCTCCACTCAAACCCACACACCTGTGGTGATCTACGTCGGATCCTCCACCCTCGACAAACAGTCTGCAATCACATTCTCACAACCGGCAATATGGCGAATGTCTAGATTGTATTCTTGCAACATGAGTGATCAACGTGTCAGCCTCATATTCCGGTTGTGGAATTGGTTCAGAAATTAAAGAGGGTGGTGGTCGGTATAAATCACCACGACTGGCCCGTAGGCAGGAACATATACTTCAAAATGCCTGAGCGCCAACACTATTGACAAGCAGTTCTTTCTCTACCACAGAGCAGTTTTTCTGAGCGGAATTAAACTTCTTGGAAAAGAAACTGACTGGATGCTCCAAACCTTCTCCGTCTGTCTGCATTAAGACGGCACCAGCCCCTACACCGATGGCATCCGTTGCCAGCTGGAATGGTCTTCAAAGTCAGGGGCCCTGAGGATTGGGTGAGTGCATAGTAGGTGCTTGACCAGCGAAAAAGACCTTTCACACTCAGGTGCCCACTTGAACTTTTGTCTTTTGCTAGTAAATCTGTCAGAGGAGCTAACATAGTAGAATAACCCCGAATGAAGCGGCGATAGTAACCGATCATGCCTAAAAATCTTATGATCTGCCGCTTAGTGGACGGCCTGGGGAACTGGTTAATAGCCTGTATCTTGTTTTGGGGGGGACACACCTGGCCTAACCCGACCACAAACCCAAGATATTGCACAGTTGCCCTGACAAAGTCACACTTGCCCAGATTAACCACCAAGCTGGCCTCACTAAGCTTCCGAAACAAGGCTTCTAAGTGCTCACAGTGACTCTCAAGGTTGTCAATCGTATATTATAACGTCATCTAGGTAGCCAGTGCAGTTAGGGATGTCAGCTACTAACTCATTCATAAGACTCTGGAAGGTTGCTGGGGCATTTTTAAGACCATACGGCATCACATTGCAACGGTAGGTGTTCCCATCAACCACAAACCCGCATACCCCCTTCGCCCGCTCAGACAAGGGCACCTGCCAGTAGCCTTTCACTAGGTCTACCTTAGTTAGAAACTGTGCCTTACCAATCTTGTCTACGCTATCGTCAACACGGGGAAGGGGATAAGCATTGGTGGGAATCAACTCGTTCATTCTCCGAAAGTCAATGCAGAAGCGAACCTTCCCGTCAGGCTTGGGCTGCAGAGTGACAGATGTCCACCTAACTGCCCCCTTCTCAATCAACCCCGTTCTAACATATACTCTAACTCCGCTCTGAGGGCTGGGAGTTTAATGGGTGGAATTCTGTAAGGTACTGATTTAAAGGGGGGGTGATCTCCCACGTCCACGTCATGCACCACTCGAGTTGTGAGCCCTGGGTGCTCTGCGAACACAGTGGGGTATAAAGCAAACAGGCGCTGCACGGCTACACACTGTTGCTCAGGCAGGTGCACTAGATAATCGTCAGCCACCTGTCTGGAGTTCCCCGCCCACTGGTCAGCAGAGACATGACACTCCCAGTTATCTTCCACCTGAGCTTCACTGTCCCTCACTCCTTCTCCTCCATGACCGCTGCAGGTCAACACAGGGACAGCGAGAGGCTCAGGGGGGCGCTTCACAAACTCTCTCACCAGGTTCACATGGCACAGCTGGTTCTTTTTACGCCTATCTGGAGTAGCCACAAGATAGTCTAGGTCAGAGATCTTTTCACCACCTTATAAGGACCAGCGTACTTGGCAGACAAAGGATGACCTGGCAGAGGTAACAGAATCAACACCTCTTGCCCCACCTTAAACTCCCAGAGTTTCGCCTTCTCATTGTACCTGTCCTTCATAAGTGCTTGCGACCCTACCAAATTCCTACCTGCCAACTCAAGGCTTCTCAGCATTCTCTCTCTGCTCTCGAGGACATACTTTAACATGGAACATGGTTTTGCTGTGCCCTCCCAAATTTCTCTAACCATGTTGCGGGGGCCTCTGACCTGATGTCCAAAAACTAACTCATTGGGACTGAACCCTAGGCTTTCACCAGGTACCTCCCGAGCAGCGAATAATACATAGGGCAACCCAAGATCCCAATCTTTGCCATTTTCAACACAGTAACAACGCAACATGCTCTTCAGAGTCGAGTGCCACCTCTCCAACACCCCTTGACTCTCTCGGTGATAGGCTGAAGAGACAACTGTACTGATACCGTGCTGCTGCATGGTCTGTTTGAAAAGGTTAGAAGTAAAGTTGGACCCCTGGTCTGATTGGAATTCCTGCGGGTACCCGTACCTAGAACAGTACAATAGCAAGTTACGAACAACAGTCTTAGCAGTACCATTTCGCATGGGGTATGCATCCGGATAACGAGTGGCGACATCCATAATGGTGAGGAGGTACTTGTTGCCTGCACTAGTAGGGGGTAGAGGGTCAACCGTGTCGATTATAACCTTACTGAATGGTGGCCCGATACCAGGAATAGGGTGTAACGGAGCCTTGGGAATACACTGGTTTGGTTTACCTACTGTCTGGCAGGTACTGTACATTGCCATCCAGGATGCAACATGTGACTTCACCCCTGGCCACCAAAACAATTTCGCCAATGCTGCTACCGTCTTACGTACACCCAAATGCCCTGCCAACGGTACGTCATGTGCCAACCTCAGTAGGGCGATCACGGCACACACGAGGCACTACCAACTGGTCAACCACTCTCGACCCACCCTCCCAACTCCGTCTGGGATCTAGAAAATGCCTGTACAAAATACCCCCTACACGAAAGAAGTCCCCCGGCTTTGCATCCCCGTCCTCCTCCAGTTCGATTGCACCGTTACTGCACTTCTGAAGCTCAGGATCACCCAACTGCAGCCGACAGATATCCGAAGGAGCCAATTTATCGAGATGCTCCCGGAGCAACTTATGGCCTCCCCCGGTACTAGACTGTTCGACCCTATCCTGCTTTTGCGAGTAACGGTGTTGTCTCGGAGTTTTCACACGCCCTTCCTCCTCAACAAGTGTGGCACGTTCTGGGGCCACTCCGGACCTCAACATAGGTGCTAATACTGAGTCGCCAAGGAGAGCCGCTGGTTCAAAACTCTCAAAACTTTTCCCAACTTTAGCCTTCTCCTTTCGACCGTTCCTCCGCTGATCTAGAGACTGAAGAATAGGCTGTGACACTTTGGATGCACGAGAACGGGTGACAACACACGCCATCTGCTTTAGTTGACACCTCTCGACCAACTCCTGACCCTCCCTACTCACGTCGGCCGCCCTCTCGGCAACGACTAAGGGTGGAACTTCAGAAGTAGGCACCGCAAAGTCATTGCCGAGAAGAAGGTCGACGCCCTCTACTAGCAGTTTCTCCACGATTTCGACATCCAACTCTCGTGTCACACCTTCTACCTCCAGCCCCACTCGGACCAACGGGTATGACCGTGTAGCATTGATACCCTGCACCACAACTACCCGTGCCGCGTTTATAGGTTTGCCTGTAAAGTTTTTCATCAATGTCTGGGAAGCACCCGTATCACGCAAAAATTCTACTCAATGCTTGCAACCAGCCCAACTCACGCAGCCGTGTCCTCTATGGGCACAAAAACCATCACGGACAGGTGTCAAGCCTTCCGAACATTTCTTCACTGGCTGTGCTCCAGCCTCTGACCATTTACCCCGGGCAAACGCAGACGACTTCAAAGACACTCCAATGTTGCGAGCCAAAGACACGACTGCTGTAGGTAGCTTGCTAGGACAGCATCGTGCAAAATGCCTCTTTTTGTGACAATGAAAACACTAACTCCCCCTTGGGCTTCCCTTGAGGTGGGGAAGGGCCCGGACCCTTCTTAAACGGGACGGTATTAGGTTTATGGTCAGACTTAATATCATTGCTCTTGTTTATATTGTTATATGGTGTATCACTGACTCGGGGGGGTGGAGTGTTGCGCCCCTTGTTACATGCATCGTTCCGTTGTGCAGACCCGCACCCACGAATCAGCGATAGCCTAAGGTCAGCCATCTCAGCTGCCTCCTGTAGAGTTTTAGGACGTTTCTCTTTAAGGTTCAAAGTCAGGTCGCTGCCTGTGCACTTGAAAAATTGCTCTAGAAGGACTAACTGCTCAAGCTCACCGAACGTCGTTACCTTCTCTGACCTCAGCCAATTTCTCAATGCATCAGACAGTTCCCGGGCATGTTCTAGAAAAGTGCACTCACGACCCTTCGTAACACCCCGGAACTTCAACCTATATGTCTCTGGTTGTAACTCGTACACCCGCAGAACAGCTTCCTTCAGTACCTCATAATCGACGCAAGACTCCAAGGGCAACGCATCATATGCCTTGAGTCCTTTGCCAACCAACCTAGAGGAAACAAGGGCTGCCCACTTAACCTCGGGCCATTGGTGCTCCCGGCACTTCTTCTCAAAACGCAGGAAAAATTCGGTGACACCTGACTCGTCAAATGCAGGGACTAATTTAAGAAGGTGCAATAAAGACTGATCAAGTCCTCGATTCCCAGAACCGAGACGCTGCCCTGTCGACTCCACCCGAGACTTCTCAAGATCTCTGTCTGCACAGTACATGGCCTTTCTCTCCTCAGCCTGAATCCTGGCCATCTCAATCCTAAGCTCAGATTCCCGCTGCTGCTTAGCCATCTTGGTCACCTCAAGCTGGAAGATCATATCTGCAGTTAAACCTTGAGGAGGAGGAGATGCAACAATTGGAGACCCACCCAGTGACAAACCACGCTTCCAGTGACTATCGGCCTGTGGGATCGTACCCGGCTCCGGAGCCCGAGGGGGTGCCATGGTAGGAGTCGAGTGGAATGGGGGCTGGGCCGAAGGTGCCCCAGCTCCCGCTCCACCCGAAGCCCCACGCACCCCGGCCACGGCCACCAGGTCACCTCTCGACATGCTGCTAGTGCCCACATGTCCCATGACCTAGGCCAAACACTGGAGACCATACCGATCAATCCCCGACACCCGGTTAGCAGTAATAGGCATCTCCAGAAACTTCCTTGCATCCTCCTCACTTGTTACTACTCTAATGCCTTCTAACAAACCCAGCTGCTGCACCTCAGAGTCTGCTTCCCGTAATGTGTCCTCACTGTACATTGATCCGTCGTTCGACATAGTGTCCACCGAAAATTGTCAACGTTTATAAAAAAAATAAGTACCTAAACTCTCATGTAGCACTATTCACTCAAAAAAAATGCTCGAAGACAACTCAAGTGCTATACTACGTTGCCAAAAAATAAAATCCACCTGTCCAAAATATTCTTCAAAAAACAAATGTCCAACAATCCTGCAATTCTTTCTTAGGTACCAGGCAAGGGCACTATTTGTTATTACTGCAATAATCAACAAATGGATCCCGGTTTCTACTAAAATAAGATACTAGGCAAGGTCGCCATTTGTTATGACGACTTGCTCATAAGATAAGATACTAGGCAAGGTCGCCATTTGTTATGACGACTTGCTCATAAGATAAGATACTAGGCAAGGTCGCCGTTTGTTACGACCGGGGCTACGAATAAAACAAGGGCACTTAATGATTGGACTAGTAATAGGGCACTATGCAACAACGGTACGCTAGATCCAAACCCTCGAACTTATATGCCGGCGAACAAAAACACCTATACCCTCCAAAGTTAATCTGCGATAACGGGGTATCCTTAACTGGGCATAAATGTACTCTACTTCAGGCTAACCCACACTGGTATAGCCTGATAACAAACAAGATGCAAGTTACGTTAAAATGCATAAAAGGGAAGCTATGGAAAGATCAATTAAATCACTGCAAGATTTAATACAATAAAAAGATGCTTCAATACAGTTACTCTAAACAACAATAAACTCTTAACTCCTATCTGAAAGAAAGTGAGTATAGTCCTACAGCATAGACCTGGAAACTTCTGAAGAGAATCTGATGCTCATAAGATGCTCGCATCTTAAATTATATAAAGGCAGGAGGCAGGACACCACACGTGTAGACTGAATACAGTAAAAGATAGGACATATAATGTTAACTGACACGAGAATATTATAAATACGCAACGGCAGTAATGCGCGACACTAAAAGAAGTACTTCCTCATCAACGAAACAGTCTGCTATGGTTGTGCAACTCAACAACAACCTAGTTGTGAATAATAATGTGAATACTGTGAATAATAATGCATACATATCAAAAAGAGCTTATGTCCTAACTAATGTCTGCTCGGCGAATAAAGTCTAGCTGGGATATCAAGGTTAGGAAACTGTGGCTGAGCAAGACGGGCTCATAGCCTAGCGTCGTCCTTAAGGCGATATGATTATAGTTACGTTAATGATGGGGATGCTCTCTTGGTAGATCCAGATCTCAAGTATCTGGTTCTACCCTGGCGATCCCTCTAAAGTCAAGCAAAGAGGCAGCACTGTGTTATAAGGTAGTAGGCTAATGCCCTCTTACAACACGATGCTGCACTCGCAAAAGACACAACCAAAAGGACGACCTAGGCTACCACAGAAACCGTCGCCGTCATGTAGGTATAAGCGAACCATACACACATCGGTGACGACGACAACAGAAGCCTTATCCCAGTCTAGCATTAAATAACCCAGCAGAGCACTAATGATAATGAGGGAGACACACACAAAGAGTCATCAAACCTCCATAAACTAAGGACACTGAGGGAGACACACACAGAGTCATCCAACCTCCATAGACTAAGAACCCTTATAGCCTATTCTAATACATGGAAATATATATGAGAGCGACGCACACAATACGATGGGCCGATATGAAATCGTGTACAGAACCCAAAGGGAGTGCTGTGACGTTAAAAGATTAGAGGAATGAAAGAAGGAAGTTGAGTGAGCGAGACAGTATCAGAATGGTGGAGATATGGGGGACAGTTGTAAAAAGGAGGTTAGTCATGTGCGTCCCTAGCCTGCTCTGAGGAGGGTAGCTCCTCGGGACCCTCAGGATCCCACAAAGGCATGGTGGTCGGCCAATCACAGGCCGATACGTCACAAGGCAGCAGGCCCCTTGGACGTGCCAAGAACCACCAGCCAATCAAAGACGATAGAAAGCCCGCGCAGGCGGGAAAAACTCCTCCGGGAGGGAGGAGAGAAGCAACACTCACTACCCCCTCACTGCCCGCTCTCTCTCTCTCTCTCTCAACTTCTCACTACAATGCATCTCATATTCTAGTCATGATATAAAATACTTCCCGTTGTCACAGACGAAAATAAAGACCACCACTGGACTGTCTGTAACAATGCAAGTACTATGCAAGAAAGAACAACATTCTGTGATAACTGTAGCCCATTTCACTTCCCTGGTGAGCGCTAGTGGCTAACGAGAGGTGATTCTGCCAACGCTGGTAGGCGTCACACAAACTATTCGATGAATGGCACTCAGCTTAAGAATGTAAACAGAGAAACCGATCTGGGAGTAACAATATCGAGTAACCTAAAACCGAGTCAACAATGTTCAGAAGTTGTTAAGAAGGCAAACACAATAATTGGCTTTATAGGCAGGTCATTTGAGCATAAATCCAAAGACGTTATCCTAACCCTTTAGCATTCCTTATTCCGCCCTCTTCTGGAATACTGTGTTTATGTTTAATCCTGGTGCCCCTATTACCAAGAAGATATAGACAAGCTAGAACGAGTTCAACGTACAGTAGAGTTACCAAAATGATACCTAGCCTAAAGAACAAACCATACGAGGAGCGTCTTAGATAATTAAATCCATTTCCTTTAACCCAGCGCAGATTTGGAGGCGACTTAATTCAAGTGTTCAAAATCATCAAAGGCATCGACAATATGAACTGTAGTAAGTACTTCACTATCGACCAATCTAATTACACGCGGGGAAGCGGTTGCAAAATTATTGGTAAATCTTTTAACTCACACGAATCTAAGTATTTCTTCTTCAATCGAGTTGTCAACTTGTGGAATGGGCTTCCCTGAGACGTTATAGGACTGCAGCACACCGTTGATTCATTTAAACTTCGCCTAGACAAATATCTCGCATCAAACCCACGACTGACTGCGTTTGTAAATGAATAACTTTATTTTATCCCCCGTCAGTTACTAACCCATCTGTCCCCTACTAACTTCCTAATCCTGCCACGGACATTAGTTCCAGGGCAGTAGTTCCCTTTCCAATGTTTCCTTACCCACTCTAAACCACTGTTTGGACACTTGATCTTCAGTGTTTTGGAGGACAAGCAGCCTAGAGGGGTCACTAGACCTGTTGTTGCTTGATTTCCGTTGTACTCCTTTGTTCTCTCTCTCTCTCTCTCTCTCTCTCTCTGACACACACACACACACACACCTTGTCTCCATTACACCCTGATTGCTTCCATCCTCCCTCAAACGTTCATTACTGTCCCCCTAATGCCTTCCTCCCTGTGTCTCCCTTAAGATCACCCTCTCTCTGTATCCTTCACCACTTTGACTCTTTTCTTTCCCTCCCTCACACTGTATTTATTTATATATATATATATATATATATATATATATATATATATATATATATATATGTGTATTTTTTTTCTAAGCCGACTGGAAATAGAAAGGTGAATTTAATTAAAAAAAAGTGTTGATGCACTGGAGTCAACCTGTTATACAAAATTAAGCAGTGTTTTTACAATCTCTGAAAATAGCCTTTGTCTTTTTTCGCGGCCCCAGAGACTACACTTTTTTTTTTTTTTTTTTTTCTATGTGATTGAGGGAGGCAAAAGGCATAACTGCCTATAGCGAGTGCCTCCCCCATAGTTGAAAGAGTGACAGGGCCAAAATCAAGGGACGTTCGAGCCAAAATGCCTGGACACACGGAGTTTGAAGCAATTTAAGTCATAGGAAGAGGGAAAGACTGATTCTGGGAGAGAGTTCCAGAGCTCAGCTGTTGAGTAGAAGAAAGTTTGAGAGTAACGTTTCACTCTTGGGTTGGAGAGTTGCACAGAGTAGGGGTGGGATTGAGTTGCAAGACGGGTACCACGTGCCCTACGTAAAGGAGGTGGTATGCACTGGGATAGCTCTGAGGAACACTGATTATTATAGTAGCGATAGAATAGCGAGAGAGATGCAACATTGCGGCGGAGAGAGAGAGATTGCAGAGAGTTGGTGAGTGGACGGGAGTTAATGATACGAAAGGCCTTCCTTTCAACTTTGTCTAGGAGAGCGGTGTGAGAGGAACCTCCCCACACATGTGAACAATACTCAATACAAGGGCGCACTATGCCCCTGTACAGAGCAAGAAGCTGTGCAGGGGAAAAGAACCCCCTAAGGCGGTTGAGCACACCCAGCTTCTGGGAGGCTGCCTTAGCAAGACTGGTAATATGGTCCTTCCAATGAGAGCAGAAGAAAAAGAGACACCAAGAATATTGAGAGAAGATGAAGGGTTGATTTTTGTATTGTTGAAGAATAAGGGATAGTCCGCTGGGAGATCCTGACGGGTAGATAGATGGAGAAATTGGGTTTTGGAAGCATTAAAGTTAACAAGGTTTTCTCTGCCCCAATTGGAAATAGTATTTAGATCAGAATTTAAGAGTTCTATGGCTTCATTACGTTTGTCGTTGAGGGATTGCTGGCTGGGGCGTTCTGAAAAACTAATGGAGTAGTGTAAGGTTGAGTCGTCTGCGTATGAATGGATGGGAATTAAGGTACAGTTAAGGAGATCATTTATAAAAATTAGAAAGAGAATAGGAGATAGGACAGAGCCCTGAGGAACACCGGAGTTTATAGGGTGAGGAAGTGAACAATGGCCGTCCACAACCGCGGCTATGGAACGGCCGCTGTAACAACTGTAAACATCATGTGTAAATAGTGCTAACTTAGATCAATTTGATTATATGGACAGTGTATTATCTCTGATTATATGATATACCACTCTATAATACCTTCTAGATGGGTTTATTAGTACCAATATTACTTTAACTCATTGTCTGCCAACAACATATATATGTCGACCCGGTTAAATGTAAAACATTTGTAAATTGAATTTCGTCAAAACTAATATGGCAGAACATGAACAGACCTGTGATTGACCAGTACCCAACATATGAGTCACTTCTAATGTTCATTGCCAGCTCCACAGCCAAAAATGTCAGTCTAGTTTGAACTTTATTTGTGGCTCCCTGTTTCACCGACATCTTGTGTTAAATAGATGCAATAGTATATACATAAAAGTATAAACTTGTGTTTGTAAAGTTATTTTACAATTACATAAGTATATGAAAAACTATACAAAAAGGACTAGTGTGAACAAACAAAAAACAAGTGTCACCCTACTTACTCCTCATAAGCTCATGCTCACAGTGTTGTGTAAGAGTGCAAGTGCAATCATTAGGCTCAAAAACATATACCAGTGACGTCCTTTTGTATATATTTGTGGCAACTATTAGGCGATTTTATTCAGATTAGGAAGGACCTCTAGCAATAATAAGGCAATATCTCAACCAACCCTTTTAACTACCACAGATCCTTCCCAAGCTGCACGATATCGTCTAAATATAGCTAGAATATCAGCTAACACACGTCGCTGGTACTCAATGTGTTAAAGGGCCAAAATACCACATAAATGGGCATGGTGAATACTGTTTTTATTCTTGTCTTCACATTCTGAATCCATAGCAAAAAAAAAATAAAAAAATGGCGAGCCAGTGAAAGATGGCAGAGCATGTGATTAAGGTTATAAGATTATTTCCTATTGACACTTAAATTAGTATATGCATGCCATTTATAAACCCATACTAATATACATTGTACTATAGTTTATTCATTATGATGAGTCTAGATATTGTGATCATCAACTTATTTAAATGGAGATGTCTGGAACACGTAGACTTGAGATATGGACGTGTGTTTACTGGTAGACTCTTCCCAAATGGTAGCAATATTTGCTCAAGTCCTTTTTGAGTTATGAACATCATTTTAATTATATATATGAAGTTTCTTTCCATTGTAAATTGTAATCCCTTGTAACATCTTGCTTTCATAATTTAGAATCCTTTGTCATATTTTCCCTCATATGCGTTAACTTAATATATATTTTAATTGTTTTCCTTTTTAATCCTTTGTACTTTGTTGCATTATTTCCTTTGCAATTTGTTGTCATTGTTATCTTAATTATCCTTATTATCTTTTCCATGCGTGTGAATTTGTATTTTGCTTTTGTGTGTTCATTGTTTTCCGTTGTGTTGTCCCTATTCTGGCTCTGTCTTGAGTCGGCCACCCCCCAACATAGAAAAGAAAAAAAGGAAAAGAGTGAACAAACAAAATAGGAAAAGTGGGCATTGGGCCTGAGTATATAGTGGGCATTGGGCCTGAGTATATAGTGGGCATTGGGCCTGAGTATGTAGAATAGAATAGATAGATTCATTTTGTAGTACGTTACCTGTTTCCCTTTAACCCGTACAGTACCAGGGACGTCCTTTTTTTATCATATTCTGGCAACTATTAGACGATTTCATTCAGTTTAGGAAGGACCTCTGCCAATAATGTGGCTTCAAAGTATCTCAACCAACCCTAGTAGGAGTAAAAATGCCATTTCCGTTTTTACATCCGTAGACTTTATTGGAAAAAAAACCCACTGCCATTTTCGTTTTTACACCCGTAGACTTTATTGAAAAAGCCACTGCCATTTCCGTTTTTACATCCGTAGACTTTATTGAAAAAGCCCCTGCCAGAGAAAAAAACCCTGCCATTTTCGTTTTTACATCCATAGACTTTATTGCGGGAGAGGGTACAACAGGGGAAGAGGGTTGTAGGAACGCTAAAAGCAGTAACAAGAAATAGGGTGGTCAGTATGGAAGTGAAGAAGTCCTTGCATGACAGTGTGGTAATCCCGACACTGACTTACAGAAGCGAAGCATGGACGTTGGTTGAGAGACTCAGACCAAGAGTGAGAGCAGTGGAAATGAATTACTTAAGGAGTGCGTGCGGAGTTACATGGAGGGATAGACAGACTAATGAGGAAGTAAGAAGGAGGTGTGGTGTGGAGGTAGATGTGCTGGAAAGTGTGAAAAGGAACAACTTGAGATGGTTCGGCCATATGGAACGTATGGAAAGCGAGAGAATGACTAAGAGGGTGTATGAGAGCGAGGTGGAGGGACAGGGGGAGAGGTAGACCGAATATGAGGTGGAAGGATGGAGTGAGGAAGTACATGAACGAAGGTGGTGCTGGTTGGGGGGAGGGGCGTCGACTGACTGGGGACAGAGGTGCATGGGGGCGGTTCGTTCGTGGCCACCCCTTCGGGGATCACGGCGTCAGGCAATAGATAGATAGATAGATAGAAAAAAATGGGTCCAAAATGGCGACGGTTGTCTGGTAGTGACCAGTTAGGGGTAACCTGAGAAGTGTCCAAAAATGGCGACGGTTGTCCGGTAGTGGTGGAAAAGGTGACCTACCTGAGTGGGAGGGGCATTTGATAAATCAGTCCTCTGGGAATTATAAAAGGCAAATACTGTCACAACTTTCATACATCCTTACTATTTTAAATATGACCGTCTCTCTCTCTCTTTCTTGCTCGCTCTCTCTCTCTCATTCCTGCTCTCTCTCTCTCTATCTCTCTCATTGTACACACACACACACGGTGCCCCGCCCACTCCTCTGGACCTCATTCGTGATCAAGTGTCAAGATAAACCTAGCCTAGCCGAACTCTTTCTCTCTCTCTCCCTAACCTAACCTAGCCTAGCCTAACCTAGCCTAGCCTAATCTAACCTAACCTAACCTAGCCTAACCTAACCTAACCCTTTCTCTCTCTCTCTCTGTATCTCTCTCTTTCAATCATATTTTTTTTTTCCAACGCTATCTTAGAGTTCAGATTTCAAGATACCAAGCCACCTGATTTCACCCATCTCTGTACCAAAATACTTTTGAGTCAGCTGCTCCCATAAATCAATCGACTATCTATATCTATATCGCTATCTATATCGGTCTGACAGCGACCCCTCAGTAGTTTCTCTCTCTCTCTCTTTCATCATATTTTTTCCAACCACCTAACCTAACCTTGCCTAGGCGAGAACATGTGACTACCTGTTATATATAGTCATGCAGCCCACCCCGTGTGAACCCTAAACATATATAAACACCCCATATATATGCATAAAAACTACCTAAAAATATCCTCTCTCCCTCCCGTACATAAACACAACCTGACCCATCTCAAAATCCATCTCTCTCTCTCTCTCTCTCTCTTGCTCTCGTTCACGCTCTCGCTCTCGCTCGCTCAAGTATCCTACTGTTCTTAGAGTTCAGATTTAAAGATACCAACCTTTATATCTCCTGACACCGCCCCCCTTCGTACCAAAATACTTTCGACCTGCCTGCACCCATAAACCAATATATTACCTCAACTTATCTTATTTCCATATCTATAGTGGGGTCACTATTCTTAATGAGCTTAACCTTTTTTATGTAATCTCCTCATCGATTCTCCCTCCACCACCCAAGTTCTAAAAAATAATGTCTTAAAGATCAATAGCATCCTCTCGCCTTCCCATACTAAAGACAGCGTGACCTACCTCATGCACACAGAACAGAACAAATGAGCGACCTAGGTTAGATGTTCCCAGTGTGGGGTACCCTCCACACTGGGTATCTATGTATCAGATGTTCCTGGTGCGAGGGATATCAACCCCTAGACAACATGGAGAGAAACCGTCAAAAAATGCATCCCAAACGGCATTGGCATTGGTTACAAAGGAATATCTCTATCTAAGGGTAACTGTTATACTCTACTTGTTCTATACCGTACCGGTATATATAAAACATTTACATGTGAACCCCATGATATGATTTGTTTAAATTAATGTGAACCCGGTATATATCCAAATATTATAGTTATTATATTATACGAATAGTATCCTTAGTCCCTTTATTATTATTAATTATTATTATTGAGGGTGCTATTATTTTATACAATGCATTAGTGTTTATTCGCCTAAAAACCCTATTTTCACTCCAATTACAGATCAGTATCAGGTGATATCACACCAAACAGCCCCAACAGCCCCACCGTCTTCATCGAGTGAAAGCTCGGTCTCACCGTCACCGGTGATTGGCTGGCGTGCTCGCAACCCACCGGTACCACCAGGCAGTCGAAAGAGAAAGCGAATACGCCTACCCCACCTAGTGAGTATTCTTAAATAATCAATAGTAAGAAAATATAGTCAGTATACACATGTGTACGCATGTGAAATGTGTGTATGTATGTGTGTATGTACTGTATGTATGTGTGTGTGCATGCGTGTGTACATGTGTGTATATGTGCGCACAGTATAATGAAATTTTAAACTATTCCACCATTCGGTTATCTTGCAAAGTGGACTACATACATAATAATATATACCTGTATATACAGCTATAAAATTACCCGAAATTAATGTCTCACTAAAATACATGATATGAACTGAAATTGTGATGTAAAACCTTATATTTTCTTTCTCTCACAGATATCCCCAACCCACCAAAACCAGGCTCCAGTTGTAATGCTCCAGGGGGCAGTGCACCCCAACCCGGACCTAGTGGTACTACACTAGGAAGTCAAAAGAGAAAGAGCATAACCCCACCTACACCTAGTGAGTATTCTTGAATAATATCAATAGGAGAAAATATATCTATATACACACGTGTATGTATATGTGCATAGTATAGTGAAATTATCAACTATGCTGTCCTCTTACAAGCGGACAATAAATATAATTACATTAAATGAACGCTTCACAAAAATAAATGTTTTTAGTGAGTATTCTTGAATATACTGTATATCAATAGGAGGAAAATATATCTATATACACACGTGTATGTATATGTGCATAGTATAGTGCAATTATCAACTATGCTGTCCTCTTACAAGCGGACAATAAATATATATACCTTAAATGAACGCTTCACAAAAATAAATGTGTTTAACTGTAATTTTTTTTTTCTATGTGATTGAGGGAGGCAAAAGGCATAACTGCCTATAGCGAGTGCCTCCCCCATAGTTGAAAGAGTGACAGGGCCAAAATCAAGGGACGTTCGAGCCAAAATGCCTGGACACACGGAGTTTGAAGCAATTTAAGTCATAGGAAGAGGGAAAGACTGATTCTGGGAGAGAGTTCCAGAGCTCAGCTGTTGAGTAGAAGAAAGTTTGAGAGTAACGTTTCACTCTTGGGTTGGAGAGTTGCACAGAGTAGGGGTGGGATTGAGTTGCAAGACGGGTACCACGTGCCCTACGTAAAGGAGGTGGTATGCACTGGGATAGCTCTGAGGAACACTGATTATTATAGTAGCGATAGAATAGCGAGAGAGATGCAACATTGCGGCGGAGAGAGAGAGATTGCAGAGAGTTGGTGAGTGGACGGGAGTTAATGATACGAAAGGCCTTCCTTTCAACTTTGTCTAGGAGAGCGGTGTGAGAGGAACCTCCCCACACATGTGAACAATACTCAATACAAGGGCGCACTATGCCCTGTACAGAGCAAGAAGCTGTGCAGGGGAAAAGATCCCCCTCAGGCGGTTGAGCACACCCAGCTTCTGGGAGGCTGCCTTAGCAGACTGGTAATATGGTCCTTCCCAATGAGAGCAGAGAAAAAGCGACACCAAGAACATTGAGAGAAGATGAAGGGTTGATTTTTGTATTGTTGAAGAATAAGGGATAGTCCGCTGGGAGATCCTGACGGGTAGATAGATGGAGAAATTGGGTTTTTGGAAGCATTAAAGTTAACAAGGTTTTCTCTGACCCCAATTGGAAATAGTATTTAGATCAGAATTTAAGAGTTCTATGGCTTCATTACGTTTGTCGTTGAGGGATTGCTGGCTGGGGCGTTCTGAAAAACTAATGGAGTAGTGTAAGGTTGAGTCGTCTGCGTATGAATGGATGGGAATTAATGTATAGTTAAGGAGATCATTTATAAAAATTAGAAAGAGAATAGGAGATAGGACAGAGCCCTGAGGAACACCGGAGTTTATAGGGTGAGGAAGTGAACAATGGCCGTCCACAACCGCGGCTATGAACGGCCGGAAAGGAAATTAGAGACAAAGGCACAGATGGAGGGATAGAAACCGAAGGAGGGTAGTTTAGAAATTAAAGATTTATGCTAGACTCTATCGAAGGCTTTCGATATGTCTAGTGCGATAGAAAAAGTCTCACCGAAGTCCCGGAAGGAGGATGACCAAGAGTTAGTAAGATATGAAAGAAGATCACCAGTAGAGCGACCCTTAAGGAAGCCATACTGGCGATCTGAGAGCAGATTATGAGAAGAGAAATGCTTAAGAAATTTGGAAGCAATAATAGTTTCAAAAACTTTAGAAAGACAAGAGATAATTGTGATATAAAGCCTTATATTTTCTTTCTCTTGCAGATATCTCCAATTCACCACAACCAGGGTCCAGCTGTAATGCACCAGGACTCCAGTGCACCCCAGCCCGGACCTAGTAGTACTACACAGCAATCAACAACAACACCAGCACAGAGGGAAAAAGGAAGGGGGATCGGCAACGTTTCACCTAAACCAGACAGGGGTAATTCACCACAACCGGGTCCTAGTGGTGTTAAGCCCCCCCGCCGTCATCTCCCCTGCTCTTCCTCAGACTCTGGCTCTGACTCGGAAGGAGAAACCTCCCCACATGTCCGTGAAATAGTAGACTACTTTGACAATGCCATGATTCAAATTGATCTTTCCGTGCCCCCGTGTTATGCAGATGATATACATTTTTTTTTTGCAAACAACAGGGGACACATGGCTTCGATCATAGAGTCAGTATTCAATCGTTACCCCAAAGCTAACCCCCTGCTCAAAATCATACGTGGACATGACCCTTCGCTTAATCGCACAAAATCCCGATAGCGATGATCCTACCTACAAAGACAAATATGCATAGTGAATACAGATCATTAGTTTTGACTAAATTGAAAAGTATATCGACTACTTGATTGAATATTTTACCACACGTTTCGAACATGAAATGTTAGAGGAAGAGGGTATGGCTTTGTGCTAGATGAAATAGTGAATGTTAGGTTTTTCTTCGGCTTAGTACAGCTGAATTCCAGACTCGGGGAGTATGTACCCTACCCCAAGGGTATTCCAGAAAAGCCAGATCATTAATCCGTCGGGCCCCACAGATTGCGTTCTCCAGGTCATTACAGCGTACCAGTACCTAAAAACTAACGTGGACAACCCCATCAGAGGACAATGGGAAAATATTTGCCGTCAATATGTGAATATGGGTAACACTGAAGGCACCGTAGCCTGGGAGGAGCTTCGACAACTTGAGACCCTCAATAATATCTGCATTCGTATTTACAGTCTCGAAAAAGTGGCAGCTAAGAGAGGTGAAATTGTCCTAGTGCGAAAGGGGGCCAAACACAAGGAAGGTGTTCATTGTTTGCTGTTGGGGAATAGACATTTAGCATTCATTACCTCTGAGTGCGCATGGGGGTAATTGGAAACGTCCCCCTGTGCTGACGTATTGAGGTGTTTCCATCACTAAAATATTCAGTGTGCCATTAATAGCAGTAATACTTATCGATATGCACGTATAATGAGTTGATTATAAAGGTATTAACCTGAAACAACAATAAAACGAGTGAAAACAGCGTTTGGATGGTCAAAATCGGATATAGAGCCCGCGAGTTGTATAATTTATGGTGAGGCAGCTACTTTCCCGCCAATTTCCCCCAAGGCCCACTGGAGACACAGTCGATCGGGGCTACTCCCTCCTCTCTCTCTCTCTTGCACTCGCTTGCCATCCGTGATGACAACCACCCCCTGCTTCCAACTTGCTATGTTAGCATGAAAATAATAACTCAGAATAAGGGAATACAGGGAAATAGGGGATAACTGAAGGAAGGAAGGAAAGTGTGGTAAGGAAGGTGGGTAGGGACTGAGATTTTGCGTGGCCCAGGGGGGGGGCCCCCCCCCCAAACCCAAAAAAAAAAAAAAAAACAAAAAATAAAACAAAAACTTACACAAAAATCATTTTTTTTTTTTTTTTTTTTTCGATGTCAAAAAGTTGATTTGTTTTTTTCACTCACATCATAAGAGTCTCCCCGCAGTCCGCCGGGGGAACCTTCTTAGTAGTCTCCCCGCAGTTCCTGGGTTAAAGACTTTAAACAAGTACATGAACCTGTTCACACATTCACGGCTACCTAAGAAGTTTTTGCAATATATGTCTTGTACCCATGCGAACAATGAAAGAGAAGTTGGGAGAACACGAGAAACAATGTCCAGTAAGTCTCACCAAGCTAAAATTTCCCCCCACCCGGGGCTACATTAAAATTCATGAAGTCCGGTAAGGCTATATGAACCGTCATACCATAGCCTTTTATGACTTTGAACAGCATGCTAAGTAAAGCCCCCCTATAGACGCAGCCAAGTGCGTTCAAAACGACAACATTTCGCCATACCTATGCTATATATCAATTGTAAATAGGGCAGGGGAGACAGTTGAATGTGGATCGTACTGTGGAAATAATGCTGTGAACCACTTTAAAATCGAGACAATGAAACAATCGTGGAGAAAGTGGAAATTTTGTAATGGGTACCACAAGATAAAAATGAGTGAGCAAGATCTATTACAACCATAAAAAAAAAAAAAAAAAAAGAATCAAAGTCACTTGCGAACGTTTGTCAACAAGCATTTCCAAAGGGCAAAGGAAATGGGAAGTAAACACGCATGATCACGAGAAACCGCGGCATGAACTACATAGGTGCATATTGCCGTAAGTGTAATCTTTTAATGAAAAACCCAAAGCTCCAACTCACCCTCCATCGCTCATAATGCCAAACTATGTACCTGTCCACTCATATTACAATGAACTAACAACACCCCGTGAAAAAAATAAAAATAAATTCCCATGCATTCCTGCTCAAAAATACCATGAAGTTATGATTGACGATCTCGGATTTATTGATAGGTTATGCGTTCAATTGTCGGGTTTCGCATCGCTGATTTAGCCCGCAATTCTATAAACATTGAGAATGAGCCTAGATATGTGCTTAGCAATGCTGAAGGAGTGTGCCCCCCCCCCGTGCTTTACCCTTACAAATCAAGGGTAAACAAGTGATGTGCTATGATTACCTGGACTCTCAGCAGCGTCGCTTTCTGAAACTCAACTCCCCCCTCGTGAAGCAATGTTTTTAAAACCGCCTCCACCAGACTGAACTTCCACCGAGTGACTATGAGCATGCTCAGACTGTTTGGAAATGAGTCCTGGATTGCAAAACCCTCAAGGATTAATCTAATCCTCTACGTCAGAGTAGACTTGATAATCTTGTGTGACTCTTCCTCGAGTTGGCGTGGCATCCTAAAAAAAACCAGTGGCGATTAGACCCCGTGAACTACCGTCTCCCTGCCTTCTGGGTTCGCCTATGACTTCTTATTTGTTGATTGACAACACAGAAGGAATTGGAAGTACTCAGTAAACCCTGAATTTACCAACGGGCATTCAGAATAATGTATCTTGGGGGGGTTCACAAGTGGTTGTGCGTCGTTACGTGCGAGCCGACAACATTTACACAAATCCCGAGTTCAATCCCCAACAGTGATAAGAGTACATGTCCTCGTCGTACGTAGATTTTAATAGTCTGGTACCCGACCGTACTGGAAGAGAAACTGCCTTGTGGGGAAATGCGAGAACTCAATGTAAACTGAACTTGAGACATTCCTAAATGTCAGCTTAAGCCAGCATGTAACCGACGGTGATAGACGGGTACCTCATTCTGTTGTGACACTGAGGCCATCTCACGAGAAAGTCATCGAGAAGAACAGACATTCCCTAAACCCATTGATCATCCAGCAGCAAAATATAACAAACCGAGATGGTATCACAAACCACACCGGGACTTGTACGCGGAAGAAAACCGTGCCAGCACCTAGCAAGAACGTGAAACTAATAGGTTGACACCACGCGCTCAGAGAAATATGCTCGTCGCATTTAACCACTTTTTGAAACTACCCTGATCCAACTCTTGCTTGTTGTCAAAAGGGTTCGTAATCAGTGTATACGTTCAAACAGGAACCTTTTCTCGCTGATTTTGATCAGAGGAAATATAGAAGCCCAGAAAAAACGCTACGTTGTCCAATCAAGAAGAACAGATAAAGTGTATTTTCCAATAGCATTTTTGGACGCTGTCTAATCGGGAACGTGGCAAAGTAATTGATGAAGATGTTGAAATTAGTATGGTGACCCGCGCATCGTTTAATGAAATTGGTGCGGAGCCCATATTTGGGAGGAACGCGGGCGTTGATGCCCGTCTTAAATAACCCGGAGTCGGGTAGTGGTGGGTTTCGGAATACAAAATCCACCATGGTGACAATCAATCCAAACTACATTGGGTACTATATCCTCGAGCTGGTCCAAAGTAACGTCTCTATTGATTTTTTTTACAATGAAATGAAGGCTAACTAACGGTGACAGAGTGAAACTATTGTACTTGCGATACAGATTCTTTAATAATGGTCATTGAAACAAAACCCCCGACCTTTTTGCACGAGTATGGCCAAAGAACCACTACTAAAAAGCTACATGGATACAAGTAACTATTTCCCCCCCTCTCAACCCTCTTTACAGCACAGTCAACAAGGTTAAACTCGGCCTGCCTCAAGTCAGAAGTTGGGGAACGGGTCATTTCCGAGTTTTGGTATTTGTGCGAACCCAAGTGCTACTAACTCTATCCTTTTGACAGACGGCGACCCGGCTTTGAGGAGTCGGCTAAGGGTGGTCCCCAAGTCCATTAAGAGAAAGATAACGCATCAACAACTGTACTAGGACGCCCTAATTCGAGAAGAGACCCATTCACTTTTGACTATCATGGATTCACAGTGCGGGGTTCTAGAATGATCACGTGTGAAATATCCCAAAAGGGGTATATCTATCGTAGAGGACAAAAGATACTACATAGACTGCCTTGGAGTCACCTGTGCTTACGGTCCCCCCCCCGATAACCTAAAATCAAGCCGCGGGGGCCAGTTCAAGACATAATTGCGGGGGGAGAATCAGAGTCAAGACATATTTGCGAGAGGAGAATCAGAGTCAAGATAACGGTAATGAAAGAGAAAAAGGTGATGGCTGCAAAATAGGGTTTGAGACTGGCCGATGTAATGGGTAGTGCAAGTTTGATGGTGAATTGGAAGGAAAACACATATGAACTGTGGGCTGAAGCGCGAGATGTTCTAGTTGTAGCACTACTTCCCCCCTCAAGGTGTTAATGAAATGGGGAGGGGGGGATGTGTGAGGAGGAAAGGATGAAAGGATAGTAAGCAGCCGTCCGCTCGGGAAGAAAGGTATCAAATGTTAGCAACAGAAGCGTCTCAACTGGAATATTTCCAGGATGCATAGTGATCACGAGACGTTGCCGCGCTAAGCTTTCTTGGCAGGTAACTCCATAGGTCAATGAGGTCTGAATGCGGTGGTTGAACGGGTTAGGGTACCACCCAACATGAATGACAAAGGTGGAATACCCACAGTTCATATACAGTATGGCTGTTTTGTAAATATAATGTATGTATGTAGCTATGTAAATAATAAATTAAGAAAATAAATCATGATTAATATTAAGCTTAGTGTCCACCCAAAATTAAAATATATATTGGTATCAAATGGTGATATTGTATAAACTGTATAAACAATGCATAATACATATTGAATTAGTGGTCTCCACACATGTTTTTTATACACTTCCTTTATGTATAAGTAATATAAGTGCATTGAATAATGAAACACAGAGCCCATTTTAATTGTTTATTTTAATTTATGTTAAATAACAGAGTTACAAATATAAATCTTCACTGAGAAATTAATGGTACTTAAGAATATTTAAAATGCTAACTAGACCATGTACAGAAATACATTAAGGGAAATTCCTCCCATAAAGTTAAGAAGTTTGCATTCACGACCCGATAGGTGCTATTTTAAAGGGGGCTGGGGGTTATGCGATAGGTCGGGTGACCGGTATAGTCACGGCATTCCTCGTCGGCGTAGCGAATTGACTATAGTGAACTGGGGTCGGGCGGGCCGGAGCGGGGCGGGGCGGTTCACGATCGTAGAGTGGAGAAAATTAGGGTTAGAGAGAACGGTCATACTGGTCGAATAATTACCCCTCAATTCATATACCTTCAAGAGCGGAGAATTTTAAATGAATGATAAGCAGGAGAGAGATACTAGAGTCTATCTGTGTACTTACGGGCACGTGTTTGAAGGTCTTTTGACAGGTGGGCATGCTAAACTTGTTATATGCACAACGGCAAGACGCGCTCATCAAACATATCCCCTAGTAGTCGGTCTTGGAGAACTCGGGGCCATCGTCTTGGAGAACTCGTTGCGTATCCTTCCCTAACGTTTCTCCTGTGGCCCCGCATGGGTGATGCGAATAAGTAAAATCCATGGCATAGGCCCCCGCACACGACGTCGCTACTGGTTTTCCCTGGAGTCTAAATGCAGTTTTTAAATATGGGGACCCCGGGTCTCGTCGAGTCGTTTAAAATAATCAGAATATACTCGATGGTCTAGGCTGTAGCTATCCATGACTATACTATTCTATTGAGCATCGCGGTAGATACCAGATCCAGTGTCCCCATAATTTTTTTTAGACCACTCTGCAGAGTGTTGATTATACAACAACACAAGCGGGTTTCCCCGCTTGTCCGCTGAGTAATGTCTCGACCTCCGTCTGCTGAATGAGTACCCCCAGAACAACCCGGCCCTCCTTTCCTAGCCTCCCCCTTACCCCCCTTTCAATTTCAAAGTTGTTCATCCCTATCCCCATTAGGCCCACACGTCACACAAAAACTTTGCAGGTCTTCTGTCAGCGGTTTAATACGTTAATATACCAACCGTCTCACCGAATAATAAAACTAGGCAATAATTATCCCTGGCCTTTGCTCATATTGAGGTTGAGCCGAAGTCCCCCATTCATTTCCGTTCCACGGGCATATTAATCATCCAGTTTTTTCCCCAGCTCTCAAATCAAACCAGCAAACCTTGGCCCCATTGGCAAAAGCCTCTTTAGTAATTGAATGCTGCTCGGTGGAGACCCAGAGCATCCAAGCGTACGGTAATACCACTCGAAACAGGCGTGGGGGAAAACCGCTGGACACTTTATAGACCACGCGACCGGTAGCCGTCACGCTAGCCCTACATAAGTTCCCGTGATGGTCAGATCCAGGGGGTTAAGAGTATAATCGCCCGCTTGGGCAGACATGCCCATACATGAACCATCGTTAGACTTTTCAGGGATGACGTTAGTTACCCGCCATGGCTGGATCCTACGTGGCGGAGGTCGGCTCCTTGGCCAGCATTAGGTTTTAAAGGAGCGTTTTGGTGAATGTGGATTTTATAACAGACCCGCCGCTCACACGAGGAGTTGTAGAGTGTGTAAGGCGTTGGGGTAGGGGAATACCCCCTCCCGTATAAAGCAATTTGGTAGAATCTACGTGGAGTCGTGCCTTATCGTCCATTACTAGGTACGTTCATTAGCAAATCGTTACTTGCCAGTTCGAGGCGGAGGTTCGTTGTGAATACCGTCGGGTAGATAACTGTCCTAAGCGAACTAATGTCGAATGAAATAAAGGAGCGCATAGCTCCAGACCGTGGTCCTTGAGTTGTTATAGAGAAGTTTCCTTTCGAGCGGGGGTAAAAGTAACTGTCCTCTAATCTTCCCGGGTGAAACCCTCGGTGGGGGGGCACGCGAAATTAGCCAAGGACCCAATTGTTGTTAATTTTGCCGGGTTTCCAAGGTGGTGAGGGCTTTAACGTAGGGAGCTGGAACCGTAGAGAACATTGGTTTCGACGGGCACGTCGCCGAGAACACACTGCACGGATTTGAAAAGACTGTGGTCCGTGTTATTCGAGAGCTCAATGTTCACGTCGTCCCCCGGAGGTGGTCCGCATGCCTTATCCTCATTGGGTTAGCCGCAGAGTGGTGTGCATGACCAATTGACCCAAGTCCATAAAGCTCACCCGGAGTCCCAGGGAATTGAGGAAATCAACGTATCGGTCCTTTAACTTCATGTTGAAACCTAGATTGCTAGGCAACACAGCGGCAGATCATTGCCGGGAGGCTATGGGGGCTTCCAAAAGTCTTGTCTTGTTGGGACGGGGAAATAATTCACGCTGACGGCCAAGCAGCGTATTGACCTACGGGGGCCTGCGTGACCCACAGCTCCCTCCGCGGTCGCGGTGCTCCCCATCTCGACGCTAGCCCGATACTGATTTTACAGCGATTAAATATGTCCTTCTTATAGCACCCCTTCAATTGTCCTTCTTTTTAATTTTCCTTTTAAACCTTTACCC
>CM064513.1:89575223-89585223 GCA_032716605.1 Paralithodes platypus
AGTGGTCTTCTTTAACTCTCTCTCTCTCTCTCTCTCTCTCTCTCTCGTAACCATCCATCGCTCTCTTTGCTTCATTGCATCCAACCTTTTCTGTGTCTAGTGGTCTTCTTTAACTCTCTCTCTCTCTCTCTCTCTCTCTCTCTCTCTCTCTCTCTCTCGTAACCATCCATCGCTCTCTTTGCTTCATTGCATCCAACCTTTTCTGTATCTAGTGGTCTTCTTTAACTCTCTCTCTTTCTCTCTATCTATCTCTCTATCTATCTATCTATCTATCTATCTATCTACACACACACACACACACACGTAAAACACACACACACACACACGTAAAACACACACACACACAGCCCGTAGCCTAGTAGGTAGCGCTCTCGTCTCATACACGAGGGGTCGGGGGTTCAATCCCCGGCCGGGCGGAGACAAATTGGGCTTGTCTCCTTTCATGTGTTAGCCTCAGTTCACCTAGCTGTAAATAGGTACCTGGAATAAGTGGACGACGTTGTGACGTCCCATCTGGGGTTGGCAAAAATGGTACAAGGCGAGATGGGTATCATATGGTTCACCAAAGCTGATGGCTACCTAAGCCTTCGGGCGAGACGGTACCGTCTATAGTGAGAATGGTACCATACAGATCCACCCTAAGCCTTCGTTGCCGATGTCGCCAATTGGCTAAAAATACAGACTACACACACATCCACAGCCATTCCAACGATACATATAACACCTACACATATAGGAGGCGGGAAATAACGAGCATGCTCACTCCCGCAATACAACTAGAGTAAGTACACACACACACACACACACACACACACACACACACACACACACACACACACACACACCGGTAAATGATGTACAGTCGCGCTAATAAGAGATCTCGGCACCAAGTATGTTTTGATCAATAATTGGTATCAGCAATATTTACACAGGATTTTTTCTTTTTGAGTGAGATATACAACCACGTTCCTACACTTACCCACCCTATTCAACATCTGACAGACATTAATACAGCACAGAGCGAGCCAAACGTAATGACAGCTGGGACATGACTTATTAGCGCGACCGTACTGGCATTATAGTTTGTAGTTTGGTTGGGCAAATATGTCGATTTTGTTCGGCTTAGGAAGGGCGTCTACCCATTAAAAGGCTCTCAATTAACCCTCTCCGACATATGACGCGATTTTGAGCCTATTGGGGATACTTTAAAGCCTTTGTTACCATCAGGGGTATTTAGAAACCTTTAGTTTAGTTACTTCAACCTCTGCAGTTGTCTTTGAGTTAGCTGTGTTGAGCCTATTGGGGATACTTTAAAGCCTTTGTTACCATCAGGGGTATTTAGAAACCTTTAGTTTAGTTACTTCAACCTCTGCAGTTGTCTTTGAGTTAGCTGTGTTGAGCCTATTGGGGATACTTTAAAGCCTTTGTTACCATCAGGGGTATTTAGAAACCTTTAGTTTAGTTACTTCAACCTCTGCAGTTGTCTTTGAGTTAGCTGTGTTGAGCCTATTGGGGATAATTTAAAGCCTTTGTTACCATCAGGGGTATTTAGAAACCTTTAGTTTAGTTACTTCAACCTCTGCAGTTGTCTTTGAGTTAGCTGTGGGCAGAAAACTAATTTTGGAGAGGTAATTATAAGAGTGAGAGAACTCTATTTCTTATTGCTAATCTGGCAACCTCTGCGTCATATTAGCGTTAAAGGGTTAATTATTTTAGCTACCATATATATTTCTTAAGCTTCATAAAATCGCATACACGTAGCTGAAATCATATTAAAAGAGACGTTACCGGTACAGAAAGGGTTAATCCGAGGTCTCCTACTAAAAGGTGAATGACCTGAAAAATCTGGTTTCCCTCCTTAGAAGTGACTTGTTGACTCATGGGATGTCAGCGGCTTTGTTTTTTTTTATCTTTCTCTCCTTTTCTCTCTTTCCCTGGCTTGTATCCGTTCGGCCCCATTCAGCCAACTGTTTTAAGACGTTTATCCCCATCCAGAGCATTGTATCGAGAAATCCGGCTTCGCCGGAGACATTTTTCTATCGAAAAATGTACAAATTTAGCCTGCTGTCAAAAACTGTACACAAAATATGCTGGCTCGTTACCGCTGGCCAGGAAAAAATAGACACCTGGATGGGAGTAAAAGTCTTAAAACAGTAGGCTGAATGGGGCCTAATAGATACAAACAAGCCAAAGAGAGAGGGAGAGAAAGAGAACAACAGCGAGGTGGGCCCCCTTAACCCCTTCTGTACCGACGACGCCTTTTTAATTTTATTTTAGCTACAGTTAGACGATTGTGTGCAGTTTAAGGAGAAGCTGTGGTAGTAAAAAGGGTTGAGTGAGACAGTCCGAAGCCTGCTAATGGCTGAATAACATCGTCTAAGAGTAGCCAGCATAAAATGAAAAGGACAGAAGGGGTTAAACGAAATACCCAAATAACACCCAAGACGACGGAACAAATGAGGTTAACAAACAGGTAGAACAGGTGTGGTTTAAGCCGGTATCACAAGAGAGCTTTTATAGTCAACATTCGATGATTAAACATTTTCCTGGCAACACTTCTGGAATATTTGGCACTGGTATCGGAAACTAGACTGATGGTAGATGAATTTAGGTGACAGAAAAATATTATACTGTATGTTGACTTCATAAGCTGCCAGACCAGTGTTGAGGATAAATGTTGAGTGAAAAAGCGCTCGTGTGATACCGGCTTTAGTTCATGTCTTCTGGGGAACTCCGAGGTCAAGAAATGTACACGTATATAAGTAGGTCTCTGGGTATCATAATTTGGGTGTGGGTGTAGGTGGGTTTGGGTTTGGGTGTGGGTGTAGGTGGGTGTGGTGTGGAGGCGTGGGTGTGGGTCAGTGTGTCAGTGTGGGTGTGTTTATGGGTGTAGGTGTGGGCGTGTTTATGGGTGTGGGTGTGGGCGTGTTTATGGGTGTAGGTGCGGGTGGGGGTGGGTGTGTGGATATTGACAACAAGACAAACCCGACCCTTGACTCTTGATTCTCGTGTTGCCTAGAAGTTAATACCCGCCCCCCCCCTCCCCCCTCCCTCTCTCGCTCTCACTCTCACTCTCTCTCTCTCTCTCTCTCTCTCTCTCTCTCTCTCTCTCACACTAACAAATCCTCTTACACCTGCTAAGCCAGTATACAGGTGTTGTGTGGTCCAGGGGATTAATTTAAAGGTCATATTGTACACCCTGTCATCCTCCTTACACACACATACACATGCATACACATACACATATACGCACACATACACACACACACACACACACACACACACACACATACATACTCCTGTTAAACCCGTCATAATGTACCTGTCATCATATATTATTCATGTCATAAATATATTCTTTAGAATATGAAAGTCTTCCAATAATTATTATGGTGTTCAGATTTAAGTTACTGTTTAAAATACATAGGCTTCACGTAATATGATAATAATTAGGAGACAATATAAGCGAATATGTACAGTGGCGCTCATAAGTCATGTCTCCGCTGTCATTACGTTTGGCTTGCTCTGTGCTGTATTAATGTCTGTCAGATGTTGAATAGGGTAGGTAAGTGTAGGAACATGTTTATATATTTCACTCGATATGAAGAAATGAAGCTTAGATATTGCTGATACCAATTATTGATCAACACATACTTGGTGCCGAGACATCACTTATTAGCGCGACTGTGCACTATTGTGCTGATGATCTAGAATAGTGCGCTGTAAAATAAAGAAAACGTTATCGTATACGGAAAGGGTTAACCGTATCAAAGCAATGGAGTGTGTTGCAATGTATGTTAAGAGTTGTGGGAGGGTTGTGCAATGAGATACACCATTCAGTTTGATCTCTTTCAAGTTAATTTAAAAGCGTTCATGGCCTTCACTAACCTTCCGAACCCTCGTCCATACTGTAAATATAATATGGGCATGTAAAGGGTAACTAAAGTGTCCATCATCATATACCTTATGAGGGTACCGGGTATTAATATAAGGGTATGTGGGTACTAATAAACCCATCTAATAAATGATAAGGCTAGATAATTAACCCTTTCACGCATATATGACGCGGAGGTTGCCATATTAGCAATAAGAAATAGAGTTCTCTCACTCTTATAATTACCTCTCCAAAAATTAGTTTTCTGCCCACAGCTAACTCAAAGACAACTGCAGAGGTTGAAGTAACTAAACTAAAGGTTTCGAAATACCCCTGATGGTAACAAAGGCTTTAAAGTATCCCCAATAGGCTCAACACAGCTAACTCAAAGACAACTGCAGAGGTTGAAGTAACTAAACTAAAGGTTTCTAAATACCCCTGATGGTAACAAAGGCTTTAAAGTATCCCTAATAGGCTCAACACAGCTAACTCAAAGACAACTGCAGAGGTTGAAGTAACTAAATTAAAGGTTTCGAAATACCCCTGATGGTAACAAAGGCTTTAAAGTATCCCCAATAGGCTCAACACAGCTAACTCAAAGACAACTGCAGAGGTTGAAGTAACTAAATTAAAGGTTTCGAAATACCCCTGTTGGTAACAAAGGCTTTAAAGTATCCCCAATAGGTTTAACACAGCTAACTCAAAGACAACTGCAGAGGTTGAAGTAACTAAATTAAAGGTTTCGAAATACCCCTGATGGTAACAAAGGCTTTAAAGTATCCCTAATAGGCTCAACACAGCTAACTCAAAGACAACTGCAGAGGTTGAAGTAACTAAATTAAAGGTTTCTAAATACCCTTGATGGTAACAAAGGCTTTAAAGTATCCCTAATAGGCTCAAAATCGCGTCATATGTCGGAGAGGGTTAAATGACCATCAATATACCCAATGATTGTATAATATGTTACAGGGAATTAGTGTCATCAGGTATTTTACGCAAATCCCTAGTGAATTAGGGAAATACAATATTGCAATTCGAAATACTTGGGATACCACGTCCTTTATTCATAATAGTTTAAGGGAGCCCACCTCGCTTTTTTTCTCTTTCTCTCCCTCTCTCTTTGGCTTATATCCATTCGGCCCCATTCAGCCTACTGTTTTAAGACGTTTACCCCCATCCAGGTGTCAATAGTTTCCTGGCGAGCGGTAGCGAGCCAGCATATATATATTTTTGTGTTGATAGCAAGCTAAATGTGTACATTTTTCGATAGAAAAATGTCTCCGGCGAAGCCGGATTTCTTCATACATGCTGGCTCGCGAAGAAATCGACACCTGGATGAGGATAAAGGTCTTAAAACAGTAGGCTAAATGGGGCCGAATGGATACAAGCCTGAGAAAGAGAGAAAACAGGTGACCCTCCTTAACCTAACCTAACCTAACCTAACCTAACCTAGCCTAACCTAACCTAACCTAACCTAACCTAGCCTAACCTAACCTAACCTAACCTAACCTAACAGTGAAAACGTTAGGTTTGGTACAGTTTAGCCAAATTACCATGTATCTTTATGAACCTAAATAATACAGGAAGTGAAATGCTGGGTGAACGAAAAGGGGGAATTTTAACCCTCCCGAAAATTCCCCAGGTTTTGAGATGCCTGGTGCGGGCGGGGGTTCGAACCCTGGTTAGTGACCCCCGCGCGCTACTCCACTGTACTACCACGGACGTACAATAGGATAACAACCTTAGTTCTCCTTGAATGAACCAGGTGACAGTCTCGTGGTGATTCACGTGGTGGGTTTATTAAGGGGAGGTATTTAGTTTGTTCCCTACGTTTCCATCAAGCTTAAAATTACACCTCCTAGACCCCCCTTTCAAGATAAATTTGTACATTTTTCGGTAGAAAAATGTCCCGGCCAGAGGCCGGTTGCTCTTAAATTACAGGCTCGCTATCGCTCGCCAGGAAAAAATCGACACCTTAATGGCACGAAAGGTCTTAAAATTGACAGAAATGGGGCAAAATGTCTTAAAATGTCCAAACTACTAAGGCGAACGTCTTAAAATCTCAAAAGCAATGGGGCTAAACATGAGGGAGAAAGGGGTCCAGAAAAAAATCCCTCAAGTGGAAATCTCCCCTGAAGAGTTCGCCACCAACGATTATTTTACGCTATCCCAGACGTCAACTGGGGTAGTACAGTGGTGGCGGGATGTTTGCGGGTACAGGGTATGTTTGCGGGTACAGGGTATGTTTGCGGGTACAGGGTATTACAGGAAGATACAAACGTACGTTTATATATTTATTAAGGGGAGGTATTTAGTTTGTTCACTAGACCTCCATCAACCTTAAAATTACACCCCCTTGACCCCCTTTCAAGATAAATGTGTACATTTTTCGGTAGAAAAATGTCCCGGCCGAAGGCCGGTTCCTCTTAAATTACAGGCTCGCTATCGCTCGCCAGGATAAAATCGACACCTAAATGGCACGAAAGGTCTTAATATGGGGTGAAAGTTCTTAAAATCGCTAAACTAATGGGGCAAACATTTTATAATATTAAAAGCAATGGGGCTAAACATGAGGGAGAAAGGGGTCAAGAAAAAAAAAATCCCTCAAGTGGAGATCACCTACCCTTAATAATGATGTTAAATATTGACCATACATGTACCTAGTTTTGGCCTAAATATCACATATCCTACCATTTACAGGGCATACGGTTAATATAAGGGGAGATAGCGACTCGAGGGATGATGATTTTTTTCTTCTGGACCCCTTTCTCCCTTCATGTTTAGCCCCATTGGTTTTGTAATTTTAAGACGTTTGCCCCATTATTTTGACGATTTTAAGAACTTTCGCCCCATTTCCGTTAATTTTAAGACCTTTCGGGCAATTTAGGTGTCGATTTTATCCTGGCGAGCGATAGCGAGCCTGTTATTTAAGAGGAACCGGCTTTCAGCCGGGACATTTTTCTACCGAAAAATGTACACATTTATCTTGAAAGGGGGTCTAGCGGGAGTAATTTTAAGCTTGATGGAAGTCTAGGAAATCAACTAAAATCCTCCCCTTAAATAAATGCAACTTAAAATATTAGGAACATAAGATTGTAAGCCTAAGCATATAAATTGTTTTATTTCACTAATTTACTAGAGAAATTCTTGATTACACAGATGCCTTGTAATATATATATATATATATATATATATATATATATATATATATATATATTTTTTTTTTTTTTTTTTTTTTTTCCTATATTCCAACTTACTTCCTCTCGGGCATAGGCTGAGAGACTTAACATTCACCGCTTTACAATGAACAGTGAAGCCCGTGAGGTCTTGTTCCAGTAAGTAACACCCCGTTCGTAACACTAATCATCAATTACAAACCCCAATGTACTTGAATAAACTAATGAAAGCATAATTATGGTCCTCCCGTGATTCCAACTCGGGACACCACACCCCAGAACATAAGCACCTAAACCATTACACCACCAAGACAGTTATACCATTTACAGACCTATTATACAGCCTTGATATACAGCGCACTCTGGGATAGGCTGTGTCTTGTTATCGTCGTCTAGGTGGGCGTTTGTTTGTTAATTAGACCTGCCTAACCAGTTTTAACTACGCTTTAGCAATGCGGGGGAACTATTAAAGTGTAGTAGACCTGTTTGTGTCTGTCTGTCTCTCTCTCTCTGTCTGTATGTCTGTCTGTCTGTTTGTCGGTCTGTCTGTTTCTGTATGTGTGTTTGTCGGTCTGTCTGCTTCTGTCTGTGTCTGTGTGTTTTTCTGTCCATGTCTGTATGTATGTCTGTCTGTGTCTGTTTGTTTCTCTGTGTATGTCTGTCTCTGTCTGTTTGTCTGTCTATCCCTCTTGACGTTCAACAATCGTGTATCATATATCTCCATTCCCGAAATCTCCGCCTAATACAGTCCGTTTGTTCTTCTTTCAGGCTGATCCACAGTCTACCACATCTACCACCAGCAGCTCTACCAAACCTACCACCACTACCACTAGTCTATCACCACCTACTACCACAACTACCAACACAACTACCACCAACTCTACCAAAGCTGCCACCAGTATACCACCACCTACCACACCAAACCTAAGCACAAGCATACCTACAACCACAAACATAACTACCACCAGTTTAGCACCATCTACCACCACAAGTACCACACCAAACTTAAGCACCAGAATACCTACAACCACAACTACCACAACCACCACATTACCCACAACCACCACAACCACCAAAGTACCCACAACCACCACAGTACCCACAACCACAACTACCACAACCACCAAAGTACCTACAACCAAAACCACCAGCACAAGAAGGAAAGTCAAACAGTGCCCAATTGGCGTCGAAATGACCTTTGACAACAAGGGACGATACAGTATTGATGATAGTGGTAGTGATGACGGTGGTATTAAGGTGATGATGGTGGTGGTGGTGGGCGGTCTAGGGGCGTCGGCAGCAAGGGCGTCGTGTCACCTCCACGGGGAAGCCCCCTTCTTCCTCGACACCCAGGAGGAGGCAGATATCCTCTACAGGTTGCTCAAAGGTGGGTGCAATTATTGTTATTGAAGTTAATATGACTTGTATACTGGATTTAATGGCACCGACCTGCTTTTTATCTTTGGGTTTTATCCATTCAGCCCATTCAGCCTACTGTTTTAAGACGTTTCTCCCAATTCAGGTATCGATTTTTTCCTGGCGAGCGAGCCATCATTGTATGGAACAATCCGGCTTTGTCGGAGATTTTTTTTTACCGAGAAATTTAACAAAAAATTATCAGCTGTATAAAACATAATCCAAAATATGCTGGCTTGCTATCGCTCGCCAGGTGTGAAGCGACTCCTGGATGAGGATAAACGTCTTAAAACAGTAGGTTGAATGGGGTCGAAAACAAATGTCCGTGGCAGGATTAGATTTTAGTAGGGGACAGTTGTTAGTAATAATATATTAGAGAAATAAAAACACAAATAAATACAAACTTAATTAATTTACAAATGCAGTCAGTCGTGGATTTAAAGGGAGGTTTTTAGTGTGTTTCCTAGACTTCCATCAAGCTTGAAATTACACCCCCTTGATCCCCTTTCAAGATAAATTTGTACATTTTTCGGTAGAAAAATGTCCCGGCCGAAGGCCGGTTCCTCTTAAATAACAGGCTCGCTATCGCTCGCCAGGAAAAAATTGACACCTAAATGGGACGAAAGGTCTTAAAAGTGCCATAAATGGGGTGGAAGTTCTTAAAATCGCCAAACTAATGGGGCGAACGTCTTAAAATCTCAATAGCAATGGGGCTAAACATGAGGGAGAAAGGGGTAAAGAAAAAAATCCCTCAAGTGGAAATCTCCCCTTAAGGCAAAGTGTTTGTCTAGGCGAACTTTAAAAGAATCAACGGTGCTGCAGCCTATGACATCTTGGGGAAGCCCATTCCACAAGTTGATAAGGGGGAAGATATTTTTGATACAGGACGTTCAAAGGTGGTGGATAGGGGGAAGATATTTTTGATACAGGACGTTCAAAGGTGGTGGATAGGGGGAAGATATTTTTGATACAGGACGTTCAAAGGTGGTGGATAGGGGGAAGATATTTTTGATACAGGACGTTCAAAGGTGGTGGATAGGGGGAAGATATTTTTACTACAGGATGTTCAAAGGTGGTGGATAGGGGGAAGATATTTTTACTACAGGATGTTCAAAGGTGGTGGATAGGGGGAAGATATTTTTGATACAGGACGTTCAAAGGTGGTGGATAGGGGGAAGATATTTTTACTACAGGACGTTCAAAGGTGGTGGATAGGGGGAAGATATTTTTACTACAGGACGTTCAAAGGTGGTGGATAGGGCGAAGATATTTTTGATACAGGACGTTCAAAGGTGGTGGATAGGGGGAAGATATTTTTGATACAGGACGTTCAAAGGTGGTGGATAGGGGGAAGATATTTTTGATACAGGACGTTCAAAGGTGGTGGATAGGGGGAAGATATTTTTTATACAGGACGTTCAATGTTAGTGGGTCGGTGGAAGATATTTTGTCTACAGGACGTTCAAAGGTGGGTGATAATTTTACTACAGGATGTTCAAAGGTGGGGGTATGATCGGATATATTTTTTCTACAG
>CM064513.1:89590223-89592723 GCA_032716605.1 Paralithodes platypus
GAAAAAATCGACACCTAAATGGGAGGAAAGGTTTAAAAGGTGACATACATGGGGTGAAAGTTCTTTAAATTGCCAAACTAATGGGGTGAACGTCTTAAAATCTCAAAAGCAATAGGGCTAAACATGAGGGAGAGAGGGGTAAAGAAAAAAAACTCTCAAGTGGAAGTCTCCCCTTAAGGGGATAGTGGCCGTTTGTTTGGTCTATTAATTCATTTATTCATATAGTTTTTTTAGTTTTCTCCCTAGACCTCCATCGAGCTTAGAAAAACAACCCCTAGACCCCTTCGAGATAGATTTGTACATTTTTCGGTAGAAAAATGTCCCTGCCAAAGGCCGATTCCTCCTAAAATTACAAGCTCGCTTTCGCTCGCCAGGAAAAAATCAACACCTAAATGGCACGAAGGGTCCTAATATTGACAAAGAAATGGGGTGAAAGGTCATAAAATCAACACCTAAATGGCACGAAGGGTCCTAATATTGACAAAGAAATGGGGTGAAAGGTCATAAAATCAACACCTAAATGGCACGAAGGGTCCTAATATTGACAAAGAAATGGGGTGAAAGGTCATAAAACCCCCAAACTAATGGAACCAACGTCTTCAAATCTCAAAACTAGTGGAGCTAACCATTAGGGAGAAGGGGGTCCAGAAAAACGGTCTGTCTCCCCTTAACTTATTATTAGTTCTTTTGAGTGGTTGGGGGTCGTCTAACTATCTTTGGAGTGGTTGGGGGTAGTCTAACTATCTTTTGAGTGGTTGGGGGTCGTCTAACTATCTTTTGAGTGGTTGGGGGTCGTCTAACTATCTTTTGAGTGGTTGGGGGTCGTCTAACTATCTTTTGAGTGGTTGGGGGTCGTCTAACTATCTTTTGAGTGGTTGGGGGTCGTCTAACTATCTTTTGAGTGGTTGGGGGTAGTCTAACTATCTTTGGAGTGGTTGGGGGTCGTCTAACTATCTTTGGAGTGGTTGGGGGTCGTCTAACTATCTTTGGAGTGGTTGGGGGTCGTCTAACTATCTTTGGAGTGGTTGGGGTTCGTCTAACTATCTTTTGAGTGGTTGGGGGTCATCTAACTATCTTTTGAGTGGTTGGGGGTAGTCTAACTATCTTTGGAGTGGTTGGGGGTCGTCTAACTATCTTTTGAGTGGTTGGGGGTCGTCTAACTATCTTTTGAGTGGTTGGGGGTCGTCTAACTATCTTTTGAGTGGTTGGGGGTCGTCTAACTATCTTTTGAGTGGTTGGGGGTCGTCTAACTATTTGTTGAGTGGTTGGGGGTCGTCTAACTATCTTTTGAGTGGTTGGGGGTCGTCTAACTATCTTTTGAGTGGTTGGGGGTCGTCTAACTATTTGTTGAGTGGTTGGGGGGTAGTCTAACTATCTTTTGAGTGGTTGGGGTCGTCTAACTATCTTTTGAGTGGTTGGGGGTCGTCTAACTATCTTTTGAGTGGTTGGGGGTCGTCTAACTATCTTTTGAGTGGTTGGGGGTTGTCTAACTATCTTTTGAGTGGTTGGGGGGTAGTCTAACTATCTTTTGAGTGGTTGGGGTCGTCTAACTATCTTTTGAGTGGTTGGGGGTCGTCTAACTATCTTTTGAATGGTTGGGGGTCGTCTAACTATCTTTTGAGTGGTTGGGGGTCGTCTAACTATCTTTTGAGTGGTTGGGGGTAGTCTAACTATCTTTTGAGTGGTTGGGGGTCGTCTAACTATCTTTTGAGTGGTTGGGGGTCGTCTAACTATCTTTTGAGTGGTTGGGGGTCGTCTAACTATCTTTTGAGTGGTTGGGGGGCGTCTAACTATCTTTGAGTGGTTGGGGGTGGTCTAACTATCTTTTGAGTGGTTGGGGGTCGTCTAACTATCTTTTGAGTGGTTGGGGGTAGTCTAACTATCTTTTGAGTGGTGGGGGGTCATCTAACTATCTTTTGAGTGGTTGGGGGTAGTCTAACTATCTTTTGAGTGGTTGGGGGGTCGTCTAACTATCTTTGGAGTGGTTGGGGGTCGTCTAACTATCTTTTGAGTGGTTGGGGGTCGTCTAACTATCTTTTGAGTGGTTGGGGGTAGTCTAACTATCTTTGGAGTGGTTGGGGGTAGTCTAACTATCTTTTGAGTGGTTGAGGGGTAGTCTAACTATCTTTGGAGTGGTGGGGGTCGTCTAACTATCTTTGGAGTGGTTGGGGGTCGTCTAACTATCTTTTGAGTGGTTGGGGGGTAGTCTAACTATCTTTTGAGTGGTTGGGGGTCGTCTAACTATCTTTTGAGTGGTTGGGGGGTAGTCTATCTATCTCGCGTTCGACGTTTTATCTTAAGGGGAGATTTCCACTTGAGGGACTTTTTTCTTGACCCCTTTCTCCCTCTTGTCTAGCCCTATTGCTTTTGAGATTTTAAGACGCTTGCCCCATTAGTTTGGCGATTTTAAGAACCCTCGCTCCATTTCTGTCAATTTTAAGACCATTCGTGCCATTTAGGTGTCGATTTTTCCTGGCGAGCGATAGAGAGCCTGTAATTT
>CM064513.1:89595223-89620223 GCA_032716605.1 Paralithodes platypus
TAGTTACCAAAATATCTATACATTGATATTTATTCACCAACCAACCAATTTACTTAAGGGGAGGTATTTAGTTTGTTCCCTAGACCTCCATCAAGCTTAAAATTACACCCCCTTGAGTCCCTTTCAAGATTAATTTGTACATTTTTCGGTAGAAAAATTTCCCGGCCGGAGGCCGGTTCCTCTTAAAATACAGGCTCGCTATCGCTCGCCAGGATAAAATCGACACCTGAATGGCACGAAAGGTCTTAATATGGGGTGAAAGTTCTTAAAATCGCTAAACTAATGGAGCAAACGTTTTATAATATCAAAAGCAATGGGGCTAAACATGAGGGAGAAAGGGGTCACGAAAAAAATCCCTCAAGTGAAGATCTCCCCTTAACAAATAAACCTAATTAATTATATATATCAATGAAACTAATGAATACATATGGTTCTCCAAGGACTCGAACCTAGGATACTCACACCGAAATATGGCGCACTAACCATTACGCTATCAAGACAGATCTGAGTGGCGGGGAAAAAAAGTGTTGCGTATATCCCGCCTTGCCACACTCTCTAGAAGCGGGCGAGTCCGACACCACTATGGCAAAGAGCGTAAACCTTTAGTATATAATGCTAGGAATGCGTAGAAGTACTATTAGCAATTGTTGAGTTGTCGAATTACACTGTTTTGTTTTTTTTGTTTTTTTCTATGTGATTGAGGGAGGCAAAAGGCAGAACTGCCTATAGCGAGTGCTTCCCCCATAGTTGAAAGAGTGACAGGGCCAAAATCAAGGGACGTTCGAGCCAAAATGCCTGGACACACGGAGTTTGAAGAAATTTAAGTCATAGGAAGAGGGAAAGACTGGTTCTGGGAGAGAGTTCCAGAGCTCAGCTGTGAGTAGAAGAAAGTTTGAGAGTAACGATTCACTCTTGGGTTGGAGAGTTGCACAGAGTAGGGGTGGGATTGAGTTGCAAGACGGGTACCACGTGCCCTACGTAAAGGAGGTGGTATGCACTGGGAAAGCTCTGAGGAACACTGATTATTATAGTAGCGATAGAATAGCGAGAGAGATGCAACATTGCGGCGGAGAGAGAGAGATTGCAGAGAGTTTAAAGACGATATGACAAGGTTAATGTAAGTGTCGACATAATATGCCCTTATGTTCTGTACAGTATATTGGCGGTGATTGGTAGTAATACACCCAATAATATGCCCTTATGTTCTGTACAGTATATTGGCGGTGATTGGTAGTAATACACCCAATAATATGCCCTTATGTTCTGTACAGTATATTGGCGGTGATTGGTAGTAATACACCCAATCATTTGTATATACCGGTTCCTCTTTTATGCTCTTGATATTTTACAGTGTTCGGGGTTTAAGTCGGGAATTTTACAGTGTTCGGGGTTTAAGTCGGGAATTTTGGAAAGCGTGCCGAATGCTAGGTGCGGCGAGATTATCCTTTATGTACCTATATGTACCTATATGTACCTTTATGTACCTTTGTGTACCTTTATGTACCTATATGTACCTTTATGTATCTATATGTACCTTTATGTACCTTTATGTACCTATATGTACCTTTATGTACCTTTATGTATCTATATGTACCTATATGTACCTTTATGTACCTTTATGTACCTTTATGTATCTATATGTACCTATATGTACCTTTATGTACCTATATGTACCTTTATGTACCTTTATGTACCTGTATGTACCTATATGTACCTTTATGTACCTATATGTACCTTTATGTACCTATATGTACCTATATGTACCTTTATGTACCTATATGTACCTTTATGTACCTATATGTACCTTTATGTACCTATATGTACCTATATGTACCTTTATGTACCTATATGTACCTTTATGTACCTATATGTACCTTTATGTACCTATATGTACCTATATGTACCTTTATGTACCTGTATGTACCTATATGTACCTATATGTACCTTTATGTACCTTTGTACCTATATGTACCTATATGTACCTTTATGTACCTTTGTACCTATATGTACCTATATGTACCTTTATGTACCTATATGTACCTTTATGTACCTATATGTACCTTTATGTACCTTTATGTACCTATATGTACCTTTCACCCCATTTCATTGTCAATTTTAAGGCCTTTCGGGCCATTTAGGTGTCGAACAGCGAACCTGAAATTTTAAGAGGAAGCGGCCTTCGGCCAGGAAATTTTTCTACCGAAAAATTTACAAATTTATCTTGAAAGGGGGTCTAGGGGGTGTTTCTATAAGCTTGATGGAGGTCTAGGGAGGAAACTAAAAAAATCAAGTATGACAAAATTAATTAATAGGTCTAACAAAAAGTCGGGAATTTTGGAAAGCGTGCCGAATGCAAGGTGCGCCGAGATTATCCTTTATGTGTTGCTGTCATGGTGGTGGTGGTGGGGTGAATGTGATCTGATTCTCTCACCCCCTTGACCTGACCTCTTTAAGCACCAGCCATGACCTTTCCTGTGTGAGAGAGAGAGATGGGGAGGGGGGAGTGAGAGAGAGAGAACATAATAGACAGGTAGGTAGAGAGAGAGAGAGAGAGAGTGAGAGTGAGAGACTGAGTGAGTGAGAGAACAGAATAAACAGGTAGGTAGAGATAGATGGATAGATATATAAATAGATAGATAGAGAGAGAGAGAGAGACACGTGTAGTGACAGCAGGATAGATATGTAGAAAGATAGTGAGGTAACAAATATAAAGAAGGCCAATGGTTTGATGGATAAGAGTAGCTAGGTGGACTGATTGATTGATATAGGCTATACTGTATGTGGTTAAATGGATAAATAACGTTTGATAATATATATATAACTAACTGAATTAACCCCTTGAGGATCATGATGCGTTTTGACACTATTCTGGCTATAATTGGACGACTTTATAATTGGACGACTTTATAATTGGACGACTTTATAATTGAACGACTTTATAATTGGACGACTTTATAATTGGACGACTTTATAATTGGACGACTTTATAATTGAACGACTTTATAATTGGACGACTTTATAATTGGACGACTTTATAATTGGACGACTTTATAATTGAACGACTTTATAATTGGACGACTTTATAATTGGACGACTTTATAATTGGACGACTTTATAATTGGACGACTTTATAATTGAACGACTATAATTGGACGACTTTATAATTGAACGACTATAATTGGACGACTTTATAATTGGACGACTTTATAATTGGACGACTATAATTGGACGACTTTATAATTGAACGACTTTATAATTGGACGACTTTATAATTGGACGACTTTATAATTGAACGACTTTATAATTGAACGACTTTATAATTGGACGACTTTATAATTGGACGACTTTATAATTGGACGACTATAATTGGACGACTTTATAATTGGACGACTTTATAATTGGACGACTTTATACAGCCTAGAAAGGATCTGTGGGTATCAATTGTCTTGATGGTTAGAGTGTTTAACAATCTGTGAGTGGTAACCCAGGTTCGAATCCCGGTGGAACACATGCTTTCATTGATATCATTGGAGGTGTTTGGTGCTGGAGTGAAATACATCAAATTAGATTAAGGGGAGGTTTTTAGTGTGTTTCCTAGACCTCCATCAAGCTTGAAATTACACCCCCTTGACCCCCTTTCAAGATAAATTTGTACATTTTTCGATATAAACAATTCTCGGCCGAAGGCCGCTTCCTCTTAAATTACAGGCTCGCTATCGCTCGCCAGGAAAAAAATCGACACCTATATGGCACGAAAGGTCTTAAAAGTGACATACATGGGGCGAAAGTTCTTAAAATCGTCAAACTAATGGGGCGAACGTCTTAAATATAAAAAGCAATGGGGCTAAACATGAGGAAGAAAGGGGTAAATAAAAAAAATCCCTCAAGTGGACATCTCTCCCCTTAACCCTCTGTCTTCCATATAGCCTACCCCTCCTAATCTGAATAAAATCGTCTAATGCTAGCCAGAAAAACGGTTCCATGTCAGTTGAACCAGTGCCACATTAACCAGTGCCACTTTAACCAGTGCTAACTCAACCAGTGGCCACTTCAACCAGTGACCATTTTAACCAGTAACCTAACCTAACCTAACCTAACCTAACCTAACCTAACCTACCCTACCCTAACCTACTCTTAACCTAACCTACCCCACCCAACCTAACCTACCCCTAACCCTAACCTAACCTACCGACCTATACCCTACTAACCTAACCTAACCTAACCTACCCTAACCTAACCTAACCTAACCTAACCTACCCTACCCTACCCTACCCTAACCTAACCTAACCTAACCTAACCTAACCTAACCTAACCTAACCTAACCTAACCTAACCTAACCTAACCTAACCTAACCTATCCTACCCTAACCTAACCTAACCCACCGGTTAATATGGTCACTGGTTGAAATGGTCACTGGTTGAAATGGTCACTGGTTGAAATGGTCACTGGTTAAAATGGCCACTGGTTGAGTTAGCACTGGTTAAAGTGGCACTGGTTCAACTGACCTGTCACCATAACAACACAACACAAAGATGCGTATCGGTTCTTGCATGGGTCAATAGTGTACTATATCAAAGTTGCAGAAACTCTTACAATATCAACAACCTCAGACCAGGACCAGTTTAAGGGGGGGGGGGTAGTTAGTGGTTGTAGGGGGGGTAGTTAGTGCTTGTAGGGGGGGTAGTTAGTGCTTGTAGGGGGGGTAGTTAGTGCTTGTAGGGGGGTAGTTAGTGCTTGTAGGGGGGTAGTTAGTGCTTGTAGGGGGGGGTAGTTAGTGCTTGTAGGGGGGGTAGTTAGTGCTTGTAGGGGGGGTAGTTAGTGCTTGTAGGGGGGGTAGTTAGTGCTTGTAGGGGGGGTAGTTAGTGCTTGTAGGGGGGGTAGTTAGTGCTTGTTGGGGGGGTCTACGGTATATATTTATATATTGATATATTTATATATTGATGTATTTTTGAGTTTCCTCCCTAGACCTCCATCAAGCTTAAGGGGAGGTTTTTAGTGTGTTTCCTAGACTTCCATCAAGCTTGAAATTACACCCCCTTGACCCCCTTTCAAGATAAATTTGTAAATTTTTCTGTAGAAAAATGTCCCGGCCGAAGGCCGGTTCCTCGTAAACTACAGGCTCGCTTACGCTCGCCATGAAAAAATAGACACCTAAATGGCACGAAAGGTCTTAAAAGTGACATAAATGGGGCGAAAGATCTTAAAATCGTCAAACTAATGGGTCAAACTTCTTAAAATCTCGAAAGCAATGGGGCTAAACATGAGGGAGAAAGGGGTCCAGAAAAAAATCCCTAAAATGGAAATCTCCCCTTAAATAACACCCGCCCAAGACCTTCCTTCAAGATAAATTTGTAAATTTTTCGATAGAAAAATGTACCGGCCTAAGGCCGGTTACTCTTAAAATACAGACTCGCTATCGCTCGCCAGGAAACAATCGACACCTAAATGACACGAAAAGTCTTAATATTGACAAAGAAATGGGGCGAAAGGTTTTAAAATCTGCGTGGGTTTAACCCCTTCACGTTTTTATGACGCAGAGGTTGCCAGATTAGCAATAATAAATAGAGTTCTCTCACTCTTATAATTACCTCTCCAAAATTAGTTTTCTGCCCACAGCTAACTCAAAGACAACTGCAGAGGTTGAAGTAACTAAACTAAAGGTTTATAAATACCCCTGATGGTAACAAAGGCTTTAAAGTATCCCTAATAGGCTCAACACAGCTAACTCAAAGACAACTGCAGAGGTTGAAGTAACTAAACTAAAGGTTTCTAAATACCCCTGATGGTAACAAAGGCTTTAAAGTATCCCTAATAGGCTCAACACAGCTAACTCAAAGACAACTGCAGAGGTTGAAGTAACAAACTAAAGGTTTCTAAATACCCCTGATGGTAACAAAGGCTTTAAAGTATCCCCAATAGGCTCAACACAGCTAACTCAAAGACAACTGCAGAGGTTGAAGTAACTAAACTAAAGGTTTCTAAATACCCCTGATGGTAACAAAGGCTTTAAAGTATCCCTAATAGGCTCAACACAGCTAACTCAAAGACAACTGCAGAGGTTGAAGTAACTAAACTAAAGGTTTCTAAATACCCCTGATGGTAACAAAGGCTTTAAAGTATCCCAATAGGCTCAACACAGCTAACTCAAAGACAACTGCAGAGGTTGAAGTAACTAAACTAAAGGTTTCTAAATACCCTGATGGTAACAAAGGCTTTAAAGTATCCCTAATAGGCTCAACACAGCTAACTCAAAGACAACTGCAGAGGTTGAAGTAACTAAACTAAAGGTTTCTAAATACCCCTGATGGTAACAAAGGCTTTAAAGTATCCCCAATAGGCTCAACACAGCTAACTCAAAGACAACTGCAGAGGTTGAAGTAACTAAACTAAAGGTTTCTAAATACCCTGATGGTAACAAAGGCTTTAAAGTATCCCCAATAGGCTCAACACAGCTAACTCAAAGACAACTGCAGAGGGTGAAGTAACTAAACTAAAGGTTTCTAAATACCCCTGATGGTAACAAAGGCTTTAAAGTATCCCTAATAGGCTCAACACAGCTAACTCAAAGACAACTGCAGAGGTTGAAGTAACTAAACTAAAGGTTTCTAAATACCCCTGATGGCAACAAAGGCTTTAAAGTATCCCTAATCGGCTCAAAATCGCGTCATATGTCGAAGAGGGTTAACATCCTCAGACCAGTCGACAACCTATTTGATCCTATTGTTTTGGGGGGGGCTTATTAGTGATCGGTTATATTCAGTTTAGGAAAGACCTTTAGCAATAATACACACACACACATATATATACATATATATATATAATTGTTGTGTGATTGTGTGTGTTTGTGAAGGACAGACCAATATAATAAAGGCTTTAGGTCATAATATCTACAGCATGTTAAGGGGAGGTTTTTAGTTAGTTCGCTAGACTTCCATCAAGCTTAACATTACAGCCCCTAGACACCTTTTCAAGATAAATGTGTACATTTTTCGGTAGAAAAATTTCCCGGCCAAAGGCCGGCTCCTCTTAAGTTACAGGCTCGCTATCGCTCGCCAGGATAAAATAGACACCTGAATGGCACGAAAGGTCTTAAAATGAGGTGAAAGTTCTTAAAATCACCAAACTAACGGGGCAAACATCTTAAAATCTCAAAAGCAATGGGGCTAGACATGAGGGAGAAAGGGGTCAAGAAAAAAGTCCCTCAAGTGGACATCTCCCCTTAAGGGGGGGGCAGACCGTTTGTTTGGTCTATTAATTCATTTATTCGTATATTTTTAAAGTTTTCTCCCTAGACCTCCATCAAGCTTAGAAAAACACGCCCTAGGCCCCCTTCAAGATAAATTTGTACATTTTTCGGTAGAAAAATTTCCCGGCCAAAGGCCAGTTCCTCTTAAAATTGCAGGCTCGCTATCGCTCGCCAGGAAATAATCGACACCTAAATTGCACGAAATGTCTTAAAATTGACAACGAAATGGGGCGAAAGGTGTTATAATCGCCAAACTAATGGGCCGAACGTCTTATAATCTCAAAACTAGTGGGGCTAAACATTAGGGAGAAGGGGGTCCAGAAAAACGGTCCTCCTGCCCTTCATATCGAAATCATTTTAAAAGTCTAGCACAAAAAATCAATTGCCTTTCTGCTTCTGTACTGCGCAGAACCTGTCTATTAAGGGGAGGTTTCCACTTGAGGGATTTTTTTCTTGACTCCTTTCTCCCTCATGTATAGCCCCATTGCTTTTCTATTTTTAAGACGTTCGCCCCATTATTTTGACGATTTTAAGAACTTTCGACCCATTTCTGTCAATTTTAAGACCTTTCGTGCCATTTAGGTGTCGATTTTATCCTGGCGAGCGATAGCGAGCCTGTAATTTAAGAGGAACCGGCCTTCAGCCGGGAAATTTTTCTACCGAAAAAATTACAAATTTATCTTGATAGGGGCTCAAGGGGGTGTCATCTTAAGCTTGATGGATACCTAGAGACCAAACTAAAAACCTCCCCTTAATTCACTCACTGCCTACCTGGGTGTAAAATGATCCTGGAATTATCCTGTTGATTGTGTGGCCTGGGCCGATATAAAGGGCTGGCTGTATAATTATTGTGTGGCCTGGGCCGATATAAAGGGCTGGCTGTATAATTATTGTGTGGCCTGGGCCGATATAAGGGCTGGCTGTATAATTATTGTGTGGCCTGGGCCGATATAAAGGGCTGGCTGTATAATTATTGTGTGGCCTGGGCCGATATAAAGGGCTGGCTGTATAATTATTGTGTGGCCTGGGCCGATATAAAGGGCTGGCTGTATAATTATTGTGTGGCTTGCGCCGATATAAAGGGCTGGCTGTATAATCATTGTATTAATCCTTGCCTGTGATATAGAGCACAACCCACATACCGACACACCGGTTTTTGTTGCCTTAGAGAATTTACAGGTATATAGGGTATGTGGTGGTGAGGCTATATTATCCCAGCTGTCATTACGTTTGGCTTGCTCTGTGCTGTATTAATGTCTGTCAGATGTTGAATAGGGTGGGTAAGTGTAGGGTCATGTTCGTATATTTCACTCGATATGAAGAAATGAAGCTTAGATATTGTTGATACCAATTTTTGATCAAAACATACTTGGTGCCGAGACATCATTTATTAGCGCGACTGTACACTCGACCAAAAAACAATCTTTACACTGGTGAGCTGTAAATACTCTATGTGAACGGAATGAATCGGGTGAAACACGTCTGTGAGGTATTATCATAAGATTTCGACCCACTTCCAGAATGTTTAGAGTGTAAAGATTGTTTCTTGGTCGAGTGTACGGTCGCGCTAATAAGTCATGTCCCAGCTGTAATCATGTTTGGCTTGCTCTATGCTGTATTAATGGCTGTCATATGTTGAATAGGGTGGGTAAGTGTAGGGACATGTTCGTATATTTCACTCGATATGAAGAAATGCAGCTTAGATATTGCTGATAGCAAATTATTGATCAAAACATACTTGGTGCCGAGACATTATTTATTACCGCGACTGTACGTATTAAATGCAGACGACAGAGCCATACGATCCTAGTGCTAGATTCTACTTATATATATATTGTATTTTTCTGGGACTCAAACCCTAGTCACAGTATCCGAGATATAGTGTCAGTCAGGTCACTGCTGCCATTATGGAATATTTTACAACATACCCTCGAGCACAGAAGTAGGTTTAATCCTCAACAAACACACACACACACACACACATACACACTCAATGTCTTTCTTACTTAACACACATCTCCCCCCCCCCCCTCCACACACACACACACACACACACACACACACACACACACACACAATCTCTTTTCCTGCCTTTCACACACTCTCTCTCTCACCTGTTCATTTGCCGACAGACCATTTTTCTCGTGCATCTCATTACAACCGTGTGTTCTCCCGTGTTGCTGCCTCTCTCACTATAATTCACACCCTCCTCTGTATACGGTGTGTGTGTGTGTGTGTGAGAGAGAGAGAGAGAGAGAGAGAGAGAGAGAGAGAGAAAGAGGTAGTGTGTCTGTGTGTGTGGGTGGGTGGGTAGGGGGGTATGAGTGTGTGTCTGTGTGTCTGTGTGTGTGTGTGAGAGAGAAAGAGAGAGACATAGACAGATATTGTGTGTGTGTGTATGTGTGTGTGTGTATATTTGTGTGTATGTGTTTGTGGGTGTGTGTGTTTGCTTGTATGTGTTGCCTGTATATTTGTGTATGTGTGTGTTAGCCTGACTGTAAATTGCTTGGTACGTAGGCTGCAATATGCCTAAAAATGATGTGTATTAAAAGTCTCCATGCCTTTGTAGTTTAAATTTGTCTTTTGTTAATAGCGTTCTGTTGCTCTCCCGTCCTACCTCAAACACACACAGACACACACACACACACTCTTTCTCTCTGTACATTTTAAATCTACCTTTTCAGTAATTATTATACCTAATTGTTTTCAAAGTTAATACACACACACACACACACACACACACAGCCATTCATTCTCACCCTCATACACACACACACAATCACCCCCGTTTCTCTCTCTCTCCTCTCTCACAACACACACCACACAACAACAAACACACCTTCATTCCTCACCCTCATACACACACACCACCAGTAATTTTTTTTTTTGTCTCTCTCTCTCTCCTCATCACCTCCCACACAACACACACACACACACACACACACACACACAGACACACACACACCCTCATATACACACACCTACATATAATAACACATAATGAAATACCCTACATTATTATCACCATTAACAGTACATACGACCTCCACAACCTTTCATTTACCCTATTAATGTTCATAATATCATTGACGGGATGAACATGTATACTGTATATTCCGACATTTAAACCATTACCAAGCTCCATTGTAACCCCGTAAACTCAATGACTCTATTTTATTGCAGGTCACTTTATAATACAGTGACTACCACATTTTTTTTTCTTCAATCACACAAACACACACTCACTAACCCCCTACCCCTGATAGACACTTCCCCCCCCCCCCCCCCTCCCCCCCCCCCCCCCCCCCCCACAAACACACACAAAATACACACCCCCTCCATTCCCCCCCTTCTCCCCCACAACACAACACCCCCTACCCTCCCCCCCCCCCCCCCCCACACACCACACATACATCTACTCACCCCCCTCCACCCCCCCACCCCACATACCCTACCCCCCTCCCACCCCACACACACAACATACCCCCTCCCATCCCCCCAATACAACCCCTCCCCCTCCCCCCACACACACACACATACACTACCCCCTCCCACCCCCACACTCATTATATATACAATAACACCGACAATACCATCATCCCATATTCCCCTCCAGCCGCCCAGCCAAAACTCGTGCCAAACTCGATAATAATTGCCAAGTAGTTTCAGACGGTAATAGGGGTTAAAACTCTCTTTGCCAGCCTTCCCATCTATCTATCTGTCTATCTGTCCGTCTGTCTGTCTGTCTGTCTGTGTCTGGCTGGTTGGCTATCATTTTGCTTTTATTTATTTTTTGTCAATTTGTCTTTTTATCTTTCGCGAAGATAAGGAAATCAGTTATGGCTTGTTTTTCCTTTGTAGTTAGTGTTTATTTCTCTCTCTCTCTCTCTCTCTCTCTCTCTCTCTCTCACTCTCACTCTCTCACACACCACCCCATCTCTTTCTCTCTCTCTCTCTCTCTCTCTCTCTCTCTCTCTCTCTCTCTCTCTCTCTCTCTCTCTCTCTCACCTCTCACTCACTCACTCACTCACTCACTCACTCACTCACTCACTCACTCACTCACTCACTCACCATCCCAACACCACCCCTGAAGTTGAGTAATGACAAGAACTTCCATAATTTTCCCCGAGCCTTGACTAGCCCTAATGATTAACGATACAACCAACCTTGTGAGAAAGATTGAAAGGGTATTTATTATAGGGTATTTTTTTTTTTTTTTTTTATCTTTCTCTCCTTTTCTCTCTTTTCCTGGCTTGTATCCATTCGGCCCCATTCAGCCAACTGTTTTAAGACGTTTATCCCCATCCAGGTGTCGATTTCTTCCTGCCGAGCCATAGCGAGCCAGCATTGTATGGAGAAATCCGGCTTCGCCGGAGAGATTTTTCTATCGAAAAATGTACAAATTTAGCTTGTTGTCAAAACAAAAAAAATTATATATAAATATTGACAACTGGGTGGGGGAAACGTCTTAAAACAGTAGGCTGAATGGGGCCGAATGGATACAAGCCACTGAGAGAGGGAGAGAAAGAGAACAAAAAAGAGAGGTGGGCCCCCTTAACGATACAGCTACAGTAACCTTGTGAGAAAGATTGGAAGGATTCTCATTGTAGGGTATTCTGGCTAGGGGTAGACGATTGGAAGGGTAGGGTATTCTGGCTAGGGGTAGACGATTGGAAGGGTTCTCATTGTAGGGTATTCTGGCTAGGGGTAGACGATTGGCAGGGTTCTCATTGTAGGGTATTCTGGCTAGGGGTAGACGATTTTAGGGGGCTGTGGAATGCCTTTGGGATTGTTTTTATTGCGTAACACCCTCACACACACACACACACAGCCCGTAGCCTAGTAGGTAGAGCTCTCGTCTCACACACGAGGGGTCGGGGGTTCAATCCCCGGCCGGGCGGAGACAAATTGGGCTTGTCTCCTTTCATGTGTTAGCCTCAGTTCACCTAGCTGTAAATAGGTACCTGGAATAAGTGGACGACGTTGTGACGTCCCATCTGGGGTTGGCAAAAATGGTACAAGGCGAGATGGGTATCATATGGTTCACCTAAGCTGATGGCTACCTAAGCCTTCGGGCGAGACGGTACCGTCTATAGTGAGAATGGTACCATACAGATCCACCCTAAGCCTTCGTTTCCGATGTCGCCAATTGGCTAAAATACAGACTACACACACATCCACAGCCATTCCAACAGTACATAAAACACATGCATTTCACGCAATACATTCCCAGTTAAGGAGGCGCGATAATAATGAGCTTAGCTCGCATTGCGTGGATTCCCCTTGACGAACAAGTAACTGAGTTACTGAGTAACACACACACATACATATACACACAATTGCATAGACATACAACTCTCAATTTTCTAATATATATACAGTATATATATATATTGAGTATCTATCTTTCTATCTATCTATCTATCTCATAATTCAGTTTCATCCGATATACTGCAGATCATTCAACTCCCTTTCTTTTTACATATCTATATTATTTGAGTCTGATGATTATTTTGAATTAACCTGATGAGAAACACGTGTGAAAAAAGTTGAATTCCGAGCAAGCGAGAAATAAAGCTAAAAAAAACACGACTATATTCCAATGCAGCGCGGAAATGTCACATTTAATTAATGATAAATGAATTACTATTTTTCTTTCTTTATTTTTATTTATTTTTTTACGGAGGGACAGAGAAATATATTAAGGATTTTTTATTGGGATTTTTGCTTTCAGAGATGTACAGTATATTCCGGTACAGTCGCGCTAATAAGTGATGTCTCGGCACCAAGTATGTTTTGATCAATAATTGGTATCAGCAAATGATCTAAGCTTCATTTCTTCATATCGAGTGAAATATACCAACATGTCCCTACACTTACCCACCCTATTCAACATCTGACAGCCATTAATACAGCGCAGAGCGAGCCAAACGTAATGACAGCTGGGACATGACTTATTAGCGCGACTGTACATATGGTATTTTTTATTGGGAATAATATGCTTTCAGAGATTTACAGTATATTGTGTGTAAGAGAGTTGCTATTCGTGCGTTAAGGGGAGATTTCCACTTGAGGGATTTTTGTCTTGACCCCTTTCTCCCTCATGGTTAGCCCCATTGCTTTTGAGATTTTAAGACGTTTGCCCCAATGTTTTGACGATTTTAAGAACTTTCAACCCATTTCTGTCAATTTTAAGACCTTTCGTGCTATTTAGGTGTCGATTTTATCCTGGCGAGCGATAGCGAGCCTGTAATTTAAGAGGAACCGGCTTTCAGCCGGGACATTTTTCTACCGAAAAATGTACAAATTAATCTTGAAAAGGGGTCAATGGGGCGTATTTTAAAGCTTGATGGAGGTCTAGGGAATAAACTGAATACCTTCCCTTAATAATTCTATCTCATTGAGGCATTTACCTGTATTTTTGTTTCGTTTTTTTACTTTTTAAATAGAGGATTAAGGACAAATAATATAAACTTATTTATATTAAGTGGTGTTATTATAAATGATGATGATGATGATGATATGATGATGACGATATGATGATGATGATATGATGATGACGATATGATGATGATATGATGATGATGATATGATGATGATGATATGATGATGATGATATGATGATGACGATATGATGATGACGATATGATGATGATGACGATATGATGATGACGATATGATGATGACGATATGACGATTTTACTCAGTTTAACAAAGACCTCTAACAATTATTGACCGCTCCGCAAGTTTCAGGCTATAAAAAAGTTGGAGCCGAATATATATATTATATATACCGGTATATATATAACACACACACACAAATGCCGCCACAATTAGGCCGGACCACCTCGCGGGAAGCAAGGGGTCTGTGCGGTCTGTGTATATCTGTAACTCTGTGTAAGTGGATGGAGGGCACAGTGATGAAGACGGGAGCGGAGGAGGAGATGGTAAAAGGGGCGAGAACGGAGGGAGAAGGGGGGAGATGAGAGCACTGATAGTGGTGGTGGTGGTGGTGGAGAGAGAGAGAGAGAGAGAGTGTGAGATTGAGAGAGAGAGAGAGAGAGTGTGTGAGATTGAGATAGAGAGAGAGAGTGTGTGAGAGAGAGAGTGTGTGTGAGATTGAGAGAGAGAGAGAGTGTGAGACAGAGATAGAGAGAGAGAGTGTGTGAGACAGAGATAGAGAGAGAGTGTGTGTGACAAATCCGCGAGAACGTCTTATCCAGTCACACTTTCACTACTTTACTCTGTTTCTGTTCAACTGACGGTAAATTGCAGAATTCCCCATTAGTTTGACGATCTTAAGAACTTTCGCCCCATTTCTGTCAATTTTAAGACCTTTCCTGCAATTTAGGTGTCGATTTTATCCTGGCGAGCGATAGCGAGCCTGTAATTTAAGAGTAACCGGCCTTCGGCCGGGACATTTTTCTACCGAAAAATGTACAAATTTATCTTGAAAGGGGGTCAAGGGGGTGACATTTTAAGATTGCTGGAGGAGTAGGAAACAAACTAGAAACCTCCCCTTAAAATTGACCACTTGCGGGTTTCGTTCTATAAGGAAGTTGGAGCTGTAAACATCGATCTTTAGCTAATTAACAGATAAACTACGGTCAAAGTACATTTATAAATACACAAAACACACCTAATTAATCCTAGTGTCTACCGATCGGAAATCTCCGGCAATATTGCAACGGTTGTTCTATGTCGATGTTTACGGCTTCAACTTCCGTATAGCCTGAAACTCGCAAGTGGTTAATTGGCTTAAAAGGGGAGATTTCCACGGGAGGGATTTTTTTTCTTTTCTTGACTCCTTTCTCCCTTATCATGTTTAGCCTCATATTGTTTTTTTTCTAGTTTTAAGACGTTTGCCCCATTATTTTGACGAGTTTAAGAATTTTCAACCCATTTCTGTCAATTTTAAGACCTTTCGTGCCATTTAGGCGTCGATTTTATCCTGGTGAGCGATAGCGAGCCTGTAATTTAAGAGGAACCGGCTTTCAGCCGGGAAATTTTTCTACCGAAAAATGTACACATTTATCTTGAAAGGGACTCGTGGAAGTGTAATCTTAAGCTTGAAGGATATCTAGGGACCAAACTAAAAACCTCCCCTTAACCCTCTCCGACATATGACGCGATGTTGAGCATATTGGGGATACTTTAAAGCCTCTGTTACCATCAGGGGTATTTAGAAACCTTTAGTTTAGTTACTTCAACCTCTGCAGTTGTCTTTGAGTTAGCTGTGTTGAGCCTATTAGGGATACTTTAAAGCCTTTGTTACCATCAGGGGTATTTAGAAACCTTTAGTTTAGTTACTTCAACCTCTGCAGTTGTCTTTGAGTTAGCTGTGTTGAGCCTATTGGGGATACTTTAAAGCCTTTGTTACCATCAGGGGTATTTAGAAATCTTTAGTTTAGTTACTTCAACCTCTGCAGTTGTCTTTGAGTTAGCTGTGTTGAGCCTATTAGGGATACTTTAAAGCCTTTGTTACCATCAGGGGTATTTAGAAACCTTTAGTTTAGTTACTTCAACCTCTGCAGTTGTCTTTGAGTTAGCTGTGTTGAGCCTATTAGGGATACTTTAAAGCCTCTGTTACCATCAGGGGTATTAGAAACCTTTAGTTTAGTTACTTCAACCTCTGCAGTTGTCTTTGAGTTAGCTGTGTTGAGCCTATTGGGGATACTTTAAAGCCTCTGTTACCATCAGGGGTATTTAGAAACCTTTAGTTTAGTTACTTCAACCTCTGCAGTTGTCTTTGAGTTAGCTGTGTTGAGCCTATTAGGGATACTTTAAAGCCTCTGTTACCATCAGGGGTATTTAGAAACCTTTAGTTTAGTTACTTCAACCTCTGCAGTTGTCTTTGAGTTAGCTGTGGACAGAAAACTATTTTTGGAGAGGTAATTATAAGAGTGAGAGAACTCTATTTCTTATTGCTAATCTGGCAACTTCTGCGTCATAAATGCGGGAAAGGGTTAAGCTGCACAAAACCGCCTTAATTAACATAGCTAGAATATAATTAGAAAACGTCGCCGGTACAGAAGGGGTTAAGTCTTTGAGGACATGAAGACGCATATCCTTTCTGTTTTCTGGGTAATATTAAACGATTTTATTCAGATTAGGAAGGGTATCTGCAAGTCCCGTATGGATCTTTCATAGGAAAAAAAAAAAAAAAAAAACTCTCCGTACCAGAAGCCGTTGAGCAAGAATTACAGTACCGCACGAAAAACTGCAGAAGTGGAAGTGGTTTACCGGAAGTAGCGCGAGTGGGGTTCCGCCTTTACGAGTGTTAGCGATAGTACGGTACAATCAGTAATATCATTTGACAAGATACTCCAGTTTGGACAAGGAGGACCAGTCTTGACATTTTTAAAGGGAAATTTGTTGTATATTTATATTTGTATAGATTTATTATTATTATTATTATTATTATTAGTAGTAGTAGTAGTAGTAGTAGTAGTAGTAATAATAGTAATAGTAGTAGTAGTAGTATACAGTGTGTGTTTTTAGTTTCCTCCCTAGGCCTCGGTAAATCTGTACGATAGCGAGCCTGAAATTTAGAAGGAAACCCGAAACCTGTGAAAATGTAACTCGAAGGGAATCTTTAGCTTGATGGAGGTCTATGGCGTAAAAAAAAAAAAAAAAAAAAAAAATGTTAAGCGTAACAGTGAAAGTACAAAAGCACATGACGAAGAAGGGGAACAAAACATAAAAATGAAAAATAAATAAAAACTTAATATTGACCGCGGAAGTACAGAAAACGAAAGCCTTATATTCTTGCCTTGAACAAGACACCTGTTGACATTCTGAACATCCAGAACCGGTCTACAGAACCTTAAGGGGAGGGGATTTCTCTCTTGCTCTGCCTTGTATCCATTAGGCCCCATTCAGCCAACTGTTTTAAGACGTTTATCCCCATCCAGGTGTCGATTTCTTCCTGGCGAGTGATAGCGAGCCAGCATTGTCTGGAGAAATCCGGCTTCGCCGGAGAAATTTTTCTATCGAAAATTGTACAAATTTAGCTTGCTGTCAAAACAAAAGTATATATATACTGGCTCGCTACCGCTCGTCAGGAAAAAATCAACAACTGGATGGGGATAAACGTCTTAAAACAGTAGGCTGAATGGGTCCGAATGGATACAAACCAGAGAGAGAGAGGGAGAAAGAGTGTTAGAGGAAGTACAGAAAGAGTGTTAGCGGAAGTAAAGAAAGAGTGTTAGCGGAAGTACAGAAAGAGTGTTAGCGGAAGTACAGAAAGAGTGTTAGCGGAAGTACAGAAAGAGTGTTAGCGGAAGTACAGAAAGAGTGTTAGAGGAAGTACAGAAAGAGTGTTAGCGGAAGTACAGAAAGAGTGTTAGCGGAAGTACAGAAAGAGTGTTAGCGGAAGTACAGAAAGAGTGTTAGCGGAAGTACAGAAAGAGTGTTAGCTGAAGTAAAGAAAGAGTGTTAGCGGAAGTACAGAAAGAGTGTTAGCGGAAGTACAGAAGAGTGTTAGCGGAAGTACAGAAAGAGTGTTAGCGGAAGTACAGAAAGAGTGTTAGCGGAAGTACAGAAAGAGTGTTAGCGGAAGTACAGAAAGAGTGTTAGCGGAAGTACAGAAAGAGTGTTAGCGGAAGTACAGAAAGAGTGTTAGCGGAAGTACAGAAAGAGTGTTAGCGGAAGTACAGAAAGAGTGTTAGCGGAAGTACAGAAGAGTGTTAGCGGAAGTACAGAAGAGTGTTAGCGGAAGTACAGAAAGAGTGTAGCGGAAGTACAGAAGAGTGTTAGCGGAGTACAGAAAGAGTGTTAGCGGAAGTACAGAAGAGTGTTAGCGGAAGTACAGAAGAGTGTTAGCGGAAGTACAGAAAGAGTGTTAGCGGAAGTACAGAAGAGTGTTAGAGGAATTACAGAAGAGTGTTAGCGGAAGTACAGAAAGAGTGTTAGCGGAAGTACAGAAGAGTGTTAGCGGAAGTACAGAAAGAGTGTTAGCGGAAGTACAGAAGAGTGTTAGCGGAAGTACAGAATGAGTGTTAGCGGAAGTACAGAAAGAGTGTTAGCGGAAGTACAGAAAGAGTGATAGCGGAAGTACAGAAGAGTGTTAGCGGAAGTACAGAAAGAGTGTTAGCGGAAGTACAGAAAGAGTGTTAGCGGAAGTACAGAAAGAGTGTTAGCGGAAGTACAGAAAGAGTGTTAGCGGAAGTACAGAAGAGTGTTAGCGGAAGTACAGAAGAGTGTTAGCGGAAGTACAGAAAGAGTGTTAGCGGAAGTACAGAAGAGTGTTAGCGGAAGTACAGAAGAGTGTTAGCGGAAGTACAGAAGAGTGTTAGCGGAAGTACAGAAGAGTGTTAGCGGAAGTACAGAAGAGTGTTTAGAGGAAAGTACAGAAAGAGTGTTAGCGGAAGTACAGAAAGAGTGTTAGAGGAAGTACAGAAAGAGTGTTAGCGGAAGTACAGAAAGAGTGTTAGCGGAAGTACAGAAGAGTGTTAGCGGAAGTACAGAAGAGTGTTAGCGGAAGTACAGAAGAGTGTTAGCGGAAGTACAGAAGAGTGTTAGCGGAAGTACAGAAAGAGTGTTAGCGGAAGTACAGAAGAGTGTTAGCGGAAGTACAGAAGAGTGTTAGCGGAAGTACAGAAGAGTGTTAGCGGAAGTACAGAAGAGTGTTAGCGGAAGTACAGAGGAATACAGAAAGAGTGTTAGCGGAAATACAGAAGAGTGTTAGCGGAAGTACAGAAGAGTGTTAGCGGAAGTACAGAAGAGTGTTAGCAGAAGTACAGAAGTGTTAGCGGAAGTACAGAAGAGCGTTAGCGGAAGTACAGAAGAGCGTTAGCGGAAGTACAGAAGAGTGTTAGCGGAAGTACAGAAGAGTGTTAGCGGAAGTACAGAAGAGTGTTAGCGGAAGTACAGAAGTGTTAGCGAAAGTACAGAAGAGTGTTAGCGGAAGTACAGAAGAGTGTTAGCGGAAGTACAGAAGAATGTTAGCGGAAGTACAGAAAGAGTGTTAGCGGAAGTACAGAAGAGGCACAATATAATCTGCCTTGTACAAGTTACTCGCCGACATTCTGAACATCCAAAACCTTAAGGTCTACAGAACCTTAGGGGGAAGGAATGTTTGCTGGACCCCCTTCTCCCTCGTGTTTAGTCCCATTAGTTTTGGAATTTTAAGACGTTCGCCCTATTAGTTTGGCTATCTTAACACTTTTCGGCTAAACGTGAGGAAGAAGGGGGACCAGAAAAACGACTATCTCCCCTTAATAGCCAATACCGGATTATACCTTAGGATTCTTACCTGCAAAACACCCAAGTCAGACGCGCCAATCCATTAAATTAACCTAGTATTAAGTTAGTGCCCGGAGCTGACGACAATCGTTCATTCAAGGTAAAATCGGCGAAATCGGTGTAAATTATAGCCAGAATTGGTAAAAAATATACATATATATATATATATATACAGTTATATATATATATATATATATATATATATATATATATATATATATATATATATATAATAATAATAATAATAATAATAATAATAATAATAAACTAGGCGAAATGGTGGTCAAAAGTATAGTCAGATTCGGTAAAAAAATATATTAATAACATACAAATCTTACATAAAAAACTGAGGTAAATATAGTGACCGTGTGATTCTGACTAAATTAACTAAATTAACCGCGGGAGAGGCTATCATAATATTATATCTGCCCTTGTCATTCTTAACTACTTCCTCCCTCCCTAGGTCTCTCTCTCTCTCTCTCTCTCTCTCTCTCTCTCTCTCTCTCTCTCTCTCTCTCTCTCTCTCTCTCTCTCTTCTTTGCTATCCTTTCCTTCCACTTTCCCCCCCTTTACTTTCCAAGGTGGACCCACCGCGGGAGAGGCTATCATAATATATCTGTCCCTGTCATTCTTAACTACTTCCTCCTTTCCTAACTCACTCTCACTCTCACTCTCTCTCTCTCTCTCTCTCTCTCTCTCTCTCTCTCTCTCTCTCTCTCCATCTAGCTCTATGTGTCTATGTATATGTATATGGAGATTTTAAGACGTTTCAGCCCATTAGCGAAACTTGGAAAATATTAGCCTACGACCGAGATTTGTTCCATCGAATAATGTACATATTATATTTGTTTAGTTTGATGGTTGTTTGATGGATGATGGGTATGATGGATGCAGGGGTGGGGGGGGGGGGGGGGGGGGTCTTTTAGCTTGCAAGGGGTCTGGTGTGTGTGTGTGTGTGTGTGATGTGGTGGGGGGAGGGGTTCTTTTAGCTTGCAAGGGGTCTGGGAGGTCTTTTAGCTTGCAGGGAGTCTGGTGTGTGTGTGTGTGTGTGTGTTTGTTTGTTTGTGTGTGTGTGTGATGTGTGTGTGGGGGGGGGGGGGGGGGCTTCTAGGTTACAAGGGGTCTGGGGAGGCTGTTTTAGTTAACATTCAATACCTTCAAACAATTAATCAACAGTTCCCAGTAATTACCCCCACCAACAGATTTTAATTACCGTACCTCTATTAATTATACCAAGCCCCAGTTATTACTTTCATCTCCACAAGTAACAATTATTCCGGAATGGCCACATAACTTCTCCCCCTTCCCCCCCATCCCACCCACACACCGACCCACCTCTCCCACTGACTCTCACACTACCTGCCCCCCCACCATCCCCCCACACACCGACCAATCCTACTGACTCTCACACTACCTGCCCCCCCCCCCATCCACTCACACACCGACCCACCTCTCCCTGACTCTCACACTACCTGCCCCCCCACCATCCCCCCACACACCGACCCACCTCCCACTGACTCTCACACTACCTGCCCCCCCACCATCCCACACACCGACCCACCTCTCCACTGACTCTCACACTACCTGCCCCCCCCCACCATCCCCCCACACACCGACCCACCTCTCCCACTGACTCTCACACTACCTGCCCCCCCACCATCCCCCCACACACCGACCCACCTCTCCCACTGACTCTCACACTACCTGCCCCTCCACCAGTAGCCAGAATAAAGTATAAAGCCGACGGTACAGTCGCGCTAATAAGTGATGTCTCGGCACCAAGTATGGTTTGATCAATAATTGGCATCAGCAATATCTACTGTAAGCTTTATTTCTTCTTTTTGAGTGAGCTATACAAACATGTTCCTACACTTACCCACCCTATTCAACATCTGACAGACATTAATACAGCACAGAGAGAGCCAAACGTAATGGCAGCTGGGACATGACTTATTAGCGCGACCGTACAGAAGGGATAAATAATAATGAGACAATATGACGTAGGCTGGGCTAGTGTTAATGGAACTCATTTAATTACAGTATATTAGTTTCATCTCCACACAGGGTAATTATTCTAGATTGGTCGTACAATACTCTCTCTCTCTCTATCTATCTATCTATCTATCTATCTGTCTGTCTGTCTGTCTATCTATTACAATGAGTTTAATTGTCTTTTAATTAAGAAAGTTTAGCAACACGAGTACTGAAGTATTTTTAAATTTATTTCAAAGCTACTGTTTGATTTTTTATGGCGCTGAACTTTGGTTTAATAATAGAAAATGTTATATACCGTTTAAGCAGTTTTCCATTGGATACCACAAGGCAATAAAGAAAATATTGAATATGAAGTACTGGGAGAGCAACCACAGTGCTTGTAGAGAATGTGGATTGATGGTGTTTAAGCATTTGGTTAACTGGATGAAAATAAGATTTGTATATAGAAATCTCATAAAGCCATGTAGTTTTATAGAGAAGAACATGTATTACATGTTACATAGATCTTTTCTTGTAAAGGATGTTGAACAAATAATCCTACATGAGTATGGATTTACTAACTTATTGCTAAATGATATCAATGCTATCAGATCAAGAATTGTTTATGTACAGAACACAGAACCAACTATGCGCTAAGGACTTTTAGCTTAATGTAGATTACGTAAATAACTCTGTAAAAAGTGTATGTATATGTCTTTATGAAATACAATTATGACTGACTGACTGACTATCTATCTATCTATCTGTCTGTCTGTCTGTCTGTCTGTCTGTCTGTCTGTCTGTCCCCCCCCCCACCACCACCACCACTGCTCTCATTACACCTTTATCCACCAACCACTTTAACTCTACATCTTAGTCGACCCACTATATAGTTGCTTGATTTAAATAAGTTTCATTCCATTAGTTTGACGTTTATATAATGCTAAGAAGGATCTGTGGTAGTGAAAAGGGTTAAGTGAGACAGTTCGAAGACTAATATTGACACAAAAATGATACGAAAGGTCTCAAAATCGCCAAAGTAACGGAATGAACGTCTTAAAACCTCAGAGTTAATATGCTAAACATGAGGGAGAAGGGGGGGAGGGGGTCCAGAAAAAGCGTGTAGTATCCTACTACCCCCTTGTAAGCGGTCCCACGTTTTATCCCGGGGACCTCGACGGCTTTCCTATTCTCATAATTATTTAGTGCCCCATTAGTTAGTAGATTTTAAGACCTTTCGCCCCATTTCTTCGTCAATATTTACACCTTTCGTGCTATTTAGGTGTCGATATTTTCCCTGGCGAACGATAGTGAGCCTGTAATGTTGGAAGAACCGGCCTTCGGCCGGGAAATTTTTCTACCGAAAAATGTAGAAATTAATATAGAAGGGGGATCTAATATGCTAAACATGAGGGAGAAGGAGCGGGTCCAGAAAAAGCGAGTACAGTACCCCCTTATTCCTTCATATTCTCATATTTGTTTAGTGCCCCCCCCCCCCCCGGAAAAAAAAAAAATTGTGGAAAACCCGTGTAATAAATGCGGGTCGGTCTGCTTAAGGGGGTAGTGCTGTTTTTTTTTGGTCTATATATTTATCTATTCATATATATTTATCTATTCATATATATTTATCTATTCATATATATTTATCTATTCATATATATTTATCTATTCATATATATTTATCTATTCATATATATTTATCTATTCATATATATTTATCTATTACAGTATATTTATCTATTCATATATATTTATCTATTACAGTATATTTATCTATTCATATATATTTATCTATTCATATATATTTATCTATTACAGTATATTTATCTATTCATATATATTTATCTATTCATATATATTTATCTATTCATATATATTTATCTATTACAGTATATTTATCTATTCATATATATTTATCTATTCATATATTTATCTATTCATATATATTTATATATTACAGTATATTTATCTATTCATATATATTTATCTATTCATATATATTTATCTATTACAGTATATTTATCTATTCATATATATTATTCATATATCTATTCATATATATTTATCTATTACAGTATATTTATCTATTCATATATATTTATCTATTCATATATATTTATCTATTACAGTATATTTATCTATTCATATATATTTATCTATTACAGTATATTTATCTATTCATATATATTTATCTATTCATATATATTTATCTATTCATATATATTTATCTATTACAGTATATTTATCTATTCATATATATTTATCTATTCATATATATTTATCTATTACAGTATATTTATCTATTCATATATATTTTGAGTTTCCTCGCTAGACCTCCATAAAGCTGAAACCAAATACACCCCCTAGACCCCCTTTCAAGATAAATTTGTACATTTTTCGGTAGATAAATGTCCCGGCCGAAGGCCGGTTCCTTAAAAAATTACAGGCTCGCTATCGCTCGCAAGGAAAACATCGACACCCAAATGGCACGAATGGTCTTAATATTGACAAAGAAATGTGTCGAAAGGTCTCAAAATCGCCAAACTAACGGAACAAACGTCGTAAATCTCAAAACTAATATGCTAAACATGAGGGAGAAGGGGGTCCAGAAAAAGCAACTACCTCCCCCTTTAAAGTTGGCACCGCTTTTTATATTGGGGCAGGTTTATTGTTTTTGTTTTTGTTTTTGGGGGTTTTTTTGGGGGGGGAGGGGGGGGGGGGGTTTCATGCGATTATTGAATTTTAATCTATGTATTGATCAATCTATCTATCTTTTGTTTATCTCTCTCTCTCTCTCTCTCTCTCTCTCTCTCTCTCTCTCTCTCTCTCTCTCTCTCTCTCTCTCTCTCTCTCTCTCTCTCTCTCTCTCTCTCATCTCTTCCACATAAGCCTAGTTAGTAATTACCCCCAGCGGACGAATGGCATATAATCGTGAACACAAAACGAGGCTCAATTACTGCAAACACACAAGTAATTATATGGTCATCAGTGCAGTGGTTTTAATTACACACACACACACACACACACACACGCATACGCATATGCCGTATACACACTCACACATTCCTACACATGCCTTTTCTCTCACTCACTCTCACTGTCTGTCTCTCTCTCTCTCTCTCTTACTCTCACTCTCTCACACACACACACACACACACACACACACACACACACACACACACACACACACACACTCACACAGGGGAAGGTAATTAGGGGTCATATTTTTAGCATTTATTTTGTGGGCAATTTTGGTGATTAGGCCCAGATGAGTTTGTTTTGGTCGTGGGTGGGTCTGTATGTCTGTATGTAGGTCTGTTTGTCTGTAATTGTTGTCCTGTTTTTAGCTGCGTCATCTGTGTTACCTGCGTCTCAATGTACGCCAGTTAGTTAGTTATATAGTTAGTTTGGTAGTTAGTTAGGTAGGTAGTTAGGTAGTTTGTTAGTTAGGTAGGTAGTTAGATATGTAGTTAGTTAATTAGTTAGGTAGGTAGGTAGGTAGTTTGTTAGTTAGGTAGGTAGTTAGTTAATTAG
>CM064513.1:89625223-89647757 GCA_032716605.1 Paralithodes platypus
GATCGATGGTAGATTATGTTAGGTTCTCGCTCTCTCTTTCTCTCTCTCTCTTACACACACACACACACACACACACACACACACACACACACACACACACACACACTTTCTGTCACTCAATCACACACACTCTCTCTCACTCAATCACACACACAAACACTCTCTCTCACTCAATCACACACACTCTCTCACTCTCACTCTCACTCTCTCTCTCTCTCTCTCTCTCTCTCTCTCTCTCTCTCAACTCATTTATCAGTAAAGGGAACTTCTAGTCTTCCGCGCGTCTGGAAAAACACCAACACAGGAATCACATGTTTTGCTGTGTGTGTGTGTGTGTGTGTGAGAGAGAGAGAGAGAGAGTGAGAGGGAGAGAAAGTGGTGTATGTGTGTGTGTGTGTGTGTGTGTTTGTGAGAGAGAGTGAGAGGGAGAGAAAGTGGTATATGTGTGTGTGTGTGTGTGTGAGAAAGAGAGGGAGAGAAAGAGTGAGAGTGAGAACGAGAGACAGACAGAAAGAAAGAAATGCATACATACACATAAGGGGAGGTGTGGTGGAGTGGTGTTGCCACTGGACTGGTAATCCAATGGACCTGGGTTCGAATCCCGATATGTCAATGGGATGATATTGGGGTAGAATTTGTGTTCTACCTAGTATCAGTGCATTACCACAAAGCCCACCGAAATGCCCAAAAAAAAATCCCTCATTGTTCCCTGATTAAATAGCACTATATGAATATTCCCATATTCAAAATATGCTACAGGGGGGCAATGCCTAGTGAGTTAATTGCTCAATAGGTGGCGTTCTGAGAGTGAGGGTCCGAGTGTGAGGTATGAGACAGTGAAGCGCAGAGGTGAAGCAGATTCAGAAATGGGGCTGTTTCGAGGTGTGGGTGGGTGCTTCACATGTCTCACTCCCTAGACTGGAGCTAGACTTCACGGGCTTCACCGTGTTGAGCGGTTGAATGTACAGGCTCTCAGCCTATGCCCGAGACGGAGTAGTTGGAATAAAACAAAATATCACTAAGTGACTAAACCTATATAAAAAGAAACCTCTACAGTCTACACCCATTACATATTCACCCATACCATCACATCACCTGGAACATCTCAGTAACGACCTACAAGACAGTAATGTTATGCTATCCACACACAGAGGCCAAGGTGATTCTCCTTGGCCTGTAACGACCTCGGTTTTTTATTACAGCTACAAGACTTCTATGAATACAAAATGCTGGGGCGGGAATCCAATTAAAGATGTTGCGACAATTTTCGATCGGTATATTTCTTTGCGTTGATATGTCGTGGGTATTTGGCATTCGCATCGGCACATTCATAAATATTTCAACCACCGAAAGAAATCTAACCTTGCTCAGACTTTAAATTGGTGGTTTCCAGATTAAAATTGCTAGAAATCTGATGGAATGGAGTACTCGTGTGACAGTCGGCTTATTATCCTCTAAAGAATGGTAGGCTTAAGTTGGTATCACACGAGAGCTTTTATAGTCATCATTCGACGATCAACATTTTTCTGGCATCATTTCAGGAATATTTTGAAACGGTATCGGAAACTAGATGAATTTAGGTGACCTAAACAATCTAAAATGTTGACCTCATAAGCTGCCAGACCAGTGTTGAGGGTAAATGTTGAGGGAAAAAGCGCTCGTGTGATACCGGCTTTAGGGTGTGTGGGTATATTCCTTTCCCTCATATAGTATAACTGTATTTATGTGTGTGTGTGTGTGTGTGTGTGTGAAGATGGCTAGTGTATGTATTGTGTGCACTTATTAATGCTTACCATTCTGTGTGCATATGTGTTTCATGTGTGTTATGTGTGCATATGTGGTTCATGTGTGTTATGTGTACATATGTGTTTCATGTGTGTTATGTGTGCATATGTGTTTCATGTGTGTTATGTGTGCATATGTGTTTCATGTGTGTTATGTGTGCATATGTGTTTTATGTGTGTTATGTGTGCATATGTGTTTCATGTGTGTTATGTGTGCATATGTGTTTCATGTGTGTTTCATGTGTGTTATGTGTGCATATGTGTTTCATGTGTGTTATGTGTGCATATGTGTTTCATGTGTGTTATGTGTGCATATGTGTTTCATGTGTGTTATGTGTGCATATGTGTTTCATGTGTGTTATGTGTGCATATGTGTTTCATGTGTGTTATGTGTGCATATGTGTTTCATGTGTGTTATGTGTGCATATGTGTTTCATGTGTGTTATGTGTGCAGCATATGTGTTTCATGTGTGTTAAAACTTTCAGCATATGATGACCCTCTAGCATTCTATTCTGGGTATCATTAGGTGATTTTTTCAGCTTGGGAAGGCCCTCTCGACATGCAAGGGGTCTAGACGATCTCAATTAACCCTCTGACTATCAAAAAAGTTTATTGTGGCTATTATTAGACTATTTTTATGCAACTTAGGAAGGACCTGTGGGCATCAAGAGAGGTAAATACTATCTCAATTAACCCTCTGACTTATACACACCCTTCCTAAGCTGAATAAAATCGTTTAAAGTTAGCCATAATAAAGAATAGCGTCATGTTAACCCTTTCAGAACCGCCGACGTCCTTTCAACTTTATGCTAGCTACTGTTAGACGATTTTTATGTGTGTACGGGTTTGTGTACGGGATTGTGAGCGGGTTTGTGTGCGTGTTTTATAGTGTGTGTGTATTTTTATGTATACTTTTTTAAGGTTCCTCGAAGTATATTTGATTGGGAACTTTTCGAATGTCCAATATATATACTGTATCTTCGCGCGCTCTCTCTCTCTCTCTCTCTCTCTCTCTCTCTCTCTCTTTCTTTCTCACTCACTCTCACTCTCTCTCTCTCTCTCCTTAGATGTGACACAAAATGTGTTCACATACAATGTGGTTAAAGAGTGGAATAGTTTAGCAAGGGAGGTGGTCGACAGTAATTCTATGGATACGTTTAATTAAAGACTGGACGATCATCTGATAAAGATTGGATTAATATGAATTAATCAGTAGGCATGTGTAATTTCCCTTTCAAACTAATTTCTTCATATAATATATCAAAACATTCCTTGTGGGTATTTCCTGACCCATAAGGTTGCACTTCATTTTATTATCCGGTACGGCTCTTTAGCCGGAGGGTGGGGAGAGAGCCTTCTACTTTACTGTCCTATTCTTCCACTATAAACTGTCCCTGTCTAGTAGTCACCTAGTTGGGACCGCAAGGCCTGTGTGGTCTGAGTATCTGTGTATCTCTGTGTAACTCACTCTCACTCCCACTCCCTCTCCCTCACCACCTCTCTCTCTCTCTCTCTCTCTCTCTCGCTCTCTCTCTCTCTCTCTCTCTCTCTCTCTCTCTCTCTCTCTCTCTCTCTCTCTCTCTCTCCTTTCTTTTCATTGGCCTCGTTCGCCATTCTTTAATTTGGGACCCATTTTTATCTCGGCCATTCCTTTCATGTTTTACGCTTGTGTTTCCGTTTATTAAACTTGGAGGATTTTTTGGCATTATTTTTTTGGCATTATTTTTTTGTTCCAATTTCTAGGTTATATTTGTGAATTTTTAATAAGCAACTTGTGAAGATTGTTTATACGTTTGTGAAGTTTGTTTACAAATTTGTAAAGTTAAATGTATCTATTTGTGAAGATTATTTGTGAAGATTATTTGTGAAGATTATTTGTGAAGATTATTTGTGAAGATTATTTGTGAAGATTATTTGTGAAGATTATTTGTGAAGATTATTTGTGAAGATTATTTGTGAAGATTATTTGTGAAGATTATTTGTGAAGATTATTTGTGATGATTATTTGTGAAGATTATTTGTGAAGATTATTTGTGAAGATTATTTGTGAAGATTATTTGTGAAGATTATTTGTGAAGATTATTTGTGAAGATTATTTGTGAAGATTATTTGTGAAGATTATTTGTGATGATTATTTGTGAAGATTATTTGTGAAGATTATTTGTGAAGATTATTTGTGAAGATTATTTGTGAAGATTATTTGTGAAGATTATTTGTGAAGATTATTTGTGAAGATTATTTGTGATGATTATTTGTGAAGATTATTTGTGAAGATTATTTGTGATGATTATTTGTGAAGATTATTTGTGATGATTATTTGTGAAGATTATTTGTGAAGATTATTTTTACTGTTGGATTGGAAAGTTTTTTGACAAATTTGTGAAGTTTATTTAGAAGTTTCTAAAGTCTACTAATCAATTTGTGAAGTTCAATTACTATTAATACTAGTAGTAGTATTACTACTACTACTGCTGATATTACTACTACTACTATTATTACTACTACTACACACACACTCTCTCTCTCTCCCTCTCTCTCTCTCTATATATATATATATATCTCTCTCTCTCTCTCTCTCTCTCTCCCTCCCTCCCTCCCTCTCCCTCCCCCCCCCCCCCCCCCCCCAACCCTATGATACTATGTATATACATGGGGCTCGGGTCTCTATTAATATGGATATGGTTTTCCTAGGATTCCTTATACTTATATATTCTGGGTCTCACGAGGTAGGGAGAGGCTTGGGGTGGTAGTTGTGGTTGAAGGGGGTGGTGGTTGTTGGGGGGGGGGGGGTGATAGTTGGGGTTGAGGGGGTGGTTGTATTTGTGGTTGAAGGGGTGGTGGTTGTTGGGGGGGGGGTGATAGTTGTGGTTGAGGGGGTGGTTGTATTTGTGGTTGAAGGGGTGGTGGTAGTTGTGGTTGAAGGGGGTGGTGGTAGTTGGGGTTGAGGGGGTGGTTGTATTTGTGGTTGAGGGGGTGGTGGTAGTTGTGGTGGTGGTGGTTGAAGGGGGTGGTGGTTGTTGTGGTTGAAGGGGGTGGTGGTTGTGGTTGAAGGGGTGGTGGTGGTAGTTGTGGTTGAGGGGTGGTGGTGGTAGTTGTGGTTGAGGGGGTGGTGGTGGTAGTTGTGGTTGAGGGGGTGGTGGTGGTGGTAGTTGTGGTTGAGGGGGGGCTGTGGTTGTTGTGGTTGTCGATATGTTTCTATTGTGTGTTGTGAATTGCTATTTAATTTTGCTCCTGTTTATTAGATACAGTAATTGTTTTTCATGCCAACTCTAAACTACTAAACACTCTTTGTCTCCCTTTTTTCCATTCTTTCACAGTCCATTGCATCACTGTTTAGATTTGTGTGCGTGTGCGTGTGTGTGTGTGTGTTTGTGTGTGTGGACAAGCGGTGGTGTGCTTAAAGGTACAAAACTGACTAAATATGTAGGTTTGCAGGTACGGTCGAGGTTAATAAGTGTTGTCAGATATTTCACAAAGTTTTGGACACTGACTAATACTCTGAGGGATAAGCACTTTTCCCAGTAACTATAAAGATACCAATAACACTTCTTGAGCGAAAACCACTGGAATCTATGACAACACTTAATGCCCCCGATTGTACATGAGGTTTGGGGCGACAGTTTAAGTGTACACACCTCTTTAAAATACATTGAATTGGAGTGTTGTAGGTTAGGTTAGGCTAAGTTTGATCGAAAAATGTACTCGTAAGCATGCATAATTAACGTTTGTACCGATAAACACACCACCGCTTGTGTGTGTGTGTGTGTGTGTTTGTGTGTGCTGGAGCCTCTGTTTACCCTGGCTGGACTTTTATTACTTGGTAGTTTACATGCGCCCCTCATTGCTTTCGTTTCCACCAGATGAATTTAGTTTTTTAATTAGTGTATGTTTGCTTTCATTTCATTTTGCCCCTGGTTTGATAATGGCTGTGTGTCTTGTTAGTCATGTGGTTTATCTATATTTATTCACTACTATTATTATTCACTATTATTATTATTATTATTAATATTATTGCCATTAATAATATTTATTTTTTATTTTTTTAGTAGTAGTAGTATTAACCCATTGGCTGCGGGAGACATTCCGGAACGCACATGGCAATTTATAGCAATTTACAGGCCTTTTAGTTTTTGGCTGAATACATTTTATTTCATTCAGACACTTGCTCAATCATTCAGGAGTGCCTGAATGAGCACTAATATAGCGTAAATAATGCCCGCAGTGTAAGTGTTAAGGGGAGATGGTTAACTTTTTCGGCGATTTTTGCATGTATTCTCTATTTTTCTAGTTTCCTCCCTAGACCTTCATCAAATTTATAAAAACATCCATTAGATCCCCCTTCTAGATTAATTTGTACATTTTTCGGTAGAAAATTTTTCCGGCCAAAGGCCTGTTCTTCCAACATTACAGGCTCACTATCGTTCGCCAGGGAAAAAAATCGACACCTAAATAGCACGAAAGGTCTAAATATTGACAAGAAATGGGGCAAAAGGTCTTAAAATCGACTAACTAATGGGGCAAACATCTTAACATATGAAAACCAATGGGGCTAAACATGAGGGAGAAAGTGGTCCAGAAAACCGGCCCATGTCCCCTTAATAATATTATTACTTACCATATTTCGTATATTATTATTATATATTACTATTTGTTATACCATTATTCTTGCCTTCCAGACTGTGTGAAGAGTAGCAAGATGAGTAGCGTGTGGGTGCCTGTTAGACGCTATACCCAACACAAGAGAATCAACCGCACCACCTCCACCACCACCACCACCACCTCCCTCCTTCCTCCACCACCCTCCACCACCAAGCCCGCACACCACGCCAAGGTTAGCACGGAGCGGCGGTATTTAAAGATTTCGGGCGGTATTCTTTTGGGGCGGTATTCTTTTGGGTCGATTTTTTGGTGGGCGGTATTCTTGCAGGGCGGTAAACTTGGGCGGTATTCTTGGGCGGTAATCTTTTAGGGCGGTATTCTTGGACGGATTTCTTTCTGGGTTCAATCCCAGTCCAGGCGGACATTTAGTGGGTGTTGTAGTACGTCCTAGCATGTTTCACATGATTGCACCCAGTCGGGGGACACCTCAACGACGTATACAGACTAATAAAACGCATAACAAAGCCACTCAAACAAGTTCCTCTCTCTCCAACGCCCCTTCTCCACTCTCTACACTCTTCAGAAAAATAGGAACAGTAGAATGTAGATACAAGGTGCCGTTGTAAAGGCTTAACCAGAATGTAGTGTTATTTCAACTTACTTTATTTCACTGCTGTTATTTTCAAGAGTTAATTAGGATCTTCAGAGTTGGTGGTAATAATTTACTCTTAGTGGTCATATTCCATAATACTACACAATAATTATGATTTAGCACGCAATGCTTTTAACATTATAATACCCTCCTTTAAACACCAAATATAAATGAATATATATATATATACCGGTATATATTTATTTATATATAAATATTATGAATACATAAATAGTTAAACCGATGACCCTCTTTTCAATGTACTTACCCCATTCTCTTTCTTCAGGTATCCCACAAGGCCCCCGCCCCTACGCCCCCAGCGCCACGCTCCTCCACCCTAGAGTACGACTGGCTGAGCGCCCACTACGACAGGACCTCCGACAGTGTGGCCCTCACGCCCTTCCCCACCCACGTCATGAGGAGGAAGGGCGTTCTCTGCGTCAGGAGGCGAGGAAACTAATGTGGGGTAGTTTCTGTAGGGAGTTTCTGTAGCGGAGAATCTGTAGGGAGCGTCTGTAGGGAGCGTCTATAGGGAGTTTTGGTAGGGGAGTTTCTGTAGGGAGTGTCTGTTAGGGAGCAACTTTAGGGTAGCGTCTGTAAGGGAGCATATGTTTTTGGAAACCATTTGAAACAAAATACCTGAAGGAGCTCACTAGTAGAGGAAGGGCGAGATCGCTCGATTGGGTGTCACTACAAGGGGTGCTGCGGAAAGTGGGGGCATTGGCCCGGGGGTGCAAGCCCATGGGCTGATGATCCCCTCCCCCACTGCCCTCTCAGAGACAGATCTCATCTCACCCTGGCCCCTTCTGGGGCCTGAGCATCTGCAGTCACTTCGGTCTACCGGACTCGGGACTGTTCGGCCAGACAGTCTGGGGAACTACAACAACTTAGCTAATTTAGTTTAGTTATTATATAATAATTTAAGCCAAAAGATTTAGTTTTTGTCTGATTATGACAAGGGGTTAAATAAATCAAGGTAAGATATGATGTGATACCCTGTAGATTACTCATAGTGGTTTTGTAGAACTATTTTATTTTTATTTTTATTTTGTTTAGATTTTGGTGAATTTTTGACTGCACATACCCGTAGCCCAGATGTAAACTAATTGTAGAGCAACCTTAGCACATAATGTACTTATGTAGTACACTTGTAGTATGACTGTAGCTTACCTGTTATATGTACTGTATATGTAACTTACCTTTTATGTAGCATACCTGTGTTATACATATGTAACTCACCTTTAATGTAGCATACCTGTTATATATATATATATACGGTACGTAGCGCACTTGTAAATAATGTATAACAATGCTTGCAGTAGAAACATAACTTTTTGTGTCGCTGTACATTGTAAATTGATATTCTTCTTGTAAGATTTGTATCAGAGTGAAAAGATTTTATTTTTTATTTTTTTATCGGATGACTTTAACTATTTACTGTTTATTTATATATACTATAGTCCGTTCGTTATAATTAGGCCAGAAGTCTTTATTATAATCACTTGTAACTCATGAAAGGCTGGAGCAAACGGGCTGTAATTTGCCACACCTATTCCCTAGCTGACCCTTCCCAAATGCTAGCAATATTAGCCCGATTACTCTAGTAGTTTATGAGTTATAAAGTTTAGTGGTTAAGATTTCTGGCCACATTATTATGAACTCGCTAATTAAAAAATACCCGACTCCCTAGTAGAAAACATATATTTTAGATTATGCTTAGCTGATAATGAGTTTGTACCTTACTTCTATATTGTAATATAAATATTCTATTATTAATATTGATAATATTTTTTGTGTGTATGAATATGTGAAACAATTACCTTTGGTTACGATGTATTTTGTTTTTGTTCTATGTCTGTGATGAGGGAGACAAAAGGCAAAACTGTCTGTGATGAGTGCCTCTCCCAGAGTTGAAAGAGTGACAGGGCCAAGATCAAGGGACGTTCGACCCCAAATGCCTGACGATTGATAGATTAATCCCTTTAGCACGATGACGGAGGCTGACAGTTCATTCTGGCTATTATTAGACGATTTTATACAGCTTAGGAAGGATCTGTGGGCATCAAAAGGGTAACGCCTTTCTCAATTAGCCCTCTGACTTCCATATACCTTTCCTAATCTAAATACTGTATTATCGTCTAAATATAGCTAACTGCCAAAACGCGTCAAAATCCTTTAATTTCTATATAATCAAATAGCCTAACCAACCTACGAAAACCCACACCAATCGAAACCCGAAAATTATTACTATACCCTGTCTCAAATAAGTAGGCTACAACTCCAGAACATTACCGTCTATAACTCACATACGACTAGAGTAATCGAGCTAATATTTCTACCGTTCGGGAAGGGTCAGCCAGGAAATAGGTGGGAACATTTGCAGCCCATTTGCTCTAGCCCTTTTTGAGTTATAGAGGTTAGAGTTCACGATATGTGGCCTACCTATTTGAAACGTGTATCGGAGCGTTTAAGGGGAGATGGGTCGTTTTTCTGGTCCCCTTTCTTCCTCATGTTTAGCCCTATTAGTTTTCAGATTTTATGACGTTCGGCCCATTAGTTTGGCGATTTAGAGACCTTTCGCCCCATTTCTTTGTCAATACCAAGACTTTTCGTGTCATTTAGGTAACAATATTTTTCCTGTTCACGACAATTATCACTAAAAACCATCTGAAAACCCACGACTACCACCACCAATGACTTTAACTACCAACATCACAGGAACCACAACCACAACTACAACTATTACCACACCAATAACTACAACCACAACTACAACTATTACCACACCAATAACCACAACCACAACTACCACGATATTCGATCAACTATACGAACATCAGAACAACCTCAATTACCACCACAACTACCATTCCACTGACTTCGTGATTCTTGATATAAGGGCTGTGAGGGCAGAGCCCTATTAACCCTGACGCAGTGTTGGTCAAGCCGCAACGGCCTCCCTGCAAGGAGGCTCAAACGTCAGGGACGCAGGAGGGGCTGCAGAAGGGCAACAACACTCCCAGGACTTGAGGATGGAAGGGAAGATGAAGTGATGAACGATGACACCCGGCAGGAAAAAGACACGTGGTGAAGTGAAGAGGCGAGGACGGAGGGGCCAAGACAAACCCTTGAAGCTGAAGGCGGCCCAGGCACCGACGATTCCACTGACTACAACTACCAACATGTCTCCCTCCTCCTCCCCTCCCTTCTCCCCACTTCCTGTTGTTATGATACTCTCCTACTCCCTGTGTTCTGTTGAAATATTATGCTGTGTGATATATATATTAACTTAGCCTCTTTAGGATAAACTATAGTGTCATAATTATTTTTAATATTATTATTACTGCTAACCGCTTCTGTACCGGCGACGTCTTTTGTGTTTTATTCCTGCTATATTTAGACGATTTTGTGCAGCTTAAGAAGGCGCTGTGGTAGTAAAACAGGGATAATAAAGATAGTTTGAAGCCCTTTATTGCTGGAGGCCCTTCTTCAACTTAATATAATCGTCTAAATAGAGCTAGAATAAAATTAAAAAGACGTCTCCGGTACAGAAGGGGTTAATCTTCTTAATATTTTTCTTTGTCTAAGTATTATTATTATTATTATTTAGATTAAGTGCTTGGTGTGAAATGCATCTTCAAAACTTATCGACAAATGTGATTGTGAATAAATGTAATTAATGTGTATGTTTGTATGTGTGTATCTACGTGCGCCTTTGTTGTTGTTTTTGTAATTTGCAGCTAATGTATATGTATATCTATATGTACTGTATATCTAAATATATTGTTTGATGAATCGTGAATAGTATGATTAATGAATTACTGTTGACTTCTTCAATACTTTTATGTCCTTATGATTTCAGCCAGAGTCGGCCGCAGTGTTTACATGGTGGGGTAGTGTTGTGGCAGGAGTGTGTTGTTCTAATGTCCACCTAACCCTTTATAGGGCAAGTGACCAAATTTCATCATGTGAGGGATCAAGTAAATTCGGACCTAAGAGCGCGCGAATTTGCACTATCTCCAAAAACACTCCGCCCCACAAAGGGTTAAGTTTTTTTTTTCTTGACCCCTTTCTCCATCATGTTTAGCCCAAGTGTTTTTGAGATTTTAAGACGTTCGCCCCATTAGTTTGGGGCTGTTCTATAGTCTATTTTTCCCAGCTGATGGTAAATTGAATCCCTTAGCATCTAATTCCTCGGTTCTTGATGGCAAACTTGATAATAGCCGAGTAATCAGGACGGCGAGAGACGGCGAGATAGCAATTTAGAAATAACATACTATAGTACTGTTTGTATTGTGCTGTTAAAATATGTGTTACCAGTATTATTAGCTGGGCTTTTAATATTGTGTGTGTGTGAGAGAGAGAGAGAATAAGACTATGAGAAACAGAGAGAGAGAGAGAGAGGAAAAGAGAGAGAGAGAGAGACCTATCTAAGAATACCATTTGACAAAGATAATCATAGGAAAAGAAAAACATAATGAAGACACAGGAAATGACTGTGTTCTCGGAAAATATTTCCTCCAGTTTTCCTGCATAATGTTGTCACTGTATACATTATTACCGGTATGTATTTTTCCACCAACCAACTTCACCTCTAAACTCAATTAATGAAATCAACAAATACATGTGGCACTCCAAGGACTCGAACCTAGGATACTCACACCGAAATTCCGCGCACTTATGCAATACGCTATCAAGACTGTATCGCACGAGAGCTTTTACAGTCAACATTCGGTGATCAATATTTTTCGGGCAACATTTCTGGAATATTTTGCTTTGTTATCGGAAACTAGATTGATGATAAATGATAGAGTTTAGGCGTTTGTCACGAATTGCTAGGTCAAGTTGCCCGGGCTTGACATCTACCAATAACATTTTGACTGTGGATTCGATCTCCCGACCCTTTGATCAGCAGCCGACGCTCTACTGACTATGCCATGGCTCGTGACATATGTACTGTTATTGTGACTGATTATGGAGTTATGGTGGATAGTTAGGGATCGTGGGTGGATAGTTAGTGATGTGTGCTGGTAGTATGACTGATAGTGGATAGTTTTGGTGGATAGTAAGTGGTGTGGGTGGATAGTCAATTATGTGTGTTGGTATAGTGATTGATAGTAGATAGTTCTGGCGGATAGTCAGGGGTGTGTGTGGATAGTCAGTGGTGTGTGCTAGTAGATTGATTGATAGTGGATAGTTCTGTTGGATAGTCAGTGATGTGTGCTGTTATAGTGACTGATTATGAAATAGTTCTGGTGGATAGTCATAGGTGTGAGTTGGTATCGAGACGGATAATGTAACAATCCCTTGAACTACTGGGAGAGACTGAAACACCTAAAGTTGTACTCCCTACAAAGACGACGGGAGCGCTACATTGTGATCTACACCTGGAAAATCCTTGAGGGCACAGTACCAAACCCATCGCCAAGAGAAGGGGAAGGCATCAAGAGCCAAAGTCACCCCAGGTTTGGCAGAACCTGCACAAGAAGGTCACTAAACTGTGTCTCTCAAAGGCTCAAGACCATCCAGGCAGAAAGCTTCAGTAACACTGGACCCAGGCTCTTCAACTGTCTCCCTAGACCAGTTAGAGACATGACTGGGTGCAGTACAGAAGCGTTCAAGTGGAGGCTAGATGGAATCCTGGAGCACATACCATATGAGCCTCCTATACCACACGGCCCGACCAACAGAGGAGCTGGGTCAAACTCGATCATTGACCAAATCCAGTACCTCAAGATCGAGAGGATATGTGGAAGCGGCGGATCCCCAGATCGACCGTGGTGACTTCATCTGAACACCTACAAAGTAACAAAGTAACAAAGTAACAAAGTAAGTAATAATAATGACAGAACGGGGAATAGAGAAAAAGACCATAGTTACTCCTGAAAAATCGTTTTCTCTCATTGATTTGCATTACGTTTTCTAGGATTGCGAGGGGTAACTTTACAATATATTAACAGCTGGGCCAAATCAAGATGTAGGCTCATTAACCCTTACTGTACCGACGACGTCTTTTTTATTCAAGCTATATTTAGACAATTTCATGCAGCATAGGAAGGATCTGTGGTAGTTAAAAGGGTTGTTGTTGTTGTTGTTGTTCCCCAAGCTGCCTGGCCGAACAGCCCCAAGGCCCCGAGCAAAGCCAAGGCCATAACCGAGCGCCCCCACAGAACCCTCCCCGCCTACCACAATAAAGCCTGGGTGACCGAAGCCACTCCATGGCGGGGAGCTGAGGAGGGCGCGGAAACGCCCGGGAAACCAAAGCACCACCCAGGGCCCTGTGCCCCTCAGCAATTATGAAGAGAAAGTTGAGGGGCAAAGGAAAAATGTGACGCTTTGACTTCCAATCTTGGTAAATTGGGAGGTCAATCCACGGAAGAGACGCCATCACTTGAGATCTAGAAATTATATAAGTAAAAGGAACAGTCAGAGTAAGCTATGGGTATGGCAGAGATCGCTCAGTTCTCACTCTGATAGACCAGCCCATCACCACATGACTAGAACCCAATCCTCTCAGCATCAGCTAGGAAAGGCCCTAGAAAGCCGCCTTTGGCGGGGGGATAGCTCCCCTATTTCAACCCCTTTCGGGGTTGGGCACCCGCCCCAAAACTAAATAAAATCGATTCCTCGTAGCCAGGATAAAATTAAATGGGTGTCGACGGTACAGAAGGGGTTAACCAATTCAGTACCGGTGACGTCCTTTTCATTATATTCTGGCAACTGTTAGGCGATTATATTCAGCTTAGGAAGAACATATACCAATCAGAAGGCTACAGGCTATCTTAATTAATCTATTTTGCTACCATATATCTTAGCTTAGGAAGAACATATACCAATCAGAAGGCTACAGGCTATCTTAATTAATCTATTTTGCTACCATATATCTTAGCTTAGGAAGGACATATACCAATCAGAAGGCTACAGGCTATCTTAATTAATCTATTTTGATACCATATATCTTAGCTTAGGAAGAACATATACCAATCAGAAGGCTATCGGCTATCTTAATTAATCTCGTTTGCTACCATAGATCTTTCCTAAACTTCATAAAATCCTCTAAATGTAGCTGAAATCATACAAAGATGACGTCACAGATACTGTGAGAATTAAATGTACAGAAAAAGGATGTTCTGATTACAACATGCGATCGAAAATTCATTATATGGGATTCTCTCTCTCTCTCTCTCTCTCTCTCTCTCTCTCTCTCTCTCTCTCTCTCTCTCTCTCTCTCTCTCTCTCTCTCTCTCTCTCTCTCTCTCACGTCCTATTTTATTAAGGATCGCCCCGTTCTTAACATCAATCCTCCATTACAAACACCAATGCACTTGAATAAACTAATGAAAGCATAAGGTCCTCCCGGGATTCGAACTCGGGACACCACACCCAGAACATAAGCATCTGAACCATTACACCACCAACACAGTAAACTAATGAAAGCATATGGTCCTGCCGGGATTCGAACTCGGGACACCACACCCAGAACATAAACATCTAAACCATTAGGTTTGGAGGTGTGGTGGAGTGGTCTTGCCACTGGCCTGGTAATTCAAAGGTCCCGGGTTCAAATCCCGATGTATCAATGGGAAGATATTATTGGGATGGAATTTGTGCTGTACCTAGTATCAGTGCATTACCACAATCCCACCGAAACGTCAATAAAATACCCCCATTCTTCCCTGATTAAATAGCACTGTATGAATATTCCCATATTCAAAATATGCTATAGGGGTACAATGCCTGGTGAGTTATCTGCTCAACAGGTGGCGTTGTGTGTGTGTAAGTGTGAGAGTCCGAGTGTAGGGGGTGAGTCAGTGAAGCACGGGAATGAGGTGGCTTCAGAGATGGGGTCGTTTCGGGCCATGAGTGAGCACCGTTCCTCATGTGAAGGCAAGATGGCAGGTGCTCGTTGTACTCTACGTGCTTCACATGTCTCACTCCCTAGACTGGAACAAGACCTCACGGGCTTCACTGTTCATTGTAAAGCGGTGAATGTTAAGGCTCTCAGCCTATGCCTGAGAGGAAGTAAGTTGGAATATAGAAAAAAAAAATTACACCATCAACACAGTAATAACAGACAAACACCGACTAACGATATGTGATATGACACTGTAAACATGGAAACAATTGACCACTTGCAAGTTTCAGGCTATAAGGAAGTTGGAGCTGTGGCCATTAATATTTAACGGAATTATCAGCTAAAATACGGTCATAATACATACATAAATACATAAAACAAAAATGTTCATACTTTTAATCCATCAGAAACTCACATAATTATTGCATTTCTCTTTAACCCTTTCCCTGCGGGTGACGTTCTGGAATGTCCTGGCAATTTACAGCAATTTCCAGGCTTTACAAGCCTGTAAAAGCCGTAGAAATCGAGTGTCAGCGGGCGGGAACGTGAGGGGCCCACCTCCGACCCTCAGAGCAGCCAGAGGCTCACTGAGGCAGACTGTGTCTCGCGCGGGTCTCTCACAACAGTGTTCCCGAGCGAGCGAGTGCTAATAAATAGCGGGTTCCCGCGTTTCTATGGCACCGCTGCGGGTGAACCAGGCCACCTACGAGGCCCGTTCTGGTCTTATTTTGAAGCTATTTTCGCCTAGTTTTCGGCAGAATACAGTTCATTTAATGCAGATGCTTGATTCATCATTCAAGAGTGCGTGAATATGCCCTAAATAGCCCAAAACACCCCGCAGAGAAAGGGTTAATATCGATGTTCACGGCTCCAACTTCCTTATAGCCTGAAACTCGCAAGTGGTCAATTAACCCATTGAGTACCAGGGACGTCCTTTTTTTATCATATTCTGGCAGCCATTGGACGATTTTATACAGCTTAGGAAGGACCTCTATCAATAGTAAGGCTTCAAACTATCTCAACCAACCCTTTTATGTACCACAGATCCTTCCCAAGCTGCAGAATATCGTCTAAATATAGCTAGAATAGAACATAACACACGTCGTTGGTAGAGTCGCGCTAATAAGTGATGTCTCGGCACCAAGTATGTTTTGATCAATAATTGGCATCAGCAATATCTAAGCTTCCTTTCTTCATATTTGAGTGAAATATACAAACATGTTCCTATACTTATCCACCCTATTCAACATCTGACAGACATTAATGCAGCACAGAGTGAGCCAAACGTAATGGCAGCTGGGACATGACTTATTAGCAAGACCGTACTCAAAGGGTTAATGATAAAGAAAACGGTATACATAAAGAGTAGAATTTTTTTTCTATACCCGTTTGTGTTATCATTAATTGTTATTATGTTTACAGTGTCCAATCACATAACGTTATTTTGTTATTTATAGGACGTTAGACATGTTATTCTGTTATTTATAGGACGTTAGACATGTTATTCTGTTATTTATAGGACGTTAGACACGTTATTCTGTTATTTATAGGACGTTAGTCATGTTATTCTGTTATTTATAGGACGTTAGACATGTTATTCTGTTATTTATAGGACGTTAGACATGTTATTCTGTTATTTATAGGACGTTAGACATGTTATTCGTTATTTATAGGACGTTATGTTATTATTTATAGGACGTTAGACATGTTATTCTGTTATTTATAGGACGTTAGACATGTTATTCTGTTATTTATAGGACGTTAGACATGTTATTCTGTTATTTATAGGACGTTAGACATGTTATTCTGTTATTTATAGGACGTAGCATGTTATTCTGTTATTTATAACGTTAGTCATGTATTATGTTATTTATAGGACGTTAGACATGTTTCTGTTATTTATAGGACGTTAGACATGTTATTCTGTTATTTATAGGACGTTAGACATGTTATTCTGTTATTTATAGGACGTTAGACATGTTATTCTGTTATTATAGGACGTTAGACATATTCTGTTATTTATAGGACGTTAGTCATGTTATTCTGTTATTTATAGGACGTTAGACATGTTATTCTGTTATTTATAGGACGTTAGTCATGTTATTATGTTATTTATAGGACGTTAGACATATTATTCTGTTATAGGACGTTAGACATGTTATTCTGTTATTTATAGGACGAAGGTTATTCTGTTATTTATAGGACGTTAGACATGTTATTCTGTTATTTATAGGACTTAGTCATGTATTATGTTATTTATAGGACGTTAGACATGTTATTCTGTATTTATAGGACGTTAGACATGTTATTCTGTTATTATGGGACGTTAGACATGTCTGTTATTTATAGGACGTTAGACATGTATTCTGTTATTTATAGGACGTTAGACATGTTATTCTGTTGTTTATAGGACGTTAGACATGTTTTCGTTATTTATAGGACGTTAGACATGTTACTCTGTTATTTATAGCACGTTAAACATGTTAGTCTGTCACTTATAGGGCGTGAGACATGTTATTCTGTTATTTATAGGACGTTAGACATGTTATTCTGTTATTTATAGGACGTTAGACATGTTATTCTGTTATTTATAGGACGTTAGACATGTTATTCTGTTATTTATAGGACGTTAGACATGTTATTCTGTTATTTATAGGACGTTAGACATGTTATTCTGTTATTTATAGGACGTTAGACATGTTATTCTGTTATTTATAGGACGTTAGACATGTTATTCTGTTATTTATAGGACGTTAAACATGTTATTCTGTTATTTATAGGACGTTAGACATGTTATTCTGTTATTTATAGGACGTTAGACATGTTATTCTGTTATTTATAGGACGTTAGACATGTTATTCTGTTATTTATAGGACGTTAGACATGTTATTTTGTTATTTATAGGACGTTAGACATGTTATTCTGTTATTTATAGGAAGTTAGACATGTTATTCTGTTATTTATAGGACGTTAGACATGTTATTCTGTTATTTATAGGACGTTAGACAGACAGACAGACAGAGCTCTCCCAGTGTATACCACCTCCTCTACGTAGGGCATGTGGTACCCATCTTGCAACACAATCCCACCCCTACTCTGTGCAACTCTCTAACCCAAGAGTTAAACGTTACTCTCAGACTTTCTTCTATTCAACAACTGAGCTCTGGAACTCTCTCCCAGAATCAGTCTTTCCCTCTTCCTATGACTTAAATTGCTTCAAACTCCGTGTGTCCAGGCATTTTGGATCGAACGTCCCTTGATTTTGGCCCTGTCACTCTTTCAACTCTGGGGGAGGCACTCGCTACAGGCAGTTCTGCCTTTTGCCTCCCCCACTCACATAGGAAAAAAAATAGTAGAGAGAGAGAGAGAGAGAGCGAGAGCGAGAGCGAGAGCGAGATAGAGATAAGTGGCTTGCCTGTACAGTATAATAGGAGGCCAGACAGTCCCACATGATGGTTAGTGTACATCCCAGTGCCTTAGTGTCCTGTGCCTTCACCCAAGCAACCTCTATCAAGCAAACATTAACAACAGAGAGAGAGTGTGAGAGAGTGAGTGTGTATTATCAGGCCCCACAGTCCCTCAAGTAGCCTACATCCCAATGCCTTAGTGTCCTGTGCCTTCACCCAAGCAACCTCTGTTAAGCACACATTACCCTAAGAACAATCCAATAATCAAAAGAAAACACATGTAACATCTCGCTGTTCTAATTGTTTAACCATTTGAAGATCGTGACACATTTTAACAGTTTATCCTGGCTATCATTAGACGAGGCATACAGTTTAAGAAGGATCTGTGGGTATTAAAAGGGTGAAGACTATCTCATGTAGCCCCCTCACTTCCATATACCCTTCCTAATGAGTGAGGGAGACAAAAGGCAGAACTGCCTGTAGCGAGTGCCTTCCCTAGAGTTGAAAGAGTGACAGGGCCAAAATCAACGGACGTTCGAGCCAAAATGCCTGGACACACAGAGTTTGAAGCAATTTAAGTCATAGGAAGAGGGAAAGACTGATTCTGGGAGATAGTTCCAAAGCTCATCTGTTGAATAGAAGAAAGACTGAGAATAACGTTTCACTCTTGAGTTGGAGAGTTGCAGAGTAGGGGTGGGATTGTGTTGCAAGACGGGTGCTACGTGCTCAACGTAGAGGGAGTGCATTCCCTTTAAACTGCAAAAAGTCGTATAAATATTGCTCGTATTAAATATAAAAAACACCGCCGGTACAGAACAAGTTAATCTCATATGGACTTTAAAATAAGCAATATAATATTTCAGCCTAATAATAACGTGTTTATATGAGTTGTGGATAGACCGGGAATGTCATCTCGGCGGATATAACCACAGAACGTCGACTCGAACCCATTTTCCGTAACCCGAAGTAGGCTAACACGAATTCTGTTTCCGGTGGAAGCTTTCGGTAATACTGACCCGTCATCGTCTTAACCCTTTCAGTACCGGTGACGAGTTTTTAAAATTTGTTTCAGCTGTATTTATACGATTTTATGCAGCTTAAAAAGGATCAGTGAAAGTTAAAAGGGATAAATGAAAGAGTTAGAGGTCTTTTAATTCTCACCACTGATACACTTGATACCTTACCGTCTCCTCAGCTCTTCAGTAGGTATCCTATTTTGCAGTTTGGCCCCACATATCCATCTCACCATTCTCATCTCATTGCGTTCCATTCCGTTGATATCATAAGAACATATAAGAACATAAGAAAATGGGAGTCTGCAGAAAGCCGATTAACCCACACAGGCAGATCCCTCTCACACCCAACCCTAATTACAAGGGCCAACCACTGGACCCGCTCACTAATCCGCTTTGTCAGACCACGTTTCTGAAGCATATATACTTGTGTTTCTAATGACACATGCTTTAGAAACGTGGCCTGTCAAAAGGGAGGACACTAAGGACAATAAATATATAAATGTATAAATGTATAAAGATTTATAATTGACCATAATGTCTTACACACACACACACACACACACAAACACACTGTATATTGTAAAGAGTTAGCCTTATACAGTATAGAGGTGTTTGTCGGCAGCCTCACAGAGTCTTAGACATTCTCTGTGGCTCCCTCTGAGACTATCGATTACACTGCCAGGGGAATGTTGACGTCATACATTTATATATACACACATTACATATATATATACTTACACACATGCACAACTACATACATATACACATACATATACGCAATCTCATGCACAAACACATAGATACAATCATGTGCACACATACAATATATATACAATATATATATATATATATAATGTGGTTCAGAATATAGGTTTAAAACATGGTATGTATAATATTCATATTATTAAGGAACAAAGCAATCTATAGCCTATATAATTGTTCACCTGACAGAAAATTTAGTAGAAAATGCGATTTATCTATCATATTGACATCAGGTTTCCATAATCAAACACCCACCATATATATATATATATATATATATATAAACCTTGTAATAACTGCGGAGTTAAAGATGGGAAGTTGACAATTTACTGCCATCTCAGAAAAAACAGAGTCTAGTGAACGTTTTAACCCTTTCTATTTCCTCGGTGGCCTTTGTTCTCTGATGATTCATAGCACTTTTAGCCATTCAGTACCAGGGACGTCCTTGTCATTATATTGTGGCAACTATTAGACGATTTTATTCAGTTTAGGAAGAGTCTCTATCAATACTAGAGGGCTTCGAGCAATCTCCACCAACCCTTTTGACTACCACAGACCCTTCCTAAGCTGGGCCGGTTTTCTGGACCACTTTCTCCCTCATGTTTAGCCCCATTAGTGTTCAGATGTTAGCCCCATTAGTTAGTCGATTTTAAGACCTTTCGACCCATTTCTTCGTCAATATATAGACCTTTCGTGCTATTTAAGTGTAAATTTTTTCCCTGGCGAACGATAGTGAGCCTGTAATGTTGGAAGAACCGGCCTTTGGCCGAGAAATGTTTCTACGGAAAAATGTACAAATTAATCTAGGAGGGGGATCTAATGGATGTTTTTTGTTATTCATTTGATGAGGTCTAGGGAGGAAACTAGAAAAATAATTAATACATGCAAAAATCGGCCAAAAAGTTAACCATCTCCCCTTAACCCTTACTGTTTCCTGGGATGGGCTTTGTTCTCTTAATATTTGATAGCACTTTATATTGAGACATTTTTTGGGCGGTTGTTGTGGTGTAGTTGTTTTGTGTGTTATTGAGAATGTGTACATTTTTGTATTGTTGTTGTTTTTATTGTGTACATCTTTGCATTGTCTTGTTTCTTATTTCCTGATCTCTTCGTTCATTCTTCTTTAGTATCCTTGTTGGCAGCAGTGGCGAGGGCTGGAGGGGAGTCTGAATGAGGACGGGGAGGTAGGAAAGGTTAGCGGGCAGTGGCGAGGGCGGGAGGGGTCTGAATGAGGACGGGGAGGTAGGGAAGGTTAGCGGGCAGTGGCGAGGGCAGGAGGGGAGTCTGAATGAGGACGGGGAGGTAGGAAAGGTTAGCGGGCAGTGGCGAGGGCGGGAGGGGAGTCTGAATGAGGACGGGGAGGTAGGAAAGGTTAGCGGGCAGTGGCGAGGGCAGGAGGGGAGTCTGAATGAGGACGGGGAGGTAGGAAAGGTTAGCGGGCAGTGGCGAGGGCAGGAGGGGAGTCTGAATGAGGACGGGGAGGTAGGAAGGTTAGCGGGTAGTGGCGAGGGCAGGAGGAGTCTGAATGAGGACGGGGAGGTAGGGAAGGTTAGCGGGCAGTGGCGAGGGCAGGAGGAGAGGTAGGAAAGGTTAGCGGGCAGTGGCGAGGGCAGGAGGGGAGTCTGAATGAGGACGGGGAGGTAGGGAAGGTGTTATCACACGGTGATGTGATGCGACTAGTGCAGTAGCATGTTGGTGTAGTGCTGCTTGCTTGCATGCAATTCTCGCTTTCAGCTGCTGCCGCTGGCTAACCCTTGTGGTGAAAAGGGGAGCCGAGTGCGTAAGTCTCCCTCTGCCAGTGCGTAGCCTCTCCATCACCAAGACTCCTATTGTGCCTCCCCGGGGCCACACAAGAGTGTCTTGCGACCCCAGGCTAAATCAATAGGGGATCTCGGGGCATGCGGTGGCCCCCAGAGGTATGATGTGCATCCTTGTCATCTACCAACAACCGCACACACCCACTGCCTTGTGGTTTAGTCTAGTAAGACAAAGGCTAGGGGAGCACACCCTGAGAGAAAAGCAGACGTTGGGGTCACGTCCTGGCGGTTTCCGACAAACTGGAATCCCGGCAGTCTCCTGCAGTATTGAGCAGGAGCTGGTCGTCAGCAACCCCTGTTCAGTACCAAGATAGTGAAGTTGGAACTGCGCACCTCCCTGGGCACTCTAAACTCTTCTATGCGCAGGTTTTCTCTTCCTGCTTTGCAGGAAGGGAACGTCATCATCGGACTACGATGGACTACCATAAGCCTAAACCTATTTATTTAAATTAATAAGTATGTTTATGCTATCTAGTACTAGAGTATTTTAATAAACTTCGGCAGGACCTTTATTGTCCATGTACCTGGGTGAAAATCAGTCCTATCAGAGAGTTAATTTAGTTGCTTATAGTCGTTTCATTATAGATAGACCAAAATATTGACCACTGCCCTCTATAACTTATAAACGACTAGAGTAATCA
>CM064513.1:89647857-89652857 GCA_032716605.1 Paralithodes platypus
TCACCCTCCACTCCCTCCGGCAATTTGCGCGAGAGAGAGAGAGGAGAGAAGAGAGAGAGAGAGAGAGAGAGAGAGAGAGAGAGAGAGAGAGAGAGAGAGAGAGAAAGGGTGGTATGTGTACAGTAAGTAAACAGGAAAACAAAAAAATATGTTGTGAAAATTCTTATACAACACGATGAACATAAAACACAAGAAATAGAATAATGAAACAAATAAAACACAATGAATCATAAACACCATCTGAGGAGGAACACTTTATTGACGGACAAAGCAATTATCACTTGTGCACATTCGTATGCATGGACTGGTGTGTTCGTGTGTGAATATATGTTTGTGTGCGTGACTGGATAGATGTGTGTGTGTGTGTGTGTGTGTGTGTGTGTGTGTGTGTGTGTGTGTGTGTGTGTGTGTGGTTGTGTGTGAGGGAAGAAGGGAGAGGAGTAGAGGAGAGCGATCCTGAGTCTACGCAGACAGTAGGTATATATTAATATTCACTTCCCTCGAATTGCTTTCCACAAACTTACAATCTACAAATGTTTAAATCCAGTTGTTACAAACATTTTATGAATGGAGGATGCCTTTAGGCACATGGACCTTTTTGTTTTATCAGTGTTTTTCCTTCCTCCGTTCATTGTCTCTTAAAAAAAAAAAAACAAAAAAAACACACACATCTGCTGACGAAGATGCAAAACACTATAGAAGTGAAAGTAAAGGAAATGGCATTAAAACAAAGCATTAAAACAAAGTATTAAAACAAAGCATTAAAACAAAGCATTAAAACAAAGCATTAAAACAAAGCATTAAAACAAAGCATTAAAACAAAGCATTAAAACAAAGCATTAAAACAAAGCATTAAAACAAAGCATTAAAACAAAGCATTAAAACAAAGCATTAAAACAAAGCATTAAAACAAAGCATTAAAACAAAGCATTAAACAAAGCATTAAAACAAAGCATTAAAACAAAGCATTAAAACAAAGCATTAAACAAAGCATTAAAACAAAGCATTAAAACAAAGATTAAAAACAAAGCATTTAAAACAAGTCATTAAACAAAGCATTAAAACAAAGCATTAAAACAAAGCATTAAAACAAAGCATTAAACAAAGCATTAAAACAAAGCATTAAAACAAAGCATTAAAACAAAGCATTAAAACAAAGCATTAAAACAAAGCATTTAAAACAAAGGCATTAAAACAAAGCATTTAAAATCAAAGCAATATTAATAAAACAAAAGCATTAAACAAAGCATATTTTAAAAACAAAGCATTATTAAACAAAGCATTAACAACAAAGAGCATAAAACAAGCATTAAAACAAAGCATTAAACAAAGCATTAAAACAAAGCATTAAAACAAAGCATTAAAACAAAGCATTAAAACAAAGCATTAAAACAAAGCATTAAAACAAAGCATTAAAACAAAGCATTAAAACAATCAAAGCATTAAACAACGCATTTAAAACAAGCATGGTAGAAACAAAAGCATTAAAACAAAGCATATACAACAAAGCATTAAACAAAGTCATTAAACAAAGCATTAAACAAAGCATTAAAACAAAGCATTAAAACAAAGCATTAAAACAAAGCATTAAAACAAAGCATTAAAACAAAGCATTAAAACAAAGCATTGATATACAAACCTAAAACTAAAACAATACCGACGACACACAAAGCTCCCACCCCCCCTCACACACACACACACACACACACACAGCATTGCCACAACAAAGCCAACGACAGCAGCATACCCTGACAACTGTGTGCCATCTAAGGAATCACTTAAGAATGTCGAGCACATTTCTACATGACGGAAATAATAAAGCACTGCAGTTGCATGTCTATAAGAGAGAGTGCGATTGACATAGATTTACATAGATACACTGGCCACACAGACCTTACGATCCAAACGAGGTGGTCAGGACTTCATTCTAGTAGAGATGGCATATCCAGCAAAGGCAAAGTTGAAGAAAAGGATAGACAAGGATAGGAAAAAAGAGAGAGAGAGCATGAGGAGAGAGAGAGAGAGAGAGAGAGAGAGAGAGAGAGAGAGAGAGAGAGAGAGAGAGAGAGAGAGAGACGGGGGGGGGGGGGGGGGGACTGAAGCTAGCTGATAAGAGTGAGGATGGACGGGTTGTGCCGGAAGTTTGGACAATAAACTTATGTCAGGAAGACACAAGTTCCTGAAGACTGTATATATGCTTGTATGTATGAACGCTTGCTTGTTATGTATGTATGTATGTATGGATGCATGCTTGTATGTATGCGTGTATGTATGAATTCATGCTTGTATGTATGTATGTATGTATGTATGTATGTATGGATGCATGCATGTATGTATGCGTGTATGTATGAATTCATGCTTGTATGTATAAATGTATGCTTGTATGTATAAATGCATCCTTGTATGTATGCTTGTCTGTGAATGCATGCTTGTACACATGCCAGAATGTATGAATGCATGCTTATATGAATGCTTGTATATATGAATGCATCCTTGTATGTATGCCTGAATGTATGAATGCCTGCATGTATGTATGCCTGAATGTATGAATGCCTGCATGTATGTATGCCTGTATGTATGAATGCATGTATGTATGTATGCCTGAATGTATGAATGCATGTATGTATGTATGCCTGTATGTATGAATGCATGTATGTATGTATGCCTGATGTATGAATGCATCCTTGTATGTATGCCTGAATGTATGAATGCATGTATGTATGCCTGAATGTATGAATGCCTGCATGTATGTATGCCTGTATGTATGAATGCATGTATGTATGTATGCCTGAATGTATGAATGCCTGCATGTACGTATGCCTGTATGTATGAATGCCTGCATGTATGTATGCCTGAATGTATGAATGCCTGAATGTATGTATGCCTGAATGTATGAATGCATCCTTGTATGTATGCCTGAATGTATGAATGCATGTATGTATGTATGCCTGAATGTATGAATGCATGTATGTATGTATTCCTGAATGTATGAATGCATCCTTGTATGTATGCCTGAATGTATGAATGCATGTATGTATGTATCCCTGTATGTATGAATGCATGTATGCATGTATGCCTAAATGTATGAATGCATGTATGCCTAAATGTATGAATGCATGTATGTATGCCTGTATGTATGAATGCATGTATGTATGTATGCCTGTATGTATGAATGCATGTATGTATGTATGCCTGAATGTATGAATGCATGTATGTCTGTATGTATGACTGCATGTATGTATGTATGCCTGAATGTATGAATGCATGTATGTATGTATGCCTGTATGTATGAATGCATGTATGTATGCCTGAATGTATGAATGCATGTATGTATGTATGCCTGAATGTATGAATGCATGTATGTATGTATGCCTGTATGTATGAATGCATGTATGTATGTATGCCTGAATGTATGAATGCATGTATGTATGCCTGTATGTATGTATGCCTGAATGTATGAATGCATGTATGTATGTATGCCTGAATGTATGAATGCATGTATGTATGTATGCCTGAATGTATGAATGCATGTATGTATGTATGCCTGAATGTATGAATGCATGTATGTATGTATGTATGAATGCATGTATGTATGTATGCCTGTATGTATGAATGCATGTATGTATGTATGAATACATGTATGTATGTATGCCTGTATGTATGAATGCATGTATGTATGTATGCCTGAATGTATGAATGCATGTATGTATGAATGCATGTATGTATGTATGCCTGTATGTATGAATGCATGTATGTATGTATGAATGCATGTATGAATGCATGTATGTATGTATGAATGCATGTATGTATGTATGCCTGAATGTATGAATGCATGTATGAATGCATGTATGTATGTATGAATGCATGTATGTATGTATGCCTGTATGTATGAATGCATGTATGTATGTATGCCTGAATGTATGAATGCATCCTTGATATAAATTCACTATAAACACATATTTTAAGTTTAAGAATAAGTAAATTACATTAATATATAAATTTCAATGTTAATTCTATAGTCTATTCACTGTAAGTAGGCGATAAATCATGACTTCTAACCTCTGTAACTCAATAACGACTAGACTAATCGAAGTAATATTTCTACCATTTGGGAAGAGTCAACCAAGGAATCGATGTGAAAATTTACAGCCAATTAGCTCTAGCCCTTTTTGAGTTACAGAGAATAGAGGTCATGATTGCTCGCCTACTTACAGTGACTAGACTATAGTGTCATAAAATGCGTTGTTGTTGTTTTGTTTATTGTTTCCTGTTAAGTCGGTATCACACGAGCGATTTTTCCCTCAACACTGGTCTGGCAGCTTATGAGGTCAACATTTATACTATTTCGGTCACCAAACTTCATCTACCATCCTAGTTTCCGATACTAGTGTAAAATATTCCAGAAATGTTGCCAGAAAAATTGATTATCGAATGTTGACTATAAAAGCTCTCGTGTGATACCGGCTTTAAGGGGGTGACCTGTTTTTGTTCTGTCCTTTTCTATATTTCTCTGGCTTGTATCCAGTTGGCCCCATTTAGCCTACTGTTTTAAGACGTTTATCCCCATCCAGGTGTCATTTTTTTACTGGTGAGCGGTAGCGAGCCAGCCATAGTTTTTATTTTTGTTTGACAGCAATGCTAAATTTTGTACATTTTTCGATAGAAAAATTTCTCCGGGCGGAGCAGTATTTCTTCATATATGCTAGCTCGCTATCGCTCGCCGGAGAAGAAAGAACTCGACACCGGATGGGGTAAAACGTCTCCTTAAAATAGTTGGCTGAATGGGGCCGAATGGATACAAGCCAGAGAAAGAGAGAAAAGGACAGAAATAACAAAAAGCAGGTCACCCCCCTTAAATATACAAGGCAGCTGTTTTCTATGGTCCCCCCCCCACTATTTATGGAGAGATGAGGCCGTTTTTCTGGTCCCCCTTCTACCTCATGCTTAGCCCCATTAGTCTTCAGATTATAACACGTTTGGCCCATTAGTTTGGCGATTTT
>CM064513.1:89655357-89684376 GCA_032716605.1 Paralithodes platypus
AGAGAGAGAGAGAGAGAGAGAGAGAGAGAGAGCACCACACGCCAAACTCCCATTCATCATCATAGAGAAGCAAAGAACCAAGAGAGTGTCAGAGCTGGGTTAGTAGGTAGGTAGGTGGGTAGGTAGGTAGGGGGGTAGGTAGGTAGGTAGGTAGGTACGTATGTAGGTGGGTGGGTAGGTAGGTAGGTAGGTAGGTACGTATGTAGGTGGGTGGGTGGGTAGGTAGGGTAGATGGGTAGGTAGGTGGGTAAGTAGATTGGGAGGTGGGTAGGTACGTAGGTAGGTAGGTAGGGTAGGTAGACAGGTAGGTAGGTAGGGAAAGTAGGTAGATAGGTAGGGTGGGTGGGTAGGTAGGGTACGTTGGTAGATAGGTAGGTAGGTAGATAGGTAGGGTGGGTGGGTAGGTAGGGTACGTTGGTAGATAGGTAGGATAGGTAGGTAGGGTAGGTAGGCAGGGAAAGTAGGTAGATAGGTAGGTAGGTAGATAGGTAGGGTGGGTGGGTAGGTAGGGTACGTTGGTAGATAGGTAGGTAGGGTAGGATAGGTACGTAGGCAGTTAGGTTGGTAGGGTAATTAGGTAGGTAGATAAATTGATCGAGGCGCAGGTAGGTAGGTAGATTGAGAGACAGATAGTTTCATGCACAGGTAGGTAGATTGGGAGGTAGACTGATCAAACCACCGGTAGATACAAAGGAGTACAAAGGAAATCAAGCAACAACAGATCTAGTGAAAGTAGTTGTGTAAGTATAACGGTAAGTAGGCAGAGCTAAACAGTTAAGGGCAGATTTCCACTTGAGGGATTTTTTTCTTGACCCCTTTCTCCCTCATGGTTAGCCACATTGCTTTGGATATTTTAAGACGTTCGCCCCATTAGTTTGGTGATTTTAAGAACTTTCGCCCCATTTCTGTCAATTTTAAGACTTTTCGTGCCATTTAGATGTCGATTTTTTCCTGGCGAGCGATAGCGAGCCTGTAATTTAAGAGTAACCGGCCTTCGGCCGGGAAATTTTTCTACCGAAAAATGTACAAATTTATCTTGAAAGGGGGTCAAGGGGGTGACATTTTAAGATTGCTGGAGGAGTAGGAAACAAACTAGAAACCTCCCCTTAAGTACGAAATACTAAATATATAGCAAGTATGTTAGGCTGCAGAACAACATTGAACAAGCAGCATGAGTTTTATGGACACTGACAAAGAGAATAAATATTTTTCACACACACACACACACACACACACACACACACACACACACACAAAGAACTAATCATGAAGCTAAAGACGGCTTAGCTTTACTTTTTTTTTTTATCTTTCTCTCCTTTTCTCTCTTTCTTTGGCTTGTATCCAATCGGCCCCATTCAGCCAACTGTTTTAAGACATTTATCTCCATCCAGGTGTCGAGAGAGAGAGAGAGAGAGAGAGAGAGAGAGAGAGAGAGAGAGAGAGAGAGAGAGAGAGAGAGAGAGAGAGAGAGAGAGAGAGAGAGAGAGAGAGAGGAAACCGTAATAAACCAACAACGAAAGTGGAATAAAGAACTCTCTAATAAAGCTTACATAAAAGGGAAGAGGAAATAAGAGGCTATGGAGGGTTAAGTGGAATTATAAGAGTCAAGAGGAGAGAAGAAGAGGAGGGGTAGGAACTGGGCCAAGAGGTGTTTAATCCTATCAGTAGTATGGTGGAGCATTCTCACTATTTATTCTGACTGTTCAGTAGGACCATGTAGGATTCAAAGGGTGAAAAGGGAGGTAGTCATGGCCCCTGTGTTGTGTAGAGTAGTTCCCAAGTGGAGTCAAATAGCTTAATGGTAGCCAGAACAGAATCAGAACAGTCGTCATCGTGTACTGAAGGGGTATTTAAGCCTATTGCCCGGCAGCTTAGAGCCCTCTCACGCTATGTGGATGGGGGGGGGGGGGAGAGAGGTCATCATCAAAAGGTCGGTCAGGGGGTGCACCAAAAAGACATTGTAGGACGGACATTTAGAAGCTATGTGGAAGGAAAGAGGTTATGAAAGAACGAAAGTTTAGAAGCTCCTTCTAAACACCTTCTGTACACACACACAATATAACATCGAAGAAAAGAACACACACCTACCCTCACCCCTTCCACACCCACACCCACACACACCCACACCCACACACACACCCACACACACACCCACACCCACACCCACACACACCCACACCCACACACACACCTGCCCTTAACGTAAATCCCTGGCATAATAATGAGATCAACCTCTATAATTGAGTGGATAAAAGATGGCTTGGGGTGGGCAGGGGGTAGTGCTGGGAGAGAGAGAGAGAGAGAGAGAGAGAGAGAGAGAGAGAGAGAGAGAGAGAGAGAGAGAGAGAGAGAGAGAGAGAGAGAGAGAGAGAGAGGTCTGAGGAGAAAAGGTAATAGTTATTGACAAGGGGAATTGCCGCTGGGAGTGGCTTAAGCCTTAGTTCCACCCCTCACACACCACACACACACACACACACACACACACACACACACACACACACACACACACACACACACTCACTCTCACAAACACAGACAACCATAGACACACATTCACACAGTTACATACACACACACACATTATCACACACACACATTATCACACACACACATTATCACACACACACACATTATCACACACACACACCGGGAGGCCACAGGTGTGAGTGTGGAGGTAACACTGATGTAGATGGTGGAATAATAATGATCATACACACTGAGTATTATTGTATTGTTAATATCTATAATCCCACGCACGCTTACACACACACAGACACACCCTCAGGCTCACACATATATAGATATATACACATACACGCACACATATAGACACAAACAGTTAGGCTCACACACACATAGTTACATATACGCACACACACAGACACTCAGGTACACACACAGTTACATGCACATACAGTACACGCACATATAGTTACATGCACATACAGTACACGCACACATATAGACACAAACAGTTGGACACACACACATAGTTACATATACGCACACACACAGACACTCAGGTACACACACAGTTACATGCACATACAGTACACGCACATATAGTTACATGCACATACAGTACACGCACACATATAGATACAAAAAGTTGGACACACACACATAGTTACATACACGCACAGACACCTTCAGACACACACACACATAGTTACATACACGCACATACACCTTCAGACACACACACATAGTTACATACACGCACAGACACCTTCAGACACACACACACATAGTTACAAACACATATATAAACACACAAACAGCCATGCACACAATAATACACACATAGTTACATACACGCACAGACACCTTCAGACACACACACACATATATAAACACACAAACAGCCATGCACACACTAATACACACATAGGGCACAGGTGTGAGTGTGGGGATAGCACTAGTTTAGTTGCAGCAATAATAGCCATATAAACTCAACGCCATATACTTTTATTCCTGCTCCTGTTCGCTCTCTCTCTCTCTCTCTCTCTCTTTTGTGGGGTATACTAAACCTGTTGTTGCTTTACTTCCTTCATATTGCTTTGTATTCTATGTATGTGTTAACGAGAAAGTATGCTAGTAGCCTACTGATGGAGAGGGTACAATAATACGAAACTATATGAACGGTCGAGATCACAGCACCATATACTGTATATACACTTATACAGCATATATATATATATATATATATATATATATATATATATATATATATATATATATATATATATATATATATATATCCCCAAGGAACCAAAATATAAATAGATACACCTAATAACTACATACACAACACAGGTACTTAGATAAATTGGACAAATAGACATATATAGGTAAACTCCTCTGTCCAAGGATCCCGCTATATATATATATACAGTATATCTAAGTTAGTGAGGGTGGGTGTCGGTGTGATCGCGTTAGTATCGATCCCTTACCCTACACGCTATAATATTGGACGGATTTTATTGTGTGTGGGTGTGTGTGTGTGGGTACGTGTGGGTGTGTGTGTGTATGTGAGAGAGAGAGAGAGAGAGAGAGAGAGAGAGAGAGAGGGAGAATTAAACAACTGAGAGAGCGAGAGAGACAGACTAACTCACAATCTAGATGGCGATGAGTGTGTTGATGATGATAGTGATGTAAATGTTGATAGACGGAGGCAACATTCGGAGTGGTGAGAAGGATGGTGAGTGTAGTGATGAAAAGGATGAGAGATGGAGGCAAGAAGCGGAGGTATACAAAATACATGGTTAAGGGGAGATATCCACTCGAGAGATTTTTTTCTTGACTCCTTTCTCCCTCATGTTTAGCTCCATTGCTTTTCTAATTTTAAGACGTTCGCCCCATTATTTTGACGATTTTAAGAACTTTCGACCCATTTCTGTCAATGTTAAGACCTTTCGTGCCATGTAGGTGTCGATTTTATCCTGGCGAGCGATAGCGAGCCTGTAATATAAGAGGAACCGGCTTTCAGCCGGGAAATTTTTCTACCGAAAAATGTACAAATTTATCTTGAAAGATAAGGGGGAGTAATTTTAAGCTTGATGGAAGTCTAGGGAATCAACTAAGAACCTCCCCTTAAATAACACCCCGTCCTTAACATTAATCATCAACTACAAACCCCAATGTACTTGAATAAACTAATGAAAGCATATGGTCCTCCTAGGATTCAAACTAGGGACACCACACCACACCCAGAACATACACGTCTAAACCAGTACACCACCAACACAGTTAAAGGTTGAATACACGATAAGAGAGATGATGACGAAAAGGATGAGAGATGGAGCCAAGAAGATAAATGATGAATGATGAGTGATAATGATGATAGTGATGAAACAGACGAGAGATGAAGTCTAGAAGAGGAGTAAAAAAAAAAAAAAAAATCGACCCCCAAATTGCACGAAAGGTCTAAATAATGACAACAAAAATGGGACAAAAGGTCTTAAAATCGCCAAAGTAATGGGGGCGAACACCAGGTATATAGGGCCAATGGTAAGAGTGATGAGTGTGGTGATGATGGGTGATGAACAAATATGAGAGATGGGGCCAAGCAGAGGAAAAAAAAAAAAAAAAAAACATGACAAAAATCAACTCCTAAATAGCACGAAAGGTCAAAGTAATGGGGCGAAAGGTCTTAAAATCGACAAACTAATGGGGCAAACATCTTAAAATCTCCAAACTAATGGGGTTAAACATGAGGGAGAAGGGGGTCTAGAAAAAGAGATGGAGTCTAGCGGTCCCCCGAGAGAATATCGAGAACATCAACATTCATAGGGTGTATATCTTCTGCCAGCTGGTCAAAAGGGAGGGGTGTAGAGTAGAGTACGTGTATTAATGCTGTATGATATGTGTAGATGTATAAATGCTGTGTAATTGGTGTATGATACAGTAGGTGTTGTATAAATGTTGTATGTTGGTTTAGATGTCATTCGTAAATAGTGTAGTGTCTCCTTAAGTGATGATAGAGATTAAAATGATGAAGGTGAACATCCTAGGTGTGGTGATGGGTGATGATGAAAGATGAAACATGGAGTAAAAAAGAGGAGGGTAAATGATGAGATTGGTGGTGGTGGTGATGATGGGTGATGATAAATGATGAGAGTGTGAGGGTGGAGAAGGAATATAGAGCGAGTGATGATAGTGGTGATGATGGGTGATGATAAATGATAACAGTGTAAGGATAGAGAAGGCATATAGGGTGAGTGATGAGAATGGTGGTAATGATGGGTGATGAAAACAGATGAGAGGTGGAGCCAAGACGAGGAGGGTGAATGGTGAGAGCGGTGGTAGTGATGATGGGTGATGATAAATAATAAGAGTATAAGGGTAGATAAGGAATATAGGGTGAATGTTGAGAGTGGTGGTGATGGTTGTGATGGTGATGACTGTGGTGATGATGTGTGATGATAAATGATAAGATTGTGAGGGTAGTGAAGGAATAATGGCTGAGTGATGAGAGTAATAGTGATGAAGGGTGATGATAAATGATGAAAGTGTGATGACAGAGAAGGAATATAGGATGAATGATGAGAGTGGTCCCGTGGGATCGAACTGAGGTTATCAACATTCATGGGAGGTCTTCTTGTAGTGGAGGGTGTATGTGGGTATAGAGAGAGAGAGAGAGAGAGAGAGAGAGAGAGAGAGAGAGAGAGAGAGAGAGAGAGAGAGAGAGAGAGATAGGTAGATAGACATATATATAATTACAGGTAGTGTAGACAGGATTAAAGGGGGTAGGTGGTCCAACTAAGATATCCTATAATAATACTGTAATATTTGTTCAACTTCTTATAGAAAGCATTAAGGGGAGGTATTTAGTTTGTTCCCTAGACCTCCATCAAGCTTAAAATTACACCCCTTTGAGTCCCTTTCAAGATAAATTTGTACATTTTTCGGTAGAAAAAATTCCTCTTAAATTACAGGCTCGCTATCGCTCGCCAGGATAAAATCGACACCTGAATTGCACGAAAGGTCTTAATATGGGGTGAAAGTTCTTAAAATCGCTAAACTAATGGGGCAAACGTTTTATAATATCAAAAGCAATGGGGCTAAACATGAAGGAGAAAGGGGTCAAGAAAAAAATCCCTCAAGTGGAGATCTCCCCTTAAACTACTGTAAGATCAAACAGTAGAGATTGTAGGTGGTGTAGACAAGTGAAAGTGGTATAAAGCCATGCAGGTTGGACTGTTTGGACACTTGATCCTCAGTGTTTTGGAGGACAAGCAACCTAGAAGGGTCACTAGATCTGTTGTTGCTTGATTTCCTTTGTACTCCTTTGTACTAGGTTCTTCAGAAAAAGGGTGTTGACTTGTGTCGGTGATTGTCGATAAATATTAAACAATATCGAGAAGTTGAGATGGAGAGAAATATCGTCAATATACAGGACAGACCGAGGTGTTTTATTACCCCCGAGTGCGGACAACATTAATATCCAAGACCAAACTGATGATGCAATACATAGATTAACCCTTCCTGTACCGGGGGCGTACAAGATAAATGTATACATTTTTGGTAGGGCCGGTTCCTCTCAAAATGTCAGGCTTGCTATCGCTCGCCAGGATTTTTTTTTTACACCTAAATGGCAAAACAGATCTTAAAATTGACAACGAAATGGGGTGAGAAGTGTTAAAATCGCCAAACTAATGGACCGAACGTCTTATAATCGCAAAACTAATGGGACTAAAAGTGAGGAAGAAGGGGGTCTAGAAAAGTAACCGATCTCCCCTTAACTGACTGAAGGATCTGTTGCTGTGAAGAGAGGAGGATCGTAAAACCAGGGAACGACTTCAGTTATGATCGTGAAAAGAGCGAACTGGGAGGCTTGGAAGAGAGAGAGAGAGACTATTAACCCCCTCAGCACCATGACGTCTTTTTATCATTGATTATGGCTAACATTAGATAATGTTTATAGAGTTTAAGAAGGACATGTTACTAAGAGGGTTTATTGAGATCCTATTTACCAATTTGAGTCGCATAGGTAGATTTTAAACTAAAGAAAATCATCTATTGGTAACCAGAATATGATAGAAAATACGTCATGGTGGTCAAGGGGTCAAGTGCGGTTTTTTTCTTTTTTCAAGATGTGCTACCAATCATAATCCCGTAATATATGATAGTCAATTTACTTGAATTGTATCGTGGTTCCTCCCTAACCAAGCTGCTATCAGCCTGTGTTAGCCTACTCATACTTCTCACCAATACAAAGTACATCTGCGTATGTACTCGATGAGAAGTCAGGCACCTCAAAGATTGCATGTGACCTCATAGTTAAGGTAGAATAGGTATTGTACTGTACCTAGGATTAAGATATACTGCAATGAACAATAAACCGACAATTATTATTATCATACCATATTCTCCTAAATTTGTATACGTTCTATTGCAATATCGTACAATTGTTTATCATTAATCTTTCTCTAACTGCTCCATGTGTCATCCATCTCTCTCTCTCTCCCTCTCCCTCTCTCAACAAACTTGCTCAATTCATCTCCCTTGTGGCCTGCCCTGCCCCTCCCTCGAATTCTCTCTCTCTCTCTATCTATCTACAGTATCTATCTATTCATCTATCTGTCTATCTATCTATCACCACACACACACACACACTACAATCAGGACACCATCTGGGAAAGCTGAAGGGCTGGAAATTGAATCATCCGTCACAGAGTCAAAAGTGTATGTTCCCCCCCCCCCCCCCTACCCCTACCACCACTACCACACTATACCCCTACTCCTTCTACCCCCACCATATTACCCCTCTCGCCCCTATTACACTATCCCTCATTAATTTAAACTCCGCCTAGACAAATATCTCGCATCAAACCCGCGACTGACTGCGTTTGTAAATGAATAACTATATTTTATCCCCCCCTCAGTTACTAACCCATCTGTCCCCTACTAACTTCCTAATCCTGCCACGGACATTAGTTCCCTTTCCAATGTTCCCTTACCCATTCTAAACCACTGTTTGGACACTTGGTCCTCAGTGTTTTGGAGGACAAGCAGCCTTGAAGGGTCACTAGACCTGTTGTTGCTTGATTTCCTTTGTACTCCTTTACACCCCCTCACCCCTACCCCTTTCACTCCCCTCACCCCTACATCACTATCTCCCTATACCTACCACTCCCCTCACCCCTACATCACTATCCCTACCACCCCTCCCCACCCCAACCACACACTCCCCCCACCCCTCTCACCTCTACAACACTATCCTCTCTATCTATCTATCTATCTATCTCTCTCCCCAGCGTTTCACAATAGTCCACCAATTCACTTATCTCCATGTTATTCACACCCAGCCACTATATCTCTCTCTCTCTCTCTCTCTATTATATTTTTGACCATATAAGCCTATAATCAGGTTAAGAACATAAGAACATAAGAAAATGGGAGTCTGCAAAAAGGCGATCGGCCCACACAAGGCAGATCCCTGTCACACCCAACCCCAATTACATAACAACATAATAGGTCATAAGATCACGGGAAACTGCATATGGGTGCGGCCCACATGAAGCATATGGGAGCCCATTTTTTTTTTTTTTTTTTTTTCTATGTGATTGAGGGAGGCAAAAGGCATAACTGCCTATAGCGAGTGCCTCCCCCATAGTTGAAAGAGTGACAGGGCCAAAATCAAGGGACGTTCGAGCCAAAATGCCTGGACACACGGAGTTTGAAGCAATTTAAGTCATAGGAAGAGGGAAAGACTGATTCTGGGAGAGAGTTCCAGAGTTCAGATGTTGAGTAGAAGAAAGTTTGAGAGTAACGTTTCACTCTTGGGTTGGAGAGTTGCACAGAGTAGGGGTGGGATTGAGTTGCAAGACGGGTACCATTGCACAGAGTAGGGGTGGGATTGAGTTGCAAGACGGGTACCACGTGCCCTACGTAAAGGAGGTGGTATGCACTGGGATAGCTCTGAGGAACACTGATTATTATAGTAGCGATAGAATAGCGAGAGAGATGCAACATTGCGGCGGAGAGAGAGAGATTGCAGAGAGTTGGTGAGTGGACGGGAGTTAATGATACGAAAGGCCTTCCTTTCAACTTTGTCTAGGAGAGCGGTGTGAGAGGAACCTCCCCACACATGTGAACAATACTCAATACAAGGGCGCACTATGCCCCTGTACAGAGCAAGAAGCTGTGCAGGGGAAAAGAACCCCCTAAGGCGGTTGAGCACACCCAGCTTCTGGGAGGCTGCCTTAGCAAGACTGGTAATATGGTCCTTCCAAATGAGAGCAGAAAAAGAGACACCAAGAATATTGAGAGAAGATGAAGGGTTGATTTTTGTATTGTTGAAGAATAAGGGATAGTCCGCTGGGAGATCCTGACGGGTAGATAGATTGAGAAATTCCCATATGGGAATCCAACTTATGCTTAAAACTTTCAACTGTTTCTCAGCTAATTACTGTTCTGGGCAGTGCATTCCACATGTTAACAACTCTATTTCCAAACCAGTGCTTTCCTACATCTTTCCTAAATCTAAACTTATCTAACTTGAAACCATTTGAGCGGGTTATGTCGCCGTTCTTTATATTTAATACCTCATCTATATCGCCCTTATTTAAACCTTTTATCCATTTAAATACCTCTATCATGTCTCCCCTACATCTTCGTCTCTCTAGTGAGTGCAGGCCTAAGACTTTCAACCTCTCCTCATACGATAAATTTCTAATATTATGTATCTTTTTGGTCATTCTTCTTTGGACTGCCTCTAAAGGGTCGATATCCATTCTATAATAAGGGCACCAAAATTGAACAGCATAGTCTAAATGGGGTCTTACTAGAGCTAAGTATAGTTTTAAGAAAACTTCAGCAGTCCTGTTGATAACACTCCTAGATATGAATCCTAGAATTCTATTTGCCCTATTCCTAACACTTATACACTGTTTTCTGGGTTTCAGATCATTACTAACGAGCACCCCCAGATCCTTCTCACACTCTGAGTTATCCAATTCTACATTGTCTAGTTTGTATTTCGCATCTAAATTATGATTTCCAATCCTTAATACCTTACATTTGTCAACATTGAAACTCATCTGCCAATTTATGGACCACTCGTGCAAGTGATCGATATCATTTTGAAGACATTCCCTGTCGCTAGCGGACTCTATTATCCTACCTATTTTAGTATCATCAGCAAATTTACTGATCCTACTCTTTATGCCTGAGTCAAGATCATTTATGTAGATAATGAACAGAAGGGGCCCCAAAACCGACCCTTGGGGGACCCCACTTTTAACTAATCCCCAGTCCGATTTTACCCCATTTATACTAACTCTCTGTTTCTACCAATCAGCCATGACTTAAGGGGAGGTATTTAGTTTGTTTCCTAGACCTCCATCAAGCTTAAAATTACACCCCCTTGAGTCCCTTTCAAGATAAATTTGTACATTTTTCGGTAGAAAAATGTCCCGGCCGAAGGCTGGTTCCTCTTAAATTACAGGCTCGCTATCGCTCGCCAGGATAAAATCGACACCTGAATTGCACGAAAGGTCTTAATATGGGGTGAAAGCTCCTAAAATCGCTAAACTAATGGGGCAAACTTTTTAGAATATCAAAAGCAATGTGGCTAAACATGAGGGAGAAAGGGGTCAAGAAAAAAATCCCTCAAGTGGAGATCTCCCCTTAATCCACTTGAGTAGCATCCCCCCAATACCAGTCACAATAAATAGGACACCTACAACCTCCATGACAATAAATAGGACACCTACAACCTCCATGACAATAAATAGGACACCTACAACCTCCATGACAATAAATAGGACACCTACAACCTCCATGACAATAAATAGGACACCAACAACCTCCATGACAATTAATAGGACACCAACAACCTCCATGACAATAAATAGGACACCAACAACCTCCATGACAATAAATAGGACACCAACAACCTCCATGACAATAAATAGGACACCTACAACCTCCATGACAATAAATAGGACACCTACAACCTCCATGACAATAAATAGGACACCAACAACCTCCATGACAATAAATAGGACACCAACAACCTCCATGACAATAAATAGGACACCAACAACCTCCATGACAATAAATAGGACACCTACAACCTCCATGACAATAAATAGGACACCAACAACCTCCATGACAATAAATAGGACACCAACAACCTCCATGACAATAAATAGGACACCAACAACCTCCATGACAATAGGTGTGGAATCTAGAGATGCACAGATCTACACTTTTAAGGGGGGTGACCTGTGTTTGTTCTGTCCTTTTCTCTCTTTCTCTGGCTTGTATCTATTTGTCCCAATTCAGCCTACTGTTTTAAGACGTTTATCCCCATCCAGGTGTCATTGTTTTACTGGTGAGCGGTAGCGAGCCAGCATATCTTTTATTTTTGTTTGACAGCAGGCTAAATTTGTAAATTTTTCGATAGAAAAATTTCTCCGGCGAAGCCGGATTTCTTCATATAATGCTGGCTCGCTATCGCTCGCCAGGAAGAAATCGACACCTAGATGGGGATAAACGTCTTAAAATAGTTGGCTGAATGGGGCCGAATGGATACAAGCCAGAGAAAGAGAGAAAAGGACAGAAATAACAAAAAGCAGGTCACCCCCCTCAAACAGGTCACCCCCCTCAAACAGGTCACCCCCCTTAAGGCCTCAAGACCATAGACCACTATACAGCGTTCCATAGAGGTGGGCCAGATGTCGTGAACCCTAGCCTCCCTAAAGCTGGAGTCACACGAGCCCTTTTTCGAGCAATTTTTACGGGCAATTATGGTCTGGAAGCTTAAGGGGAGGTTTTTAGTTGATTCCCTAGACTTCCATCAAGCTTAAAATTACTCCCCCTAGACCCCCTGTCAAGATAAATTTGTACATTTTTCGGTAGAAAAATGTCCCGGCTGAAAGCCGGTTCCTCTTATATTACAGGCTCGCTATCGCTCGCCAGGATAAAATCGACACCTACATGGCACGAAAGGTCTTAAAATTGACAGAAATGGGTCGAAAGTTCTTAAAATCGCCAAAATAATGGGGCGAACGTCTTAAAATTAGAAAAGCAATGGGGCTAAACATGAGGGAGAAAGGAGTAAAAAAAAAAAAAATCTCTCAAGTGGATATCTCCCCTTAAAAAATGCCACTTTATCATAATTCAACCACCCCAACATAGTCTACTTCCAGTCTATAAGCCTAGTTACCGATACCAGTGCCAAAATGTCCCGAAATAATACGAGAACAAAACTTGCTCATGGAAAATTGACGGAAAAAGCTCTCGTGTGACATAGGCTTAAGGGGAGGTATTTAGTTTGCTCCCTAGACTTCCATCAAGCTTACAAAAATACCCCCAAGACCTCCTTTCAAGATCAATTTGTACATTTTTCGATAGAATAATGTCCCGGCTGAAGGCCGGTTCCCCCTAAATTACAGGCTCGCTACCGCTCGCCAGGAAAAAATCGACACCTAAATGCCACGAAAGGTTTTAAAATTGACATAAATGGGGCGTATGGTCTTAAAATCGGCACAGTAATAGGGCAAACGTCTTATAATACCAAACTAATGGGGTTAAACACGAGGGAGAAGAGGATCCAGATAATAACCCTCTCAAGTGAAAATCACCCCTTAACTCAAGGTGGGCAGGAGTAGGTGGTCTGTGGATGTCCACACCTGTTCCCTGGCTGACCCTTCCCAAATGATAAGAGATGTTGGCTCCATTACCCGAGTCGTTTGTGAGTTATGGAGGTTATAGAGTTCACGATTTCTAGCATAGTCACGGAATATTATTGAATTTGGCTGAAAGGAGGAGAATTTGGCTGTACGATTATATATATATTGATCTGTTCAAATTGCATATAACTTATAAACATTGCTACTACACCGTGTTCTAAGTAGGTAGGCAGGAACTATTGAACATTAATGGGAGATATCGACTTGGGGATTTTTTTCTGGACCCCTTTCTCCCTCATGCCCCATTACTTTTGAGATTTTAAGACAGTCGACCCATTAGTTTGGCGATTTTAAGAACTTTCGCCCCATTTCCGTCAATTTTAAGACCTTTCGTGCAATTTAGGTGTCGATTTTATCCTGGCGAGCGATAGCGAGCCTGTAAATTTTAAGAGGAACCGGCTTTCAGCCGGGAAATTTTTCTACCGAAAAATGTACAAATTTATCTTGAAAGGGGCTCAAGGGGGTGTAATCTTAAAGCTTGATGGATGTCTAGGGACCAAACTAAAAACCTCCCCTTTACCTCTAGAACTCACACACTACTACTGTCTTCGTAGCGCAATGGATAAATGCACTGAATTTCGGTGTGAGCATCCTGGGTTCGAATCCCTGGACTGCCACATGTATTTGTTGATTTCATTAATTGAGTTTAGGAGTAAAGTCGGTTGGTGGAGGGAACATAATAAGAGTAGTCGAGCCAATATTTCTACCGTTTGGGAAGAGTCGGCCGGGGAGTGGGTGGGGAGATTTACAGCCCATTTGCTCCAGCCCTTTGTGAGTTACCGAGGTTGGGTGATACGATTTCTGACCTACCTATTTGAAACAGGGGAAACAGGGTGTAGCAAGACGATCGAAAATATATACCACTAATACAGGCAATTACTACTTACCAAATTAAATACGCAAGACCCCCCATAAATATCTTCCATCTCTCCTTTTCTGTACCGCCAAACACTAAATCTATATCAAATCCAACGTATCTATGTCACTATGTATCTATAATGAAGCTTGAGAAGTGCTAATAGTCAATAGTTCACTAATAAAAGTGATTTGAGTAACGAAATTGGGAGCTCTTCACAGGGCATCGATTTCACCCATATCTTCTTATCTTTACCGGAAAACACAATAGTTCTACCAAAATCAATATCTCTATGTCACTAAGTCTATGTAAGAAGTCTCGAAAATCACTAAAATTCACCAGTTCACTTATAATAACGAAAACTAATGGAGAACAAAGATGGCGGACCTCTCTGGGCAATGTCTGGGCAGTGTCTCACTTTTCCCGCCTAGTGCAGGGTCGTGACGTCATCGGTCAGCGACGCTTCTGATTGGTTGATTAATATCCCGTTTTTTATTGATAGTCTAGTTTTCTATTGAGGAGTTAGATTAGGGTATTTTTGCTAGTTGCTTAGGCCTACTCGCATTTTCTTTGAGCTCTCTCTCTCTCTCTCTCTTCTTTGCTATCCTTTCCTTCCACTGTACCTTACTCTCGGGTTAGCTATCTCTACTAGAATTAAGTCCTGACCACCTCGCTGGGATCGTAAGGTCTGTGTGGTCAGTGTATCTATCTAAATCTATGTAATTTTTTTTTCATCTCTCTCTCTCTCTCTCTCTCTCTCTACCATCTCTACTAGAATTAAGTCCTGACCACCTCGTTTGGATCGTAAGGTCTGTGTGGCCAGTGTATATATGTATATATATATATGTAAATATATCTCTCTCTCTCTGTATGTTTCTCTCTCTCTCTCTGTATGTGTCTCTCTCTCGCTCTCTCTCCAGCGCTTCACTATAGTCCACCAATTCACTTATCTTCATGTTAGTGATACCCCCGGGGGATCCACGGTATTTCCCGCGGTGTATTCAATCGACCCGGAGCGTCACACATACAAACACCAAATACAGTTAGGCATACGATACACCCACAACTATTGGGGGGAACGATAGCATACACGATACTTGTTTTGGGTGAGTTGGATCAGAAGGATTATAATACACTTCACTGAACGAAGATATTATGTATATTCCTCAATGCAACTGGAAAGTGTTCGGATTGTTAGGCCAGTGGTTGGGTATTACAATAACGTGATCACTTATGAACGTTCAGTCATTCTTCCATGGTAGACGAAGAGCCAATTTTCGTTAGGAATTATTATTTTTGTCGTAAATGTTAACTCCTTATTATATTCTAGCAATATTTAGACGATTTTGTGTAGTATAAACAAAATATGTGGTAGTAAAAATATGTGGTAGTAAAAATATGTGGTAGTAAAATATATGTGGTAGTAAAATATATGTGGTAGTAAAAATATGTGGTAGTAAAAATATGTGGTAGTAAAAATATGTGGTAGTAAAAAATATGTGGTAGTAAAAATATGTGGTAGTAAAAATATGTGGTAGTAAAAATATGTGGTAGTAAAAATATGTGGTAGTAAAAATATGTGGTAGTAAAAAATATGTGGTAGTAAAAAATATGTGGTAGTAAATATATGTGGTAGTAAAAATATGTGGTAGTAAAAATATGTGGTAGTAAAAATATGTGGTAGTAAAAATATGTGGTAGTAAAAATATGTGGTAGTAAAAATATGTGGTAGTAAAAATATGTGGTAGTAAAAATATGTGGTAGTAAAAATATGTGGTAGTAAAAATATGTGGTAGTAAAAATTATGTGGTAGTAAAAATATATGGTAGTAAAAATATGTGGTAGTAAAAATATGTGGTAGTAAAAATATGTGGTAGTAAAAAATATGTGGTAGTAAAAAATATGTGGTAGTAAAAAATATGTGGTAGTAAAAAATATGTGGTAGTAAAAAATATGTGGTAGTAAAAATATGTGGTAGTAAAAATATGTGGTAGTAAAAAGGCTTAAGTGAGGTAGTTCGAAGCCTGTTTGCTGCTGGAGGACCTTTATAAGCTGTATAAAATCGTCTATTAGTAGTCAGAATATAGTCAAAAAGACGTCGCCGGTACAGAAGGGGTTAATACGCTAAGGTGGATGATTCATACTGACAGGTAAATGGCTTGGGTGAGGGAAAAACACAGGAAAGAGCTTTGATTCTTTATTCTCTAACGTTTCGGGCTATGGACAACCCATCTTCTCTGAAGATAGAATAATAGAATCAAAGCTCTTTCCTGTGTTTTCCCCCACCCAATCCATGAGCTAATGTAAACAATTAATACTCTCGTACAACTGTGCATATACAAATATATTTTTCACTACAATTATCATTTTTCAAGTCTCTCAACACCAACCACAATCACCTCATATATAGTTACATTTTTGGGTTCCCGGACATCTCAACCAGTAGACCATTTCAACCAGTAGCTCTCAACCAGTGCCAAATCAACCAAAACCAACCAAACCAGTGCCAAAATATAGTACTAACCTAACCTGACCGAACCGTATTGGTTGATTTGGTACTGGTTGAGAGCTACTGGTATAAATGGTCTACTGGTTGAGTTGTCCAGTCACCACATTTTTGTACTGTACAACCCAAATTTCTTGAAATGTGGAAATATTTGCGTCTATTTCTGTCGACTCGTGCCGCGTGTTTTCTTCTTTCCTTCTCTCTCCCTCGGAAGTTTGGAATTCCTAGCCATCACCTCTCTCTCTCTCTCACACACACACACACACACACACACACACATACATACACAGCACGCCAGCTATGCACCCCCCTACCCCCTCCCTAAAAGCAGTGGGTTCCTCAGACACGTCCTGGTAGTTTAACACCATGTCCTCTGGTAATTCCTCGCATTAACACTATTTCCTCCTCCACTGTTTTCTCATATATATATATATATATATATATATATATATATATATATATATATATATGTGGTAGGGCGTGTGTGCGTGTGCCACAGATCTTGCCTCCCCTATGCCACAGACTCAAGTTTCCCTGCAATTATCCATCACCCCTGCTAAATCCCTGCCCTAACCCTATATCCAACCTCACCCTTACCTTGATCCTACAAATGTTGCCCCCCCCCCCCCCCTTCCCGGTCCCCTGACACGAGCTAAGTTCCACTGTAATAATCCATCACCCTGTCACACCCCTATACCCAACCACACCCCTGCCACACACCCATACCCAACCACACCCCTGCCTCTTCCCAACAAACCATTCCTCCCCTCTGCCACGTACTAAGTTCCCCTGTAATCATCCATCACCCTGCCACACCCCTGCCACACACCCATACCCAACCACACCCCTGCCACACACCCATACCCAACCACACCCCTGCCTATTCCCAACAAACCATTCCTCCCCTCTGCCACGTACTAAGTTCCCCTGTAATCATCCATCACCCTGCCACACCCCTGCCACACTCCCATACCCAACCACACCCCTGCCACACACCCATACCCAACCACACTCCTGCCTATTCCCAACAAACCATTCCTCCCCTCTGCCACGTACTAAGTTCCCCAGTAATCATCCATCACCCTGCCACACACCCATACCCAACCACACCCCTGCCTATTCCCAACAAACCATTCCTCCCCTCTGCCACGTACTAATTTCCCCTGTAATCATCAATCACCCTGCCACACCCCTGCCGTACCGTTCAAGGGGAGGAAACTCATTTGTTGTTCGCTGAGCATTTTGACCGTCGACTGATGAACAAATTGGTACTATAATTGGAAGAGGAAGGGGGGGGGGAAGGGGGGGAAATGAAAGGGGAGAGAAGAGAGAGAGAGAGAGAGAGAGAGAGAGAGAGAGAGAGAGAGCAGGCAATTCCTTAATTGAGTAGAGATGAAGCGTTCATATTTATTAGACAGTATTCTCTCTCTCTCTCTCTCTCTCTCTCTCTCTCTCTCTCTCTCTCTCTCTCTCTCTCTCTCTCTCTCATGAACTAACAAACGAAACACAAACACAAACAAAAGACGTGTGTTTGTGTGTTGGCCTAACCCCTCAAGGCCCCGGGGAAACATAGAGATTTGTGACCCCGTATGTCCATAAAGTTTGAGCTATTTGTACTGTCAGAGTTAGGTTGCTAAAAATAGGAGTCCAAATAGCGGTCTATATTTATTCACCTATCTATAATGTCTGACGCTCCGATGTAAAGGTTTATAGTTACGTATAACCATGCCTATATTGGCCTACCCTGTTGACAGCTGTTAATAGTTCTCCAGACTTCGTTGTCCATCAGCCATCGATATTACATACTAGGGAGAGTGTATAATCAGGAGGGTTGATGGATAGATAGATAGATAGATAGAGATAGATAGATAAGATTGAGAGAGAGAGAGAGAGAGAGAGAGAAATAGCTTGATAGATAGATAAAACTGTCTTATATAATCCACCTCTCTTATAAAACCTCCCCCCCTTCCTCACACCACCTCCCCTCCTCTCTCCACCCCCCCCCCCCCCCCCCCATCGTCTGGGTGAACTGGGTGGTGTTAAAGGCGTGTGTGTTGAGCAGCCAAGAGTCGCACCTTTAACATTATATATTGTGTGTGTGTGTGTGTGTGTGTGTGTGTGTGTGTGTGTGTGTGTGTGTGTGTGTGTGTGTGTGGACGACTATTTATCTACTGATTGTCCTGCTCTCGTTTCGCCTTAGGTGTGTTTTGTTAAGGGGAGATCTCCACTTGAGGGATTTTTTTCTTGACCCCTTTCTCCCTCATGTTTAGCCCCATTGCTTTTGATATTATAAAATGTTTGCCCCATTAGTTTAGCGATTTTAAGAACTTTTACCCCATATTAAGACCTTTTGTGCCATTTAGGTGTCGATTTTATCCTGGCGAGCGATAGCGAGCCTGTAATTTAAGAGAAACCGGCCTTCGGCCGGGACATTTTTCTACCGAAAAATGTACAAATTTATCTTGAAAGGGACTCAAGGGGGTGTAATTTTAAGGTTGATGGAGGTCTAGGGAACAAACTAAATACCTGCCCTTAAGGGGAGACGGTTCACTTTTTTAAATTTGTTTAAATTGATTTATTACAGTTCTAGTGGACATCCATCAAGCTTACAAACACGCTACCTGGACCCCCTTTCAAGCTAAATTTTTACATTTTTCGGTAGAAAATTTCCCCGCCGAGGGCCGGTTCCTCTTAAATTACAGGCTCACTATCGCTCGCCAGGAAAAAATCAACACCTAAATGGCAGGCAGGTCTATACATTGACAGAAATGGGGTGAACATTCATAAAATTGACAGACATGGGGCGAAAGTTCATAACATCGCCAAACTAATGGGGCTAGAGATGAGGGAGAAGGGGGTCTAGAAAAACGGCCTATCTTCCCTTAAACATTATGCTTACGTAGATTGCTTTACATCAGTGCACGGGAGAGATTATGCATGCTACGTGCAAATGATCGTGCTTGCAATGTACGGTCGCGCTAATAAGTCATGTCCCAGCTGTCATTACGTTTGGCATGCTCTGTGCTGTATTAATGTCTGTCAGATGTTGAATAGGGTGGGTAAGTGTAGGAACATGTTTGAATATTTCAATCGATATGAAGAAATGAAGCCCAGATATTGCCGATACCAATTATTGATCAAAACATACTTGGTGCCGAGACATCACTTATTAGCGCGACTGTACCTGCCTGTGTGTATACGAACATGAATAATATGTACGTTTCGGGGGTCGTGTGTGCGTTTTTCTTCGTGTGCGTATTGAGCGAGATAATCAGTGACTGTTTATATAAGCCAGGGTCTTTTTTTTTTTTTTTTTTTTTTTATTTTCTCCTACAGTACATAGGTGTGGTTGGGTGCATGACTCGGGTACTTTGAGAGAGAGAGAGAGAGAGAGAGAGAGAGAGAGAGAGAGAGAGAGAGAGAGAAGGAAAGAAAGAAAGACAGAACAAAAGAAAGAGATAGAGAGAGAGAGAGAAAGAGAGAAAGAAATAAAGAAATAAAGAAAAAAAGAGAGAGCGAGAGAGAGAGAGCGAGAGAGAGAAAGAAAGAACAAAAGAAAGATAGAGAGAGAGATAGAAAGAAATAGAGATAGAGAGAGAAAGAGAGAAAGGTGGGAAAGAAAGAGAAAGAAAGAAAGAAAGAAAGAACGAAAAAAGAAAGAGAACAAAAGAGAGAGAGAAAGAAAGAAAGAAAGAAAAAAGAGAGAGAGAGCAAGAGAGAGAGAGAGAGATAGGGGGTGGGGGGGGGGGGGGGATAACAAACGGATTCATCCTTCCGGACCTCTCACAACTTTAACATTTAAAAGTCTTCTCGTACCTTTGGGCAGAAGACGCCCTTCATGGAATAAATCATTAATTTTAATTAAGGGGGGATGGGCTGTTTTTTGGGTCTATTTATTCAGTTATTCATATATTTGTTTTAGTTTCCTCGCTATACATCGATCAAGCTTAACAATAAAACACCCCCTAGACCCCCCTTTAAGATAAATTTGTAAATTTTTCGGTAGAAAAAATTCCCGGCCGAAGGCCGGTTCCCCTTAAATTACAGGCTCGCTATCGCTCGCCAGGAAAAAATGACACCTAAATGGCACGAATGGTCTTAAAATTGACATAAATGGGGCGAGGGTTCTTAAAATCGTCAAGAATAAACAAACGTCCTTAAACTTCAAAAGCAATGGGGCTAAACATAAGGGAGAAAGGGGTCAAGAAAAAAGTCCCTCAAGTGGAAATCTCTCCTTAAGGCATAAGTGCATGGAATTTCGATGTGAGTGTCCTAGGTTCGAGTCCTTGGAGTGCCACATGTATTTGTTGATTTCATTAATTGAGTTTAGAGGTGAAGTTGATTGGTGGAAAAAACATAATATATATATATATATATATATATATATATATATATATATATATATTCTTTGATCATATACTTCTTCTTTCTCCGTTCATTCTGTTTGGTGCCAGAAAAAGTTCCTTCCTCCCTGCTGTTCCACCCTCTGTTACCCCTCAGTGCACACGGCTCAGTCCTCCCTCCCTTATTGTGGCTCTCCCTCCCTTACTGTGGCTCTCCCTTCCTTACTGTGGCTCTCCCTCCCTTACTGTGGCTCTCCCTTCCTTACTGTGGCTCTCCCTCCCTTACTGTGGCTCTCCCTCCCTTACTGTGGCTCTCCCTTCCTTACTGTGGCTCCCCTCCCTCCGCAGCCATGGATCAAAAAACGCCATCCGAGAAGAAGCAGCAGTGACATAAATCATCCAACGCCAAGAAAAAAACAGAGGCAACCGAGGACCACCAGCGATAAGGACCGGAGACATCGAGGACCGAGGACAGCCATGAACATAAATGTAGATCCGACAAGAACCAAAAATATTATTGAAGCGCGTTCCGTGAGTTCTAAAATAACAAATTTAAAGGTTTTCTATGCAAACGCTCGTAGCATACGCAATAAATTTTCAGATTTAGAGGAGCTAGTGTTTACAGAAAATTATGATGTGATTGGCATAACAGAATCTTGGCTCAATACAGAAGATAGAGACTTTTTAGCAGAGTATTCACTTCCCGGTTATGTAATGTTTGAGAAAAGCCGAATAAATCGAAATGGAGGTGGCGTTTTACTTTATATCAAAGAAAGTCTTAACCCTACCCTCTTGTCAAAACCTCAAATTGTGAACGTCGACGCATCTTTTGTGCTAATAAGAATAATAAAGGGTACCAAAATAATACTTGCATTAATATACAGACCTCCAGCTCAATCAGTGCAAACTGACCGAGAAATTTACGAACAAATTGCAGATATAAGTAACTCGCCAGATACCGTAATTTTTGGTGACTTTAATTTACCTGTGACCAAGTGGGGCGATACTCTTACTTCACACTCCGGACATGACTTGTATACGAACTTGCAAGGGAGTTCGCTTTATCAATTTGTTGGAACGCCGACCCGTGGTAATAACGTTCTTGACATTGTACTTGCAACAAAAGAAGAATTAATAGAGAATTTGAATGTTGGTGATGAATTCAGTAACAGCGACCATCATACGATAACTTTCACTTTAAAGTTTACTAGTAACGAACCAAATAGTAGCATCGAAAAAGTCCCTAATTTCAAGAAAGCAAACTTCCATAAACTTAGAGCTATGTTTAAAGAAACGGACTGGAGCTTTTTAATTCACAATAACGACATAAATACATCTTGGAAGTTATTCGAAGCCACTTACCTAAAAGCAGTGCAAGACTGCATACCATCGAAACTCGGCGTCCAGGCCATAATAATAAGCCCAAATGGTGGAATAAAGATATTTCAAACTGCCTGCTTGCTAAAAAATTTGCTAATGATAGATTAAAATCCCTCACAAAATGACGAAGAACGGCTGAAATTTGTAGAGCTACGACGCAAAGCCAAAAAGTTAATTAAGCAAAGTAAAAAGACCTTAGAGTTACATATTGCGAATCAAGGTAAAACAAACCCGAAAGAATTCTATAGTTATATCAGAAAGAAAAAAGTAGTTACTTCAACTGTTGGACCGTTAAGTCGATGAAAATGGAGAATACACCAAAGACGAAGAACAAATGAGTAATGCCCTCACTACCTTCTTTGCATCAGTTTTTACAACAGAAGACCTCAGTGATATCCCTACACCATCGCCGATTCAGATTGATAATTCAGATGTTTTAAGCAATATCACCGTTACAGAGAGAGAAGTATTTGAATTGTTTAGATAAACTCAAGGTAAATAAAACGCCTGGACCTGATACAATCTCGCCTAGAGTTCTAAAGGAAGCTAAGGATGAGCTCTCTAAACCACTGACATTACTATTCAATAAATCCTTGCAGTCTGGAACTATGCCCGATCAGTTGAAGCTAGCCAACGTAACACCGATATTCAAAAAAGGCAGCAAATCCCTATCCAGTAACTATCGTCCAATTAGCTTAACCTCAGTTGTATGTAAAATGCTAGAAACTGTCATACGAGACAGACTCGTAAATCACTTAGAGGAAAATAACATACTTAAAGATACTCAACACGGCTTTCGTAAAAAAACGTTCCTGTTTAACAAACCTCTTAGACTTCTTCCACGATATCCTCAACCTCTACGATGAGAGTAAAGCTGTAGATATTATATACCTTGATTTTCAAAAGGCCTTTGACAAAGTTCCCCACAAACGTTTACTGCTAAAACTAAAAGCGCATGGAATACAAGACGGTGTGTTGAAATGGATAGAAAATTGGCTCAGCGACAGAAAGCAAAGAGTAGTCATAAACGGTAAGGCATCAAAATGGACCAATGTAAGTAGCGGGGTACCCCAGGGATCGGTACTAGGACCAATTCTCTTTCTAATTTACATCAACGACATAGATGAGGGTCTCACCTGTACAATCTCAAAATTTGCTGACGATACAAAAATTGCAAATAGCGTACTCTCGAAAGAACAAGTTGACGATATGCAACACAATCTAGATAAATTGTCATGTTGGGCCCAAATTTGGCAAATGAGTTTCAATGCGGCTAAATGTAAAGTACTACATATCGGATACCTAAATGAGAAAGCAAACTATTCGATGAATGGCACTCAGCTTAAGAATGTAAACAGAGAAACCGATCTGGGAGTAACAATATCGAGTAACCTAAAACCGAGTCAACAATGTTCAGAAGTTGTTAAATTAAGAAGGCAAACAAAATAATTGGCTTTATAGGCAGGTCATTTGAGCATAAATCCAAAGAAGTTATCCTAACCCTTTACAATTCCTTAGTCCGCCCTCTTCTGGAATACTGCGTTCAATCCTGGTGCCCTTATTACCAAAAAGATATAAACAAGCTAGAACGAGTTCAACGTAGAGTTACCAAAATGATACCTAGCCTAAAGAACAAACCATACGAAGAGCGTCTTAGAGAATTAAATCTATTTCCTTTAACCCAGCGCAGATTAAGAGGCGACTTAATTCAAGTGTTCAAAATCATCAAAGGCATCGACAATATGAACTGTAGTAAGTACTTCACTATCGACCAATCTAATTACACGCGGGGAAACGGTTGCAAAATTATTGGTAAATCTTTTAACTCGCACGAATCTAAGAATTTCTTCTTCAATCGAGTTGTCAACTTGTGGAATGGGCTTCCCCGAAACGTTATAGACTGCATCACCGTTGATTCATTTAAACTCCGCCTAGACAAATATCTCGCATCAAACCCGCGACTGACTGCATTTGTAAATGAATAACTTTATTTTATCCCCCCCTCAGTTACTAACCCATCTGTCCTACTAACTTCCTAATCCTGCCACGGACATTAGTTCCAGGGCAGTAATTCCCTTTCCAATGTTCCCTTACCCACTCTAAACCACTGTTTGGACACTTGATCCTCAGTGTTTTGGAGGACAAGCAACCTAGAAGGGTCACTGGATCTGTTGTTGCTTGATTTCCTTTGTACTCCTTTGTACTACCTTTGTACTCCTTGTATGTACTTCTCTTCCTTACTGTGGCTCTCCCTCCCTTACTGTGGCTCTCCCTTCCTTACTGTGGCTCTCCCTCCCTTACTGTGGCTCTCCCTCCCTCACTGTCAAGAAAGCAAACTTCCATAAACTTAGAGCTATGTTTAAAGAAACTGACTGGAGCTTTTTAATTCACAATAACGACATAAATACATCTTGGAAGTTATTCGAAGCCACTTACCTAAAAGCAGTGCAAGACTGCATACCATCGAAAACTCGGCGTCCAGGCCATAATAATAAGCCCAAATGGTGGAATAAAGATATTTCAAACTGCCTGCTTGCTAAAAAAATTTGCTAATGATAGATTAAAAATCCTCACAAAATGACGAAGAACGGCTGAAATTTGTAGAGCTACGACGCAAAGCCAAAAAGTTAATTAAGCAAAGTAAAAAGACCTTAGAGTTACATATTGCGAATCAAAGTAAAACAAACCCGAAAGAATTCTATAGTTATATCAGAAAGAAAAAAGTTGTTACTTCAACTGTTGGACCGTTAGTCGATGAAAATGGGAGAATACACCAAAGACGAAGAACAAATGAGTAATGCCCTCAATACCTTCTTTGCATCAGTTTTTACAACAGGAAGACCTCAGTGATATCCCTACACCATCGCCGATTCAGATTGATAATTCAGATGTTTCTAAGCAATATCACCGTTACAGAGAGAGAAGTATTGAATTGTTTAGATAAACTCAAGGTAAATAAAACGCCTGGACCTGATACAATCTCGCCTAGAGTTCTAAAGGAAGCTAAGGATGAGCTCTCTAAACCCACTGACATTACTATTCAATAAATCCTTGCAGTCTGGAAACTATGCCCGATCAGTGGAAGCTAGCTAACGTAACACCGATATTCAAAAAAGGCAGCAAATCCCTACCCAGTAAACTATCGTCCAATTAGCTTAACCTCAGTTGTATGTAAAATGCTAGAAACGGTCATACGAGACAGACTCGTAAATCACTTAGAGGAAAATAACATACTTAAAGATACTCAACACGGCTTTCGTAAAAAAGTTCCTGTTTAACAAACCTCTTAGACTTCTTCCACGATATCCTCAACCTCTACGATGAGAGTAAAGCTGTAGATTATTATATACCTTGATTTTCAAAAGGCCTTTGACAAAGTTCCCCACAAACGTTTACTACTAAAACACAAAGCGCATGGAATACAAGACGGTGTGTTGAAATGGATAGAAAATTGGCTCAGCGACAGAAAGCAAAGAGTAGTCATAAACGGTAAGGCATCAAAATGGACCAATGTAAGTAGCGGGGTACCCCAGGGATCGGTACTAGGACCAATTCCTCTTTCTAATTTACATCAACGACATAGATGAGGGTCTCACCTGTAACAATCTCAAAATTTGCTGACGACACAAAAATTGCAAATAGCGTACTCTCAAAAGAACAAGTTGACGATATGCAACACAATCTAGATAAATTGTCATGTTGGGCCCAAATTTGGCAAATGAGTTTCAATGCGGATAAATGTAAAGTACTACATATCGGATACCTAAATGAGAAAGCAAACTATTCGATGAATGACACTCAGCTTAAGAATGTCACAGTAGAAACCGATCTGGGAGTAACAATATCGAGTAACCTAAAACCGAGTCAACAATGTTCAGAAGTTGTTAAGAAGGCAAACAAAATAATTGGCTTTATAGGCAGGTCATTTGAGCATAAATCCAAAGAAGTTATCCTAAACCCTTTATAATTCCTTAGTCCGCCCTCTTCTGGAATACTGCGTTCAATCCTGGTGCCCTTATACCAAAAAGATATAAACAAGCTAGAACGAGTTCAACGTAGAGTTACCAAAATGATACCTAGCCTAAAGAACAAACCATACGAAGAGCTTCTTAGAGAATTAAATCTATTTCCTTTAACCCAGCGCAGATTAAGAGGTGACTTAATTCAAGTGTTCAAAATCATCAAAGGCATCGACAATACGAACTGTAGTAAGTAACTTCACTATCGACCAATCTAATTACACGCGGGCAAACGGTTGCAAAATTATTGGTAAATCTTTTAACCACACGAATCTAAGAATTTCTTCTTCAATCGAGTTGTCAACTTGTGGAATGGGCTTCCCCGAAACGTTATAGACTGCATCACCGTTGATTCATTTAAACTCCGCCTAGACAAATATCTCGCATCAAACCCGCGACTGACTGCGTTTGTTAATGAATAACTTTATTTTATCCCCCCCTCAGTTACTAACCCATCTGTCCCCTACTAACTTCCTAATCCTGCCACGGACATTAGTTCCAGGGCAGTAATTCCCTTTCCAATGTTCCCTTACCCACTCTAAACCACTGTTTGGACACTTGATCCTCAGTGTTTTGGAGGACAAGCAACCTAGAAGGGTCACTAGATCTGTTGTTGCTTGATTTCCTTTGTACTCCTTTGTACTCCTTTGTACTGTGGCTCTCCCTTCCTTACTGTGGCTCTCCCTTCCTTACTGTGGCTCTCCCTTCCTTACTGTGGCTCTCCCTTCCTTACTGTGGCTCTCCCTTCCTTACTGTGGCTCTCCCTCCCTCACTGTGGCTCTCCCTTCCTTACTGTGGCTCTCCCTCCCTTACTGTGGCTCTCCCTTCCTTACTGTGGCTCTCCCTCCCTTACTGTGGCTCTCCCTTCCTCACTGTGGCTCTCCCTTCCTCACTGTGGCTCTCCCTTCCTTACTGTGGCTCTCCCTTCCTTACTGTGGCTCTCCCTTCCTTACTGTGGCTCTCCCTTCCTTACTGTGGCTCTCCCTTCCTTACTGTGGCTCTCCCTCCCTCACTGTGGCTCTCCCTTCCTTACTGTGGCTCTCCCTCCCTTACTGTGGCTCTCCCTTCCTTACTGTGGCTCTCCCTTCCTCACTGTGGCTCTCCCTTCCTCACTGTGGCTCTCCCTTCCTTACTGTGGCTCTCCCTCCCTTACTGTGGCTCTCCCTTCCTTACTGTGGCTCTCCCTTCCTCACTGTGGCTCTCCCTTCCTTACTGTGGCTCTCCCTCCCTCACTTACTGTGGCTCTCCCTCCCTCACTGTGGCTCTCCCTCCCTTACTGTGGCTCTCCCTTCCTCACTGTGGCTCTCCCTTCCTTACTGTGGCTCTCCCTTCCTCACTGTGGCTCTCCCTCCCTCACTGTGGCTCTCCCTCCCTTACTGTGGCTCTCCCTCCCTTACTGTGGCTCTCCCTCCCTTACTGTGGCTCTCCCTCCCTTACTGTGGCTCTCCCTTCCTCACTGTGGCTCTCCCTTCCTCACTGTGGCTCTCCCTCCCTTACTGTGGCTCTCCCTCCCTCACTGTGGCTCTCCCTCCCTTACTGTGGCTCTCCCTTCCTTACTGTGGCTCTCCCTCCCTTACTGTGGCTCTCCCTTCCTCACTGTGGCTCTCCCTCCCTTACTGTGGCTCTCCTGTGGCTCTCCCTCCCTTACTGTGGCTCTCCCTTCCTTACTGTGGCTCTCCCTTCCTTACTGTGGCTCTCCCTTCCTTACTGTGGCTCTCCCTTCCTTACTGTGGCTCTCCCCCGCTTACTGTGGCTCACCCTTCCTCACTGTGGCTCTCCCGTCCTTAACTGTGGCTCTCCCTTCCTTACTGTGGCTCTCCCTTCCCTTACTGTGGCTCTCCCTCTTCCTTACTGTGGCTTCTCCCTCCCTTACTGTGGCTCTCCCTCCCTCACTGTGGCTCTCCATTCCTCACTGTGGCTCTCCCTCCTTACTGTGGCTCTCCCTTCCTTACTGTGGCTCTCCCTCCCTACTGTGGGCTCTCCTTCACTGTGGCTCTCCCTCCTTACTGTGGTCTCTCCCTTCCTCACTGTGGCTCTCCCCTTCCTCACAGTGGCTCACCCCTTCCTCACTGTGGCTCACCCCTTCCTCACAGTGGCTCACCCCTTCCTCACTGTGGCTCACCCCTTCCTCACTGTGGCTCACCCCTTCCTCACAGTGGCTCACCCCTTCCTCACTGTGGCTCTCACTGTTGGCTCTCCCTCCCTCACTGGGTCTTCCCTCCCTACTGGTGGCTCTCCCTCCCTTACTGTGGCTATCACCTCCTTACTTTGGTTCTCCCTCTTACTGTGGTCTCACCTTCCTCACTGTGGGGCTACTACCTTCCTCATGTGGCTCTCCTCTTCCCTTACTGTGGCTCTCCCTCCCTTACTGTCGTGGCTCACCCCTTCCTCACTGTGGCATCTCCCCGTTCTCACTGTGGCTCCTTCCCTCCCTTAACAGTTGGCCTCGCCTCCCGTACTGTGGCTCTTCCCTTCCTCCACTGTGGCTCTCCCTCCCTTACTGTGGCTCTCCCTTCCTCACTGTGGCTCTCCCTTCCTTACTGTGGCTCTCCCTTCCTCACTGGTGGGCTCTTCCCTCCTTCACTTGCTCTCCACTCCCGTATTTGTGCTCTCTCCTTCCCTTACTTTGGCTCTCCCTCCCTTACTGTGGCTCTCCTTCCCTTCCATGTTGGCTCTTCCCTTCCTCAATGTGGGGCTTCTCCCTCCTCACTGT